>JAVLUX010000021.1:11049940-11477440 GCA_032164185.1 Moxostoma hubbsi
TGTCGTTGTTTCTGAAATTAAACGTAGAATCATACACAGGAGTAACTACAGAGGTGACACAAACCAAGTCAGCAAGCCAAGTCCTTAGAGGTTATATATGTCAGCCTGATTCAGTCTTTACTTGTTAAATGTATTGAATGTCTGAGATGTTGACTGAGGAATTTGCCTTCATTTAACAAAATCATTGGAAGATCAATAAAAGCACTGCTGCTATAGATTCCTCATTGCTTAAAGGCCGAGTAGCTCTCACCCATTCTCCTGGGGTTCTGGACTGTGACACAAAAACCTTTGGTCTGAGGTAGAAGATGGTACTTGAGTTTAGGGAGACCTTTCTTCTCCGCCACCTCCATACTAATCTTGTGCTTCTTCTCAGTGAATCGTGTACCCTCACATTGCAGCAAGAACTATATATGCATCATAAAAATAAATATGCCCCATGTTCACCAACCAAATAGGAGATACTGAGTACAGTAAAACATAGTAATGTATCAGTCAAAATAGGTGGATGTGGTACTTCTTTAAAGAATATATATACAGTATATATATTCATTATTTACCATCACATTGTACAAAACATGTATGCTGTTGTTGTTTTTTCTTTTTCTTTTTTCATTGGAACACATAAGTAGAAATCTTGACAATTTCCTGGAAATCTCTAAAAATCTCATTCAGGATATGCAGAATGGATGCCATAGCCATTCAAAATGTACTGTGTGTAAATAAATAGACACTAAGACAGTTTGCAATATCCAAAAATATCTCAACTTCCTGTTTTTTGTTACCCTCAGTGTGTACTATGCAATATTGTTGTTTCAGGTTGTGCGCCTCCTTAAACTGGCTTTATGGCACAAAACGAACAATTCTCTGACTTTATCCCACTAACTCTAATAGTGTCCTCAACAGGCTTGTTAAAAATATGTCTTAAATGTGTATATCTGCCTAAAGTTAAGTTTGTCAACTTTTAAGAGTACAATAGCATATGAATGGCCTCAAAGCTTGAAGACGGGGTTTAAAAGCCACAAAACTACTAATTTGATTCATGAGGGCCCTAAAAACATCTGATAATATGTTCTGTGATGGGTTTTTTTTTGGGGGGGGGGGGGTTGTGATTTTGTTGCTTCACTCAATATTCTGCTTTCAGTAAGGTGAGAAATATTAGTTTGACACTGGTGGCCACATAGCAAAAGTAACGGCTAGAAATTGAATAACCCAATCGGCAGTTGATCTTGCATGAGAGCTGCTTCTTAATGGGCCACAGTGGTAGAGTTCAAAGACTCAGCAGGTTGATAATAAACCCACTGACCAGAAACACAACATGATGAGATGGCACAGGAACTGAGTTTTCAATAGTTTAAAGATTCCCATCCTTATTGTGTATTTTTGACTTCCCATGTCTCAACAGAAGCCTCTGCAGAGGGAAACATGTATATGGCAAATACATAGAACTTTGGAGACATTATCTTATGAATCAGAGGGCTGTTTTCAGAAATAAACAAAGAAGGCATCTCCCAAATTCTGTTGCACAGCTGTAAATGTATTTGAAATATGAAAATCTACCCAGCCAATATTCAAATAGCATGGCTGCAGCAAAGGAGAAGAGAATTCATATTGTTTTTCTGTTCCTTTATTAGCTCATCAATTTGAAAGTTGTAGGAATGTTTTTTTTAAATAAATATTTTATATATACAATATATTTCCCAAAACCACTGGTCATGTTGCATTTTGTGTAAACTTGATCAAACGGTTTTAAATGCAATGTCCTCAATATATGCTAAATACCCAGAAACTTCCACAACTGTAGCTGTTCTTTATTCTGTTGGCTTCCCATCATCAAGATAACAGTAAGAAAATATTGATTCCCTAAAAAAAATTCCTGAGTATGGTGCTGGCTGCAAAGTGCAAGACCAAGAATCTACGCCCATGATTTCAGTCCAATGATACATTTGATATGCCATTGTCTAAAGCAGCAAGAGTGAACAGATACTTAACTGGAAACATCTCACAAATCTTTTACATTATGTCGGGCATAATAAACAGCATTTTATCTTTCATCAGAAGACATAAGAAAACACTGTTGTGTTAAATTTACCTTTTGTTTAGACGAAGAGCAAACGTCTCATCATATGGTCCTAATTAGAGAGCATCGCCCAAGATGATCATACAAATGAATGGTGTTTTAATTTGGACAGAATATGAGACTACACCCCTACACACACTGAATGAAGAGCACTGGGACGTGGGCGGGGACTTTAAACTTCATTATCTCATTTCCTGTGTCCACGCAGCCAACGGTGCCCAGAATGTCCTTAAACAACTTCCTTTACTGTTCGCTTTGACCAGCAGCTGACTGTATGTAACTGCCAAGCACGTTGGCAACAAGAGGGCATCACCATAACGTGGTATTTACAACAGCAAATTTAAGATCAATTGCAGCCTCTACTGGATGAGACACAGCTAAACTGGGCTTCAGAGACAAAAGAATATAAAAACTGTTGAAGAGAGAACCATATTTTAATTAAATAAAAGAAAAATATAAAGCCTATGGGTAACACTCATTAGGTATCATGAACAAAATATGTTTTGAATAAGAATTTTGTTAATGTTAGTTTATACAAATGCAACTGTTTACTGTCATAGTGCATAAAATGTGCGATATATCAAGATATAATACAAGGTGTGTAGTGATATATCCAGAAGATTGTTATTTTGATAAATATCCCCTTGTATGCTACGCCTAAAGGATGTTTTTATTTTATTATTATTTACTTATTTTGCTCTCGACTTTTTAAATTTTTTTTTTTTTTTTTTTTTTTACTAATACCCCCTTGTTGTTTGGATTTTTGTTGTGTAGGGGACGCTTTTCTTTCATTTACACTGACAATAATTTTATTGTTCCTATTGGTGTATGTTTCTTATTTCTCCCCTAACGAGAGTTTTGTATGTTTTCTTGTCAAATACAAAAAAAATAAAAATAAAAATAAAAATAAAATGTGCACACAGGAACTTCTTTTGTCTTTGTGTCATCTTGGATTTACACTGACACCTAGTGGCTTGGATGCAGCAACAGTTTTCAGTTTCAGATGTCATTGCAGAAATGTAATATTCACAGTCAGTCATGATTACTTTAATCAATGAGTGAAAGTGTCCAATAACAGGACGGTTACTGAGATTAAGAGAGAAGTATTTGGCTGGTCATGTGATTCTAACATGGCAGCCCCCATGTGAGGACCCTCTCCATGTAGAATAAAAACAGCTTTTATATGGTTACTGATATGACTGGATTACACTCGAGTCTTCATTTTAATGTGAATGGTCATGATTTCCAACACATATGGCAAATTACAATTCATGCCTTTAGGAGTTTTAATTAGGAAAAATTGCTGAACGCATCTTGCTTTAATTAATGTTAATATGAATAACTTTTGTATTAGGTAAAATTAACATCAACCAAAAAGCTGCTCATTGTTAGTTCATGTTAAAGTGATAGTTCACCCCAAAATATAAATTCTCATAATTTACTCACCCTCGTGTCATCCCAGATTCTTTCTTCTGCAGAACACAAATTAAAGGAATATTCCAGGTAAGTGCCTCACTGTAACCTCAAATGATTATTTTTTTTTAAAGAAAAGACATTTAAAGAGACTTGTTTATTTTTTTTACAAAAAGTGAAATCTCTTGAATTTCAAGTATTGTACATCATAAAGTTTATTATTAATAGTAGTCTTATTTAGTACACCTACTTGTTATCGACAGGAAATTTGCATAAAGTAGTGGTAAGAGTATGAGTGTTTAAGCATTTGATGTGCTAGTTCGAGTCTCATACTGACCCAATGACACTTACTACAACAACGTTTCTTTTTCAAATGTTTATCGCACAATCTGTCAATGCTTAAATATGAAGAAAAAAAAAAAGTTGATACAAATTTGTTATGTTTTGGAATAAAAAATATCCGATATTGTTTGATTTTTTTTTTTTTAAAGGTAATCTTAAAAAACGTATATAAGAGGGTCATCATATTATGCAAATATTCAGATCTGTTTATTCCAGGATATTGTAGACAACCAAATAAATGATAAGAACAGTTAATGGATTTTAATGCATTGAGTCATTGTAGCTGACTTGAATCTTCTCATTGCAGTTACACTGTGTGACCAGCAGATGTCCTCAGCGTGCGGCGCTTCGAAACAGTGAATCTACTGTATTATATTTTTCTGTTTTTATTGTTATTTGTCGCTGTTTTATTATTATTATTGTCTTGTCATCATATTTTTTTGACATCAGTGCTTTGGCAATATTGTATGTAAACACAATCATGCTAATAAAGTACTTTAAAATTGATAAAAAATAATTTCCCGAAGCTATTGGTTCAATTAACTCGAAGTTTGGGAAAGCTTTGTTTCCCCAATCACTAGCTATTAGCTGATGATGATTTCCGCCTAATGCCGGAAATGGAAGTAGTAGTTCCTGATAAATTTCCTGTTTGTACTCTTGTCATGGTAGCAGCAGTCAGCTGGCCTTTGGGTCTCACTCTTCACCTCCACAAACCGTGTTTTTAGTCTTCTCTTTCAGTTATCTTTTCTAATGACCCGATAGCGGTGTTGGAGGCCGAGTACGGGTGATGCGGGTGTTTTTGCGGTGCCTTTGGGTGATGATTTGGGTCGGAGTTTCTGCAAAACGTGCAGGGTCGCCTGTGTTTTCTGATGAAATTCCCTTCAAAATTAACTGGGCTGGGGCAGACATCAGCCTGGTGAGTTTAAGCATCTAATGCAACCATATGGCAGATGTAAATACAACTTAACATTTGCTGCTTGTTTATTTGGCAGTCAGAGGTTGCTTCAGAACAGCTCGATGTGTCCTGGTTTGTTTTGAGTTGAGATTCTAGACCTCATGAAATCACAAAGTTTTATATTTATTGTCCAAGCATGGGAAATATCTGAGTGGATTGTGGAGCGTTAGCGTAATGGGTATTCATTGTCCAAAAGCCTGAGGTCACCAGGAAATAAATTTACTGTGTGTGTGTGAGAGAGAGAGAGATATATATATATATCTCTATCTATCACACACATTACAAAGAAAAAAGTAAAATGAAGATTCTACAGTATTTCTAGGTTACCTATTAAGATTTGAGGAATCCATGTCAGCTTGAGTGTGCTATAAAATAACAAAAACAAAATCTTAATTTTAAAATTTTCCTTCACACTTTGATTATGCTGAGCCGGATAATGTAATGTTTAATGACGTAAATGTATTATATCAGAAGAAAAACTGAAAAGTATTTTCACCAGTGGTCTTAGATTTTTGGACCCCACTGTGAATGCCAGGTAGAGCTACACTTTCAGGTTTATTTCTTTGATCCTGTGCGCATAAAGTAAATTTGTCTTTTTTGTAAAAAATATTCATTTTTTTCATAGTCATTGTCAGAGGCCCTTTACAAAGAAGATGATTATGTTATCATGACAACTGCAGAAAAAGAGAAGTACAAGTGCTTATTGCCGTCTTTATCCAGCACCCAGGAGGTATCATTATGGTTATTCTTGAGTGTTTCAGTGTATAATTTAGTTACGTTTCATGTTACTAATTTAATCTGTTTCTTTGGAAGGATGACGAGAGAGAGTACAGCGGGCCGAGCCCAGCCATGCTGCTCGAACCGTTATTCAAACAGCGCAGCTGCTCCTACAGGGTGAGTTTCAGTTTCTGTATATGTTATTTTTTTACTCCAACTAAAATGCTGCATACCAGTCAAACAAAATCAGTATTCTGACATAAGATTAATAATGCACTGCAAAAGAAATTAAGTTTACATTTACACAGTTTCCTTACAACTGGCTTCTAATCATCTTTGCATTGCAGATTGAGTCATATTGGACATATGAGGTATGCCACGGGAAGTATATACGACAGTACCATGAGGACAAGGAGACGGGGCAGGTAGAATGATGTTTTCATGATGTATGCTTCGAATGGACATGTTTGATCCTACCTGATTATTTGTCACTGTCATTCCCTCAGAAGATCAGCACTCACAAATACTATCTGGGAACCATAAAAAAAAATGATGGTGCAGGTTGGGCATTTTTATATACTTACAAGGGATAGTTTGAAATGGGGGAAAAAATGAAAATTCTCATGTTGTTCTAAATCCATATGACTTACAGAAACAGAAAATGCCAAGGACTATGAAACAGAAGGATTACACACCAACACAGAGGTTTGTGAGTGTTAGATATGTAGAAACATGAGGGTTTTTTTTTTTTTATACTCATCTTTGTTGGTCCCCAGGTGCCAACTAAGAATATAGAGGGTCAGCTGACGCCATACTATCCTGTAGAGATGGGACATGGGACTGAATGCACTCTGAGACAGAATCAGCCTCGCTCCACCACAGTGCTGTACGTCTGTCACCCGGAGGCAAAACACGAGATCCTCACGATTGCTGAGGTCCTCACCTGTCAGTATGAGGTGGTGGTGCTCACGCCCCTACTCTGTCCTCACCCGAAATACAGGTATACACACATGTACATCCAACACAATCAAGGTTTTGAGCAAAACATGTGTAGCTAAATGTTTGTATAATCAATAACATGAGGATTTTCAGAATAGAGCTTAAAGGGATAGTTCTGTACTTTATTCACCCTCTTGTTGTTCCAAAACCCTTGATGACTTTCTTTTTATGCATTTTAAAGCATAGACCTCTGTTTTATAACCCAGCCCACATCTCCTCAGGTTTAAGTCTTCACCAGTCAATGACATCTTTTGCCAGGCTCTGGGTGGCTCTTCTCTCAGACCTCAGAGTGTCTCCCAGCTGGACCATGAGCAGGAAGAGCTGGTTAAACAACCATTCAGCTCAAGCAGCGAGAGGGAGGTGAGAGGATCAAGGGTGAGAAAGACATGCCCTTTATTCTTTACATTAATACTGTCCCTTTGTGTGGGATGGTAATCTATTGCTTGGGTAAAAAGGGGCTGTAATGGATAACTGCTACTATGAATAGTTAAAGGTGCACTCAGTCAGTTTTTCCTCATGAAATGCATAGTAATTTTGGAATATATGTATAAAATCATGACTTCCCACATGAGATGAAGACTCGTCACATCAGTAACCTTATTGTTTTATTCTACATTGAGAGGGTCCCCTCATGGGGGCTGCAATGTGACCTGCATGAATACTACTCGCTTAATCTCAGTAACCACCTTGTCATTAGACACTTTCACTCGTGGATTAAATTCATCATGGCTTACTGTGAATAGTGAATTTCTACAATGGCATCTTTATCTGAAAACTATTGCGTTCGAATGATTCTGCATCCACGCCCCTAGGTGTCAGTGTGAGTGCAAAATGACATATTCCAAAAGTGAATGTGTGTGCACCTTTAAGATTTGATTCTTTGATCTGCATTGGAGGACGTAAGAGAATACTCTGAAATGATCAGAATAAAGAGAACATTCCACATTATTTGAAACATATCTAAAATTGATTGTTTCCCTCTGTGTCTCTCTCTGAGGACACATCTCCAGTGAAGGAGGCCTTTACCTCCACCCATAAGCCCCTGACAGTAGGCGTGCAATCTCAGGTCACTGTCGGCACCGCCCATATCTCTCGTCTAACTGATGAACAGCTGATCGAGGAGTTCCTGAGTGGCTCATACTGTCTACATGGGGTGAGGATGGATAGATTTCTTTTCTGTAAAGTGGCCTCAAGTATTTGACAGACTTCTCTTTTTAATAGGATTCGTAGCTCAATACATTTGTGTTTTTTCTAGGGTGTTGGATGGTGGAAATATGAATTCTGTTATGGAAAGCACATCCACCAGTATCATGAGGTAAGAAACTCGAAAATGAGTTGTTAAAGCATTGAATAATTTAGAAAATATAGCAAATTTCAGTATAGCATAAAGCATTGGATTTTGAGAGGTCGTAAATTCAATATCGTGAATTTGGTTCAAGGATAAAGAGCAAGGAAAGAGCATTGTGTTAGTGGGCAGCTGGAATCGGGAGGATCATTTGAACTGGGCCAAGAAGAATGCGGTGCGATCTTTTTTGAAAGATGGAGTGAATGTGATGTATGATTACTTTTCTCTCACATAAAAGCTGATATTTTAAATAAATGTTAAAGATTTTAGTAATATGTCTCATTAATATGTTGTCATGTTGATACCTCAACAGAGTTGTCTCTCACTTCTATGGCAATGGAGACGTATGTGACCCAACAGGAACACCGAGACAGGTTATAGTCAAGCTAAAGTAAGTTACCAATTATTCTTGATGCAATGATGTTTTCAGGCTTTATCTGTGAATACACTCACTAACACCTATTCGTTCTGTCTTAGGTGTAAGGAATCAGAGTTGCCTCATGCTGTTACATTATACATGCTGGAACCTCAGACCTGTAAATATATTCTTGGGGTGAGAGGCGAAGAGAATGACATTGATGAGATCCTTCAGAAGTACATTGTGTTTTGACGTTAATACTAACTTATTCTTATATTTAATATTCTGCTATAGGTTGAGTCTCCAGTAATCTGCAAGATCCTGGACACTGCAGATGAGAATGGACTTCTTTCTCTCCCTAGCTAGCACTACATCATTGGTACTGTGATGGAGGAATGGACAATAGTTTAGAGAACTGGAGGAAGATGGTCTGATAATGTCTAGCTCAACAGATCATGAAAATAGACACGCTGAACCTCAGAGCTACATTTAAGAACAATGACAACGCCCTCACTGACTGCACTTTATCTTGCTTGAAGACTAAAACAGGGTGGAGATTTGATGAACTCCTTTTAAACCTTGAGATGCCGCTAGGACTGAATGCTCAATGTTTTATTAACAAATCTCAAACCTGTTGAAGAATGTTTTTTCAACTTCATGTTTTGGCGCAATTCGTTTCCAGGCCTTAGTTTCAAAAGATTTGCTCCTCAAATGATTCACTTGGGAGAGTCAGTCAATAGATGAGTTCAACTGTTTTATCCAAACTTCTGGCAATTCAATGCTTGCCATTACTACTGTGCTGTTGGATATGGTTAATTATATCGTTTCTAAAAGAGTTCGTTTTGAAGAAACAATTAATGAAATTACAAATTGCAAAGGAAAATGCAATATCTTTTATGCACGGGAAAGTGAATGTAAATAAACTGGTCTTTGGAAATTAGGCATCATTGTGTTATTTTCAGAATTTGTGCAAACCTTTAATGTAACCCCTAAAACTTGGTGACTTTTTCACACTTATAGGTTGTACCTGTACCTGAAGGGTTGCTCTTTTACAAGAAGTTTAAAAAGAGGATTATAATTGAGTTGCATTAACCATAATTTTGGTATTAAAATGGCTTGGGTACATGTACATTTCAGAAATGGTAATGTTCAACCATAATGAAAATTAGAATTATTTTCTCCAATGAAAATTCTGTCATCATACTCACCCTTGTGTTGTCCCAAAAATAGATAACTCTAATTCATCTCTGGAACGCAAGAGATTTTAGGCAGTCTGCTTTCACTTCACTTTCATTATATGGAAAAGAGCGGTGACTGAGGCAAACATTCTGCCTAACATTTCTTTTGTGCTCCATGGAGGAAAGTCATATTGGTTTTGAACAACATGAGGTGAGTCATTTTTATTATAATTTCCATTTTTTGGGTGAACTACCCCTTGAGGATGAATTGCATTAATTTTGCAGTCAAGCTTCTGTTTGCCAAGCACAAATCAATTAGTTTTACAATGAAACGCAAAGCAATTCATCGTCTTGTGTAAAATCATTATAGAAGTACTAGTCATTATAACATCATAAATGGTGTTTCTTATGGAGATAATTATTTTTATTATGGAAATAAACCGCTGAGGCCTGTGCTTAATAGTACAAAGGACTTTACCAACACTACATGGTGCTAGCAGTTCTATACGCAGAACAGTTGTTCACACAGAATATGTAGCCCAACTCTAAAAACCACTAATCAAATGCTTAAATATTGATCTTTTTCTTAATTCTGAAACATGAAGATGCCTTAAAGATGTTTGACAAAGCAAACCGCAGTGGTACATTATAAAATGTTGAGTTTCAAAATAAAGAGATGAAACACTGCAAGATGCCCTTGCAAAACATTTAATAAGTTGATATAAAAAAATGCATGTTTCCACAAATACTTTATCTGAATGAGTACTATTACATGAAAATGCCATGTCAATGTAAAAATATAACATCCATCAGTTCAGTTCACAACACTTTGAGGAAAGCGTCAATTACTTATTTTAAAAGTCTGAGTTCCTTCCTGTGGCGAGCGAGGCCGGGAGAGGAAGAGCGGTCATTGACACCTGTGGGAAATGATCTCTAACAGCTGTTTTGTGTTACAATGAGAGCTGGAGAGGGATAAAAGGGCAGTCCAGACTCCCAGA
This sequence comes from Moxostoma hubbsi, assembly GCA_032164185.1. Lineage (NCBI taxonomy): Eukaryota > Metazoa > Chordata > Actinopteri > Cypriniformes > Catostomidae > Moxostoma > Moxostoma hubbsi. Next base: position 11,060,323 of record JAVLUX010000021.1, read on the forward strand.
GGGGAGAGAGAGGCTCCCGCTTCCTCCTTCCCAGGTTTTGGCACCACTGTGACAATCACTAGCTCTCTTTTGAAGGAGGAAGCGGGAACTGGGTAAACAATTTAATGGAAGTCAATCTTTACTGCTCTTTCTCTCCTGGCCTCACTCTCGCAGACGTTGCTCGGCCACGCCCCCATATACACACTCCCAATGACAGACATTGTTTCTTATGCTAAATGCTCTCTTTTGGATGCAGAGCAAGTAGTCTGATGTTCTGAAATTTACGTAGAAGGTGTCTCAGACTGATGGGATGGGAATCTGCTTAGCTGAGGTGCTATCAAAGTCCTGCAGCACATCTTGGTGGATGTGGTAGTGCATAGCGACATAGCTCTTGGCAAAGGCAGTGGTTTGAGAGTTGACCAGGTGCAGGCTATTTGTGGAACTAGGTCCTACAGATGGACTGCTGTTATAGATGCTGTAGTAGGGCTCTATGCGTGTGTTGATGGGAGTAGATGTGCTTGGGGGCCGAGGCTTGTGTCCAGTTGTGGCAACAGGACTAGGCATGCAGTTCCGGGAGTGACTGGGTCCACAAGCCTGGTCCACCAGCCTTCTCTGGAGCTTTGGGGAGAGCATGTAAGCCGAGTTGGTCTCGTGGTGTGAAGACTTGTTGCGATTGACTTCCAGATTTCCTTTGCCCATGGCATGCAGGCGTGTCTTGTGCTTGCAGCATAAAAAGCCCAACGTCAGCCACTGGAGACAGCAGAGCAAACGGCGTCGCAAACCAGCGCTGTTCCGAGAGTACACAAATGGGTTGATGCCAGACTTAAGGAAGATGAGGGCAAATCCACAAAGCTCAAACTGGTAATGAATGAAGCTGCTTTCTGGTGACACCATATCCTGTGTCAAGGATATGCCTAGTGGCAGACAACACAGCAACACCGAGATGATGATTACCACGCATGTCACCACAGCCTTAGAGTCCTTTGCTGTCGCCAGGTTTACTGTGGAGACCAGCTGACAGCAGGTTGCTCCAGCAGCAGCCCCAGGCACTAGGGGCTGGTTGGTTCTCTTTGTAAAGGAGTGCGTCTGGACGTGCTGGAGCTTGTTGTATGTCTGGTTGCGGTAAAGCGAGGGCACCTGTACTGTACACGGCATGCCCTCGAAACCAGCAGCTATGAGCTGTGGGTGAGGAGCAGGTGGACATCTCGCATCTACCGTAATAATGGGACACTTTCGTACCTGTGCATTCTTCCTCAACTCCTGGGCGATCATGAGGTATGAGATGGACACTACACCTACACAGAAAGCAAAATCTGCAATGTACACATATAATACTACCTTGGCCTTGTTGCCAGTAAGACCAAAGTGGGGCAGGCAGGGACCAGAGCTCTTGGGATATGCTCGAAAGGTAACCAATGCTGCCAAAGTGAAACTGGTGGTCCATAAGAGAGCAGTGAGGGCCAGAGTACAGGGGAAAGAGGCTGTACGGTTGGGCTGCTGACCCAGGACCATGCGAAGGCGATGCAGGGCAATCACAGCCACTGTCTCAAGGGACATAATGATGAAACCTGAGCTGGTGAGGTGGAAGGCAAAGCAAAAGCCCTTGGATACTCCACCGCCAACATCTCCGGTATCCAGAAATAGCACCAGTGCAAACATGGGCGCAATGACGCAGCAAATAAACAGGTCGCAGAAGGACAGGTTGAGGATCATGAAGTCGAAGTTGGTGCGGAATTTCCGGAATGCGGGGTCGAAGAAGGACAAGAAGACCACCAGGTTTCCATAAGAACCGAGACAAAAGATGAGGACCAAGAGGAAGGAGCAGGAGGCAAGAGTGGCTGTGTGGATCAAGGCCCAGCCGTTTGTGGAAACAGACTGGCTTTGGGAGCTGTTGTAGCTCCGAGGTTTCGCAAACTCTGCCAGGTCCAAAGGCCAGGCAGTGCTGTTCATGATACACATGGAGGCACAAAGTGCTCACAGCCTCAGAGCTTTGCCCAGCTTGCCTTTAGGTCACCCAAGATTGAGATATTTCCATTGTGTAGCTGGTTCATGGTAGACCCTTTGGACTGCAAGGATGGAGAAGAACCAATCAGTAATAGGAAATATAAAGCTATGAGTATATTAAAAATGAATAAGAACTAAATAATTAAAAACTCAGTTAATTAATATGACAATGGCCCTAAATGCCCCCATTTGTATGGATTTTCTAAAAAAGATCACAGTGTTATTGTATTTACAAATAGATGAAGCATCAGAATGGTCATTATACCTCATTAGATCTCATCTGTGCGCGCGCTCCTGCCATTCACAAATCGAATCAATAAATGAATTCAAGTCTGCAAATATTTACTCAGAATTTTATAGGTTTCTAATCCTCAGATAAGAATGATTATTACTGAAGGTTAATGTGCGCCGACTATAAAATAGCATCAGACCCCCCCCCCCCCCAACCTTTGACAGAACATGGAAAATCAAACATTTTTAATGAATCCTGTATCGTTACAATAAGCATTCAAAAAAACGTCTAAAATATCGTTCAGTCTGTAGAAGCCGGTCACCTATAATAATTCTGACGTTCTCTTCAAAATGCAGAAAAATTTCAATTTTCTTACCATGTATTATCTGTCAATTTTTACGACGCCGTGCTGTCCACATTTGTGTGCATATCCAATGTTAATGAACGTCACAAGCATCCTTATTGCAAAAAGAGTCGTTTTCTATATCGGAGCATAAGATGAATTTGAAAAATCGAGTATATTTAATGTGCAGTTGGAGAGTGGGCGCGCCTCATTGAAATCATGTCGAAGCCTGTGAATAGACAACAAGCGCGTGCCCGTGAGAACTGAACGCTCACTCAGGAAACCAGAGTTAACCGTTTTAATTGTATTTCATTTTTATGTGCTTTTTATAATTTTTAATATTTTTAACAATACTGTCTTTTTAATACATATTTAAATTCTAAAATATAAAAATTATGGTAATTATGATTATATATATATATATATATATATATATATATATATATATATATATATATATAGAGTGTTACTGTAAATAAATAAACAAAAGTGGAGCTTTACCATTCTGCAAACTCTTCCCACATTAAGACTCTTTGGAAATAGTATTGTTCTGGAACAATCAAATCGATTGATATCTATCCATCACTTAAAAAGTTGTCCTGTTATTTTGTTAAGTTATTCATTAGCAACAATAATGGAAAAGCACAAAAAAGACTGATAAAATCTGCTACTTTGTCACACTTTATTAAAAAATAAAAATTGTCTTGGCATTACTTTTATATTTCATATATATATATATATATATATATATATATATATATATATATATATATATATATATATTAATGACAAGGGATATTAAGAAACAACAACAACAACAACCGGTTAGTCAAAACATTAGCATTATCATCTTGGAGTATAACACAAGCGTCCTCTATGGCATTAAACATTTGCCAGTTGACCGAAGTTAAGTTCTGTATGGCTTATAACATGAATCTGACACAGCATTAATTATAATTATTATGCAAGCTTGTTAACTTCCAAACAGACGTTTTAAAGGTACCATCTGTAACTGTTGCTACTGGAAAAAAAAAAAAGAAAGAAAAAAATAGAGCAAATCAATAAACAGTAACACTTGGTAAATATGCATGTTAGTTAACAACAAAAGCACAATTTCTGGAAGCCTGAGACACTGTCTTAACAACTGTAAACTGTACAGTACCTTTTAAAAGCTTCTTATTGAATCTAATGAAAACACATGGCTCAGTACAAGAAACTAAAATGCAAACCCTAAATGCAATAGTTGATCAAAAACTGTTAAGAAAAAAGTTTCAATTCAATCGAGGAAAATGTTTCAACTTAAGTGAGCTAATACACACGTGACATTTACAAAAATGACATTATATTGCAAGCAGATGACTGCTAAAATTGTAATAATGCTAGTATTACAATAAATATGGAAATCAGTGAAGAAAACTGCATTATATTGGTATATAACAAGCCATACTTTTAATAATGTCCAATAGAAATTCTGTTCTGCACACACACAATCAAAAATGCAAACTGTACAAGAACATTATATAATGCAGGTCAGTGATACCTGCAATAGATTCCCCTTAAATATTAAGTGTATCCCAAAAAAAATACATTAAAAAAGTTTAAAAAAAAAGAAGACTATATAACTAGAAGACTGCAACAATTGCTACATAAATACTTTAACATCATTAACATTCTGTCCACCAAAACATTCAGTATGAGACAATCCCAGACATTCGTACAGTAAACACACATGCACGCGCGCACACACACACACACACACACACACACACATACATTCAGGATTCAGGCACTCAAATTAGCTTTGCCTTTCCATCAAGACAAATGTAAGAAACATTTCCCCTACACCAGACAGTGGCATCATTATGCAAAAGAGAATAAAACAATCTTAAGTAGGGTCTGAAGATGAAGGATTTGCCAATGTGAGTGTAACAGTAAGGTTCTGTACCAAAACCTAATGAGCTGGACCTAGGCGACACAATGGCGGTTCCAAAAGGCAGGCATGACTGATTATGCTACCTTCGAAGATTCCTTGTTTTGACCAAATTCACTGCGTGTATCCTAAAATTATGGTCAAATCAAGGGAAATGTTGATTATAAATGTAATTCATTTGATGCCAAAAATCAAATCAAAATATCAATATAATCAAAATAGTTCAATCTAACTCAAAATGTACTATTTAACCCACTATTTGTGTATGTGATGTATTTTTATGCTTCGAGTATCACAGCCTTAGAAACATTCTAAAGCCAAACTCTTTTGAAATCAATGGTTAGTCAGGTCTCCTGTGCATTTCACGTAAGGAGTGCTATATGTATGAGGCTGTCTGTGTAGAATGTTCCAATTCGTTTTTTTATGAGGTGCCATATCCTTTAAAAACAGCTGCCTATGTAGGCTGTATACAGCAAGGCAGCTCACTACGTTGTGGAACAGAGCCTTAGTGTGTATATAACAGTGCTAAGCGTAGTAACAAGGGGACACTAGCAAATCTGTGAGCACCAGCAGCTGGTCATCTGTGAACTTCTGCTTGTGTTCCTGCCAGTTATCATGATGAGTACGACGGAAATCAGACAGGGTTTTCTTCACAGTCATCTAAAGAGAATGCAAACATAAACAAACAAATAAGACAGTAAAAAAGAAACTAAATAGAGAGATGCAGCGAGGATGGTTCCTCAGACTAAACTTTTTTCCCACTGCCAACAACTCATTCATTTCTCTCCATAATTTGAACTGTTAAAAGAACTGCTACCTTTAGGAGCATAACAACCTGTGAGTCCTCCATCATCAGTAGCTGACCTTTGCTGACCAGATCTAGGGCAACCGTCTGGTCTTATTGCTTTATGCTCCACAACATAAAGAAAACTGATGCTTTATTGACGCCTGTACCACACAGTCTTCGGTTCAGCTCAAGTTCTCTCATGACTGCAAGACTATTGCACTTTATTTGGTGGTCTACCTCAGTTGCTTATACAATACCTTGAGTGCATCAAAAATAAAAAAATTGGACTCATACTGAACCTCCAGAACCTCCAGAAACGTTCAAATGCTATGTCTTTCGCATTTTGATTTGACAGAGTCAATGGTTGGACCTCTTGCCAACTGCAGTCTGCAACAACTGATCATCCAAAAAGCCATTTCTCCACACTGAGAACATATAAGTAAACAAGAGAAGGAGGGAGAGAGAGAGAGAGAGAGAGAGAGAGAGAGAGAGAGAGTGCTGACCTCTATGGGCTGTGTGTCATTGAGGTGGGCACTCAGGCCCATGAGAATCTGGGGCATCCAGTTGGGCACATCATACGGGCTGGACAGGATGCAGGCACTCAGACCTAACACACCTGCATGACGCCGCACCAAGTCTACAGGTAAAATAACATATTCAGGTAATACAGAATTATTTAAATAGCATATAAAACAAATTAGATAATAATGCAAATGAACCATTTTCACTAGTGGTCTCAGACTTTTGGACCCAAATGAATAAAGGTATCTAGGGCGAATTCAGGTGAATTGGGCCACTTATTGGGCCAATTTACCTAAATTAATCTTAAATATAAAATTAGCATATAATATCAGACATTCAGAGAAATATGACATTTAACCTGGTGTCACTGATTTTCTTGAAACAAATAGATATTAATCACAAGTACAATGTAGAGTTACGCATATGCAGTGTATATATATATATATATATATATATATATATATATATATATATACATATACTGAGGATATGCATATATGTAAAAGTCACATATTTCTCTGCATGTCTGATATTATATGCTAATTTTATCCATCCATATATACATGCATACATAGTCTATTGTATAAAAGTGTATGTGTTACCAGCAGAAGGGATGGTGTCCACAACTGATCCCAGCTCTCTCCTTTTGCGCTTGGGCAGACGGGTCTTGCTCAGAGACTCAAAGTGGGACTGCATTGGTTCATCTATACTGAGGAAATTACACTGCAGAAACCCACTTAGTGTGGTGGCGGCCATCTCCCTCACCTAAAAAAACAGAGAGAGAGAGATATAGAGAGAAGGAAAGATAAAGAAAATAATATTGGTACAGTTCAGGCCGAAACCAAATATTCAGAATAGTTCTCCTTTCAGTTATCCAAAGAGAGGGTGGAGAGTAAGGACAGATGGGATCTTTTCTTTTGTGTGAGAACTTAAAAAGAAAAATACAGAGGGTATGGAAGAAAAGAAAGGACATTTGTAAAATAGCAAACAGTGCAATCTGTATCACAGAACACAAATCTGAGTTCCAGAGAAGCACTCCAGTCGTGTTGAAAAGAGAACATAAGCTGACTCGGCATTATTGCTGTTCTGTTCTAAAATACAATTGTCTATACAGTTGCGCTGCTGGTCTGTAGTGAGGTTTCTGATTGGCCAAGTTAAATCTGCAGGCCTTTTTGCATTTTCTGTGCCAGTTTTGGGAGAAAATGTGCAGAATTCTATGGAATGTACCAGCATGTAAACATAGTAAAATGTGTTATACAGAGCTAAGAATACTGCATTCTTTTTAGTAGTTGAAAGTACAATTAAATTACCCAATATATTTATTAGAGTATTTCAAATTCAATACAAGTTAAGTGCAATTGACAGCATTTGTGGTATAATGTTGAAATAATAATAATAATAGTAACACTTTAGACTCAAACCTTCTATTCTTTAAAATAAACTGAGGTTACAGTCATGGTCTTACAATGGAAGTAAATTGGGCCATTTTTTTAATGGGTTAAAAGGCAAATATGTGAAGCTTATGATTGTATAAAATTACATTAATTCTTTTCTGAAAACTTGTTTATTATTTGAGTTGTGAAGATGTTTAAATCGTCATTTTTATGGTAGTTTTAGGTTTTACAGTGTTCCGTCATCACGTCAGGCAACACAATTTCATATAACTTTACACAGAAAAGGCTAAGAAGGGATTTTATCACATTAAAATCATGTTAATAATACACATATTGTTTAAGTCTTGTAGCTAAACTTTTGAAACAGTGAGTATTGAAACGTTTAATGATTGGCCCCATTCAAGAGGCTCACTATAAATTTAGCTTTTTTTAAAGAAAAGGATGGACGAAATGTCAAAATAATTTCTTTGGACATCAACAACATGCCAAAAATGCTTTCAATCAAGCTTAACTTGTTTTGCATCTGGAATATTCCATTGAACATACATGCAGGTGGTAAGGGATGTGCTCAACTTTGTGAATAAAGACCATTAGAATTCTGGAAATCAGTGAAGTTCTATGGGCAGTGATTCCATGTGGCCCTGCTATTGGAATACAGAAACAATGGCTGTTGTATTGAAGTGATGAAATCTTGCGATCTTTGCCCATCTGCTGTGATCCTGAAAGAAACATTTGACCTAAAAATGAATATTCTCTCATCATTTACTCACACTTATGCCATCCCAGACGTGTATGATTTCTTTCTTCAGGAGAAAACAAATGAAGATTTTTAGAATTATTTCTCAGCTCTGTAGGTCCTCACAATGCAAGTGAATGGATACCAACATTTTGAAGCTCCAAAAATCACACAAGTCAGCATAAAAGTAATCCCTTCTCCATTAGCGATTTGATAGGTGTTGATGAGAAACAGATACATATTTAAATACATTTTTACTATAAATTCTCCTCCCTGCTCAGTTGGGCTGCACTTTAACTTTCACTTTCTTCATGCATACACACCCTCCTGGGCAGGAGGAAGAATTTCAAGCAAAAATGCACTTAAATATTGATCTATTTCACACCCAAACCTATCATATCACTTCAGAAGTCATGGATTTAACCACTGGAGTCATATGGATTACTTTTATGCTGCCTTTAAATGATTTTTGGAGTGTCAACATTTTGGCACCCATTCACTTGCATTGTATGGACCTACAGAGCTGAAACATTATTCTAAAAATCTTAATTTGTGTGCTGCAGAAGGAAGTCATACACATCTGGGATGGCATGAGGGTGAGAAAATGATGAGAGAATTTTAAATTTTGGGTGAACTATTCCTTTAACCTTGGTCACTGTGTCGTTCTGACAGCAATGATCACCTGACTGACTTTATTACCAGGCAATGGGTCCTATGCAAAATGAACAAGGAATCCAAAGTACAGTCATTTCATAGGTTTACGAGTGGAAGAAAACCACTTTTAATTATATAGCCCATTCTTTTCCTCCCTTTAGCCTGTTCTATCCATTTCCTGTCTTGTCTGCAAATTTGAACATCTATCACCATGGAAACAGAATACTGCTGCAGCTGGGAGTTGCTATGGTAACAGTAAGAGGGATAGAAGGACAGAGAGCGAGAAAGAGAGAGAGAAGAGAGGAAAACAAGAGTGCAACATCACTAAAAAGAGAAAGATACAGCGGCTTACTGTACGTAACTGGCGTTCAACACATTTAATCTTAGCGATTACACTCGTGAACTGTTGGTCATACTTATTTCTAGTTGATTTAGCTTAGACCTACTTTCCTAAAATCTTGAATGAACACACAAACAGCTGCTTTCCTTGAGGATATGATCAGATATATGACATTGAACAGTGATCAGGCTTAATTCACTGGAGTCAAGTGTAAAAGGTCTTTAATGGGACATATTATGGGAATGAATTCAGTAACAACAGACTCAGAGGTCAAAGGACAAATGAGTTTGTCTAGACTTCAGCGCTGTGTACAGTTATAAGCACAACCAGTGTGTCTGTGCTTTGCATGGTCTTTGTGCAAATATTGTTCCTATTGGCCTGTGTATGCATGTTATGCACCAGAATGTGTGTGTGGGACTCCAGAAGATGGAAGGTGTGTGTAATTGTACATTTGACTGTGAATAGGTAAAAACAATGGAAAGAATTTGTTTTTAGATCCCATTTGTACTTAAACTGTCACATCAGATACAATGTAACAAATTCCCTAAGAATGGTTTTACAAATGATTTAATTTGTAGCAGTTTTTAATTGTACTACAGTACATAAACATAAGCTAGAAGTATTACTTTGACCTTTGCAATGTACCACAATGCTTTATAACCATAAAACAGCCACGGGTACCACATTTGTTTATATTCTGCTCCCTTCTGCTGTGCTTCTTCATGCAGTTTTTTTTTTTTAATATGCACAAGGTTCACAAATGGAGCAAATGATGCCTTGGGTGTTGAGTTAGGGTGTGGAAAATACAATGAAATTAATAATAATAATAAAAAAAAAATCAATATCCTCAGAAATACAGCAAAACAAACCTGTGTGTGCAAGTGTGTGTATGTAGATGTATGCACACACCTCCAGTTGTTCATCCTCCAGCAGGCATAGCACCAGCGCTCTCACGTCACTGACGGCCTTGGTATCACAGAGGAAAGTGAAGAGATTGTAAAACACCATGATCTGCAGGTAGGAAAGAACTGTGTATCGTGCATGCCATGAGCTGCTCCTTGAGATCTGTAACAAACAGCACCATCTCCTGGTCAGATCACACATGCCATCTTTATTGGTGAGAGACATTAATTATTTGTGATGCGTTCACCCTTCTGTTTAGCAGTGTAGCACTAACAAGCTGTTCATTTGTGCTCAGATCACTCGAGATGGATGTTACAACAGATATCAGTATATGTGTTTGTGAGCACTGGTCAGTCACCTCTTCCAGTGTACTGAGGACTTGTGGGATCTGTTTAGAGTACAACAGCCCCTGAGACATGAGAGACAGACAGGTCTTAGCGTCTCTCTTCATCTCATCATAACTGTCGTCATTCTCCACGGGAGCAATCTAGAAAGAGAGAGGGACAGAGCATTGAAGGGATAATTTACCCCAAAATAAAAATTCTGTCATCATTTACTCTCCCTCTTGTTGTTCCAAACTTGTATGATTTTCTTTAAAGGGATAGTTCACCCAAAAATGTACATTCTCTCATCATTTACTCACCCTCATGTTGTTCCAGATGTGACTTTCTTTCTTTTGCAGAACACAAATTAAGATTTTTTAGAAAAATATTGGTTGGCCTATTCAGTGCAAGTGAATGGTGACCCAAACTGTCAAGCACCAAAAAGCACAGAAAGACAGCATAAAAGTAACCTATAAGATAATAAGTGTGGGTGAGAAAAATATCAATATTTAAGAATTTTTTCACTATAACTTTTCCCTGCCCAGTAAGTGACGATATGCAAAAAGAATGTGAATAGCCAAAAACAAAAGAAGAATGTGAAAGTGAAAGTAGAGATTTATAGAACAAAGGATTAAAATATCGGCCTGTGTCTCAACCACACTTATCATATATTGCTTCTAAAGACATGGATTTAACCACTGGAGCATTACAAATTACTTTAAAGTTAAAAAAGCACATTAAGGCAGCACAAGATTTCTGGCCACCATTCACTTACATTGTATGATCCTACAAAGCTGAGATAATATTCTAAAAATCCTTGTTTATGTACAGCAGAAGAAAGAAATTCATACACATCTGGGATGGCCTGAGGGTGAGTAAATGAAGAGATACATTTTAATTTTGGGTGAACTATTCCTTTAATCTGTGGAACACAAAAGGGAGATGTTAGGTGGATGGTTAGGGACTGACAGCATCAGTCTACATTCACTATCACTGTATGGACAAAAGTTAAAGTGAATGGTGACTGAGACTTTCAGTCCCATTCTTCCTTTTGTATTCCAAAGAAAAACAAATGTTATTCGGGTTTGGAACAACATGAGGGTCAGTAAATTATTACACTTTAAAACTTTAATTAAATTGAAATAATAAAAAAAACTGTTCCTGGCAATGGAGGAAGACACAAGACAAAAATGGGACTCACTTTGAAAAGAAGAGGAAGGAGGCGCAGCTGTTCTGGGACAGCAGAAGAAAAGGAGCGTCCAGCACTGGTCATCAACCACTTCAACACTAAAACACATACAAAAAAATCACTGTTGTAAATTGGTATGAACAGCCTCAATTCACTCAAATAGTTCTGTAAAACACATGAACACATTTTTGCATTTTCTCAAACAAGCTCACAAACACAGAGATATGACAAAACACACACCGGTTTTGAGTAATTTGATGGCCTGTGTCCTCTCATCATGGTCTCCCTTAATATTCTCTTCAACCACATGGTTCTGGATCTCTTCCTCTCCCTCCGTTAACGGCTTGAGTCTGGCCAGCACACGCTCCGTGAACTCTCCAATGCGTGGGGATGTGGTCGGCTGAGTGTGGGGCAGATTCACATCGATCATGAAAATGTAGGTGAGCACACTGAGAGATAAGAGAGGAAGGATGGATGGATCAGAGGAGGAGAAAGTGTTCAGGCTATTGTTTTGTTGTGATGTATAGGTATAAATGGGTCTTGTTTAGGCACATACCTGCCTATACGTTCCCGTACATTCTTATAGACCTGAGTGAGTTTGGGCTCTAGGTACTGCAGTAGCCTGTGAAGCAGCTCTGGAACTCTCCACTCCTGCTGAGCAAGACCTCCTTGCAAAACATACAGACGACTAAAGATAGAGAGAGAGGGAGGGATGGTGTGAGGGAGAGGACATTATGCCTATTTAAATGACAAATTGGGAAATTTGTATTCACATTCATCGTTTTAATGTACGACATTCATCTACCAAAGAAAAACTGTTCATTATACGTTTAAGACATTTTGAAGTGTGGTAGTGATGGTGATGTCATACCAAGCATCCACAAACGAGCCTCCTTCTCCATTGACCGGTGATTCCATCAACATCTCAAACAGCCAGTGCAGCTTTCGTGGGTCTCGGCTCTCCTATAACACACACACACACACACACACACACACACAAATATGCAAGTTTTATCTAATTTTGACTAATATTTTCACACATTTTCAGTTATTGGCGTAATTTACATACATGTTGGTGCTCACAATCATGATCAACAGATATATTATAGTTATATTTGGATTTATCAGTGTCAGTTGACCCCCAACTAAGTGGCAAGATTTCAGCAGTTGATAGTAGATAAAAACACATGATAACAAGAGTTGATAGCTGTGACGTGTGCATCCATTTTCAAGTTGATTTTGCCAATACTGATGACTAAAGTGGTTTATACAAGCACAAAATACACCGGGGGCTCTTATTTGAAATGACAGAGACTTGGCTCAGTGAGGTCAGTACTAGTGCTTGTATCAAGTTGATTTTAAAACATTACATTTGAATATTTTAACAATATATTTTAATATTACGTAATCAATATACATTAATGAGACCTGTCTTTCTACAGTATCGATAGAACCATAATCAAAATAACACCACAGTACACACACACACTGCTGCTGCTTTCTAGCATTCCTGTAGTGCTCGAGGAATTTGCTAACTTTAAGTCAGGAGCCAGGACATTTGCATTTCTGTGAAACCTCACAAACTCTGGCAAAACTAGCAACAATTTGTTTCTCATAAGCACCTATTTTAGCCTATTTACAGCCTGCTATCATCTAAAGTAACTATGGAAAGCCGAAAGAGACAATAGCGTTTTTTTAAATCAATTAATAATGTGATTTAAAAAAACACTATTGTCTCTTTCGGCTTTCCATAGTTACTTTTAAAGGTCCTGCTTAAACTCATAGAGTTGGAGCGTATCTGAAGCCGAGACAAAAGTTTGTGGGACCTTTTAGTTTTAGTAATATTTAATGATCTACTATATATATATATATATATATATATATATATATATATATATATATATATATATATATATATATATATATATATATATATATAAAAATGAAATCTCACAGATGTACCATTTAAACTGTTATTGTAAAGGGTGTGGATTCCGATATTTTATCAAAGGATGGCCCCATACATTAGGAATCCACAGAGGTGTGGGATAGGCCCCGAATATCCACTGACCCTAGAACCACCCCTGTCAATAACCAATAATTCCAAAAAGCAAATATTGGCACCGATTAAATGAGTAAAAAAGATATATCCGTCTACCTCTAGTTTCAAGATGGTAAGAGGTGTTTAAAGGGATAGTACATCAAAAATGAAAAATTATGTCATTATTTACTCACCCTCATGACATTCCAGCTGTGCATTCAGGTGTGAAAGTGACTTTCATACACATCTGGGATGATAAAGTGAAAGTGGAGATTTACAGTAAAAAAAAGGACTTTAATATTGATCTGTTTTTCACCCTCACCTATCATATTGCTTCAGAAGATATGGATTTAACCACTCGAGTTTTATGGATTACTTTTATGCTGCCTTTATGTCCTTTTTGGACCTTCTGAGTTCTGGTCACCATTCACTTGCATTCTGAAGACCTACAGAGCTGAAACATTCTTCTAAAAACCTTAATTAGTGTTCTGCAGAAGAAAGAAAGTCATACACATTTGGAAAGGCATGAGGGTGAGTAAACGATGAGAGAATTTTTGGCTGAACTATCCCTTTAAGCTTACATAAGAAGTTTCATCTGGGCTCAAATTTCAACACAATGATAGGAGACGAACAGACCTAACCCTGCTAAAAAAGGAGAATGTGTAAAGACAAAAACAGAGGCACTGCCTTACACATGCAGTGGCGATGCAGGTGCCCCAGTCAGCATATGTCTCGATGGTGATATTGGAGAGAGCCGTACGGAGGAGTGGACAGAGCAGAGTCCACAGTTTCTCCACCTGTAACACACACACACATATACAGAGTCAAGTTCAGGAGTTTATCAGGCATGTATCACCACTAGTAAACTGTAGAAGCTGATACTGTTGACTTAAATCATCGTAATTGTGTTTAAATGTATAGTATATATAAGGTTCATGTCCATATATGTGTACTTTGCTGTAGCTCCAGTGTTTGGATCCCCTGATGAGTCCAGAGATTATTTCAGCCACACAGCGCTGGGTGCTCTCATGGGAATCTTTTACAAGACGCTCCATATGAGGCTTTAGCAGTGGGAGGAACGCATCATCAAAGTTCCGGAAAAGACCCTTTTACAACACAAGACATTGTTGAAGATGCAAATATTCCATAATTTCAAAACAATATTTATATTGCTGACATTGAAAACAACAAAGAAAAAGTCAACTTCTTTACTTTTTAAAATCCCCCAAACTTGCAAGTCACTTCCTATTATTAGGTAACAACATAAATGATTTTGCTTAGCACGTTTGAAGATCTGTTCCTACCAAGACTGTATGAAACTTGCATCCATATCCATCAATTTGAATTTAGAGAATACTTTTAATTGTTCAAGTGCCATTCAGATATAAATATGACATTGCAATTAGTGTGGAGGGATTAAAGGAATATTCCGGGTTCAAAACAAGTTAAGATCAATTAACAGCATTTCAGGCATAATGTTGATTATCACAAAAATGTATTTTGACTCATCAAAAGCAAAAATCTCTGTTACAGTGGAGCACTTACAATGGAAGTGAATGAGGCCAATTTTTGGAGGGCTAAAAAACAGAAATGTGAAGCTAATAATTTTATAAAAGCACACAATTCTTCTGTCAAAACTCATGTATTATTTGGGCTGTAAAGTTGTTTAAATCATAATTTTTAGTCGATTTAGTGTTTGTTGTCATGGCAACAAAGTTGTAAAATTGGCTACAACTTTACAAAGAAAAGGAAAGTGATTTTATCACACTAAAATCATGTTAACACATAGTGTTTACATAATGTGGCTATACTTATGAAACAGTATTTAAGAAAGTATTTTAATGTAAAAAAAATGGCCTCATTCTCTTCCATTGTAAATGCCTCTCTGTAACCCAGATTTGAGCTTTTTTAAAAGAAAAAGTCGAAATTTATTTTTGTGGTAATCAATATTATGTCGATTAAGCTTGTACTAAACCCAGAATATTCCTTGAAGACTACACAGTCAACATTTCATTAGCCATTGGGTTTGAAAATACAGTTTATCTGACATCATTAGAGACTCTCACCTTAAAGAGGCAAAATCGCAGCGGGCTAAATTTATCATTCCCCTTCCTGTCCTCCAGTGACAAAAACTTGACGAGCTGGTCTATGAACAACTGGTCTGAGAAATGGTCGTATATGATCTTTTCGCTCTACAACACAGAAAACAGCCACAAATAAACTGAAATAAAACGCTGGAAAGCCAAACGAACATTACAAGGATGGAAATTAAATCTGAATGGTCAAAGAACCAAGAGTGCCTGATGAGTTTCTAGAAACTGTGTCTGGATGTAGATGTCAGTAGGTTTGAATATTGTGCACCTCATTCATCTCCTCTCTTGTTTTGGCTCGTTTTGGCTGTTCCTCAGGAGGAGCATAGAGCATCAGCTTCCTAAAGAGAAAAATCAATCATGACGAACCAAGAGTTTTTATAATCAGACTGACAGATGCAACATCAATATATATTATATAGATTGCATCTCTGCACTTCTTGGTATTCTTGTGCACAACATGTATAATACACAGGTATTACAGAATTTTCTGAAGAATGGAAATAACTTTGCACAGACAAGGTTAGAAAGGATTCACTAGTCTCATGTCAAAATGCATAATGTCCTTGTGGCTACACATATGGACATCCTTTGCCTTCAGAACAGTTTCAGCTCTCATACAGTATATATATATATATATATGTATGTGTGTACCGTGGCCATGTGGAATAACCCCAGTGGGTTTTCTCGATGAAGCAGCATTCATCCCAGTCCTGCTGGGAGCGTGGCAATCTGCTGCTGTTATACTGCAGCCACTGGTTATCAGCTCGGTCTCCAGCCATCAAACAGCGTAGACTAACATCATCACCTAATGAACAAGAGGAGACAATATTTACAGCACTGAACAGCCATGAAACTGTCGGTCCAATTAGTGAGATTATGTACTTGCTACTTACTGTACTGTTTTTTTAGAGTACTCACATGACTGTTGGGAGTTTTTGAGCTCAGATATGTCAAATGGATTCACAGCCACTTTCTTGTGAGGTCGCTTGAGCTGCTTTAGAATTCCACTCACTGCTGATATCGCAGCCTGGCCAATAAACAGCACACAACAGAATGAAATGTGTGTAAGTGTAGTTTTCATTGCTCTTTCATTTGGAAGTTTAATTTTGACAATATGTACAAACACAGACACACAAACTAACATGTAAATTTTTCTATCATGTTTGGACTGTCCATTGAGTCCTTTTGTTTTTATACTAAGCTATTATATTTGCTATCCCCTATCTGCATTTTTTTATTAAGAAAATATGTAGTTAGGGTCTGGGTAGCTCCAGGGTGTGCTGATCGATTCCAGCTAGGTCTTATAAGCAACCAAATTGGCCCGGTTGCTAGGGAGGGTAGAGTCACATGGGGTATTCTCGCTCTCAATGGGGCGTGTGGTAAGTTGTACGTGGATCGCGGAGAGTAGCATGAGCCTCCTCATGCGGAGTCTCCGCGGTGTCATGCACAACGAGCCACATGATAAGATGCACGGATTGACTGTTTCAAAAGCAGAGGCAACTGAGACTTGTCCTCCGCCACCAAGATTGAGGTGAGTAACCGTGCCACCACGAGGACCTACTAAGTAGTTGGAATTGGGCATTGCAAATTGGGGAGAAAAGGGGATAAATAAAGAAGAAAAAATAAGAAAATATGTAGTTGGTTGGTTGACTAACTATCCTTGTAAGGAAGAAATGTTGGCAAATCCTGACTCATATATACATACTTACAGATACACATGCACAGACATACATTGCGAACTAAGAGTGAGTCGTGATTGAGGCTCTGGATGAAAAACAGGACAGCAGAGGAAGGCAGGGGGTGATCGTCTCTTAGCATCAGTGTGAGGAAGCCGATAGCTATCTGCTCAAACTTCCAGGGCATGTTTCTGTCACAGAGGCAGTCTAAAAGATCTGCAACAAGCTTCTCATATTTTCTGTCAGAATAAAAAAATACAAATAAATTATATATATATATATATATATATATATATATATATATATATATATAGAGAGAGAGAGAGAGAGAGAGAGATTTGTATATATTTACCATTTAGCAGGCTATAAGCATGTACAGCTTACTTCTTTATGTATGTTTTAGTGTATTAACTCACTGTACTGAGTCTTTGTTCTTCTGTTGCCCTCTCTGAGTTCCCTCCAGTTCCTCCTGTTCAGAAGCCGCATGAGGGGTCGGTTCCGGGTTACCAGATTTCATCAGTTTTAGTGCAACATCCACACAACTTTCTGGGATCTGGAATCAAAACAGTAAAGATCAGTGTAAAATAAAAAAAACTTTACTTCTGTTTATTGTAACATTTTATATATTACTATCTATCATAAATTAATTTAAGTAGTTCATCCAAAAATTATCTCTTTTACTCACCCTCATACCATCTCAGATGTGTATGACATTCTTTCTTCTGCAGAACACATATGAAGATTTTTAGCTGAAAATCTCAGCTCTGTAGGTCAATACTATGCAAGCGAATAGTGGCCAGAACCTTGAAGCTCCAAAAAGCACATAAAGGCAGCATACATTTTATTCATATGACTCCAGTGGTTTATCCATGTCTTCTGAAGCAATTTATAGGTGTGGGTGAGAAACATCAATATTTAAGTCCTTTTTTAGAATAAATCTCCAACTTTGACCAGCCCCGACAAATAGGTGGCAATGTGCATGAAGAATGTGAACAATAAAACAAAAGAAGAACGTGAAAGTGAAAGTGGAGGTATTATAGTAAAAAAAGATATTGCTTCGAATGACAAGTATTTAGCCACCGGAGTCTTATGGATTCGTTTTATACTACCTTTGTGCTTTTTGGTCACTGTTCACTTGCATTGTATGGACAAACAGAGCAGAGATATTCTTCTAAAAATCTTCATTTGTGTTCTGCAGAAGAAAGAAAGCCATACACATCTGGGATGACATGAGGGTGAGTAAATGATGAGAATTTTCATTTTTGGGTAAACAATTCCTTTAAGGAAATGTTAAGTAAAAAGAACAGCCACTGCTCATAGTTTAGTTAAAGCTTAAGTGTGTCATTTTTTTGGTTGTTAAAATCCTTCTCGCATTCCAGCATATGCAGAGACACCGTGAAGGTTGAACGGTCATTGTTTTTTGCCATTCTATTTGGTGTGTTTGTTTGGTGTTTGTTTGTTTTTAACGCCATGCCAGCTTCTATGGCGACAAATGAGTAAGGAATTCTATAAAAAAATAAAATAAACTGTTCGCTGTCCTTTTCCGCATATATCGGCACCGTTTTGTTGTCCATTCTACGTAACGCGAGGACCTAGAGCACACTGGGAATTGGGCATTCCAAATTGGGAAGAAAAAGGGGAGATCTTTTAAATAGAATTAATAATACAAATATAATTAAAAATAAAGAGGATATCTGGAGTAGATACAAAGTTTCATTTCACCTCAGGCAACACGTGCTTCTTCCCTCTCTCACTCGCGGCACGCGCAGGAAAATGTCAGACAAGCAAACTCAGCAAAGTAGCTGTGAAATCACTTTGGTGGTGGTGCGGCAAGTGAATTTCCAAACGTTTGAAGGTCCCTATTGATGTTTTCACTTTTGAGTCTTCTTTAAATCGGTGCATGCTTTTATGTTATTTTTCTGCTGTGCAGTTTTTTTTTTTAAGCACAAGATAGCAGCCTCAGGTGAGTCAAGTCCTGTCTTTCACTGGACCATGCCGACATGTTCATTTTGCTCATAAAAATAGAAAATGACTGTTTTAGACTAGGTATGCCATTTTATAAATCTGTTGATTAAGAATACTATTTTCAACGAGGTGCCGACAGCTGTGTGCACGTCATGTTTAGAATAAATTAGGTTTATTGTATGCTACATCACAGGCCTATTTAATTCTATCCTATAGCTACTTCTTTTTTCTACATCGTAACTGAAATTGGTTAATGCCGATGACATTACCAATAGCTAATGCACAACACGTCGTGAAATTCATGCAACTTTTCAGCACATGTTTTCTCTCTTTCTCTCTCATAGAATTGGATTAACCTACCTGTTAATTATTTTCAATAATGTCCTGATTGTTTTAATATGTTAAGTAACTTATAATTGGTGAATGCCGTTTCGAACAGGCTGGGTTGCTCTATTGGTCCTGCACTATTCATTCAACTGTTTTCAATAAATATGCCTGTTAAATGTTTGCTAACATTGATTCAGTGAATTGTGTCATGTTCTATATTTAATGTACAATGAACATAATGCAAGGCGAGCACGTCGCAGATAAATGTCCCTTTTCAAATTTCAATGACTTTAGCATCGGATTTGGAATAGATGAAGCATTTTAAATAGGTTGCATAAACAAATTGATTTGACTGAAGGCTGGTTTCTTTTTAGACTAGTCGACTTCAAAAATTTTGTTTAAACGTCAGTGAAATTAGTCGCTCTGCACATCCCAACTATTTGGTCTAGCGCACTTCAGCTTAAATATTCCTCATTTGCTTAGGTGAATTTTACTGGCTGCACTTACAGAAAAGTCAATGCCGATAGTCTCGTACTGACGGTGGATTTTGTCGGCCAGGTCATCGAAGAGCCGGACGACTGAAGGTTTCTCTAGAGACATGGAGGGGCTCATGCCAGAACGCACAATGGCGGGCCATGTCACAGCAATGCAATCCCAGTACTGCAGGTTAGCCAGACAGATCCCAGAGTTGCACCCCAACAGACAGTACAAGGCACCCTGAAAAATGTGGGGAATGAGAGAAGGTGAAAAGGGGGTGAAAAAAGAAGACATGGTTTATTGAAAATAAAGGAGAAAAAACGAAAAATGGGCAACAGACAAAAAACGAAATATGTTCCTGTATGATGGCCAATAGAGGTTTTGTGTCATAATAGTAGAATTGTCTTTTCTTTGGTTGTGTATTCATTGTAAACGATATGTGATACTTACTTTGAATTGCTGCTGGGTGACATCAGTGCGGTTTGGGTCCAGATACTTTAGCACAGCTGGTATGATGTCTCTACAGCAGAAGTTGTAGGTTCCCAAAGCAGTAAACAGCACGTTCTGAGCTTTACTCCTCACCTAAGGTGAGAGAGATGACCTTTATTAAAAGAATAGTTCAACACTTTAACACTTAAAACCCTGAAGTTCCAGGATGCATAAGTTAGGCACATGTGGTATTATTTGAAAGATTAGAATCTGAACATTTGTGTCACAAAGTGGTTCTGCCTAGAGGTCATGTAGAATGTTTTGAAATGAATTTAAAATTCCTTCACATAGCACTTAAATAGATAAGTCATATATCAAAGGAAAGCTCTCATTTTCAGGAAGGTGACTTAATATATTATTTTGTTGCCATAATACCACTGTTTGAATTATTTGTAAAAATATCACAGAGTGAAATTGTATTTTCGTAAGACATAAAATGCAAATGTCTGTGTCCATTGCTGACCAGTGTAAGCCTCAAACAGTCTATCAAAACTTACCTTGGGTTGTTAGCTTTAAAGAGTTAAAGAAATGAATTTTTTACTTGTTTGTTAGCTTGCTTGTGTGAATAATCCGATGTTGTGTTATAAAATTTTTGATCAAAAGTCCAGTAGAAAAAGTATAAGAAACAAATCATCAGCAAAATAGGTTCTCATATATAGAAGATGAAATGTTCCAAATCAATGTAAAGCTGGAATTCTCTGCTTTAAAATGACCCCTAGACTGGGCTTCAAGTCAACATATACAATATATTCATCAAAACAGTGAGGAAGCTCTCAGCACTTCAAAAAAAGACTTGTTGTCTATGGGTGAAGACTAAAATGCACCTGCATTTCAAATCAGTATAATGCGATGGAAGGTGATAGAGGACAAATTCTTTATTTATAGTACTTGCAGCCATCCAGTGGAATAAAAAAATACATTTTGATTGAAAATTGAGGTCACAGAACTGAAATGGCATGCTTTAAAACTTTAGATAAAAAAAAAAAAAATGTATTTAAATATACACACTACCGTTCAAATGTTTGGGGTCACTTGCCTGAAAAGTGTCTAATGATCTTAAAAACCTTTTGATCTGAAGGCGTATGCTTAAAAGTTTGAAATTAGTTTTGTAGACAAAAATATAATTGTGCCAACATATTTATTTATTTAATTACAAAACTAAAATTTGATAAAAACAACAAAAAAAAATTATAATAAAGAATAAAAAATTATAATCCAGAATAATAAAGAAAAGCAGCCACTAAGTGCCCAACATAGATGGGAACTCCTTCAGTACTGTTTAAAAGCATCCCAGGGTGAATCCTCAAGAAGTTGGTTGAGAAAATGCCAAGAGTACGTTTCTGGCCACTTTGAAGATGCAAAAATATAACACAGTTTTAATTTATTATTTTGGATTTTTTAGTTACAACATAATTCCCATAATTCCATTTCTATTAGTCCATAGTTGTGATGACTTTACTATTATTCTAAAATGTGAAAAAAAAAAAAAAGAAAAGAAAAGTAAAAGACCCTAAACTTTTGAACGGTAGTGCATATATATGTTTATCATAAAATTGTAAACATATACAATGTTTTTGTATTAATTATTGCAATCATTTCTTAAAATTTAGGGGGTTATCTGTTAAATGAGACCATGTTTATGAAATGAGTCCACTGTATGTGTGAACAGGGAGATTTTCAATTTGAGTGTGAAAAATTTCAGGTGGCAGCCCAAAAAATCCTGCAGAGTGTAAGAGCTTAAAACACAGGAGTCATATGGATTACTTTTATGATGCTTTTATGTGCTTTTTGGAGCATCCAAATTTTGGCACCCATTCACTTGCATTGTATGAACATACATGAGCTGATTGTTCTTCTAAAAATCATAAATTGTGTTCTGCAGAAGTCAAACACATCTGGGATGGTATGAGGATGAGTAAATGATGAGAGAATTTGGGTGAAATTTTCCTTTAATGCCCTTTTACATATTTTTGTGTGAATAAATGCACGTGTGTGTTTATGATCTTATCATACCTGACTGTACCTGCTGGTGGACAGTCTAAGCAAATCATTTATGAGGTCCTGGTGAATTGTCATGTAGTCACAGCCCTCCATGGTCAAATTTCTTAGCTGAAACATGCACAAAACACATCCATCAACAGCTGAAATCAAATGATCAAGAACAACTAAGAGCCTGAAACTCTCTGGAATATTCTCAGAAAGTGAGGATGAGACACACCCTTGTATGAAAAACTGTCCAAACGATATCAAATAAAAGGGTGAATCTCACTAAAATACTGTATGTCCGGGTCTCATTACACCCAAAATTCAAAAGTAAAAACATTATTTATAGTCTATTTTTGGGACCTTACAATATAGTCTTGAGGACCACTAAGAATTATTTGAGTTTTGTCATTTCTATAATTCTCATAATAATAATTTTTCACTGTAAATATTTTTTTTTTTTAAAGCTACACTATGTAACTTTTTTTAGTAAAAAAATAAGAAAATGTTTTAATTTAATTTAATTTTAACCACTTTAATAACTCAAGTAAAGACAAACCATGTTTGAAAAATACAAATACACTTTGATAAACCTATAATAAAGATATTATTTTATAAATATTTTAGAAATGTCAGGACGGATTTCACGGGAAATCGCATACATACGTCATTCGCCCATGTGTGTTGACGTCATATCCGTACACAGAGAAAATAAGCTCGTGTGGGATTCTCTGAAGCTGAAAGTTTGTTGTCGCAACGAACAAGAAAAATTGATCATGGATCATTCAAAACGGCAAACCTGAGGGAATCACTCGTAAAAACAGAGAAACCCCGAACAGAGCAGAGTCTACAAGCAAAAAGGCAAAGCGACAGAGTCCGTAATAAAACACAAATCAACATCGGCTTGGCTTTTCAGAGGTGGCGACAAGTCTGAGATCTAAATGTATGTAAAAGCGACACAGAGATGGATGCTTTCTAACCCTACCCCTAAACCTAACCTTCACAGAAAACTTTCTGCATTTTTACATTTTCAAAAAACATCATTTTGTATGATTTATAAGCTGTTTTCCTCATGGGGACCGACAAACTGTCCCAACAACATCAAAAAGTTCAGGTTTTACTATCCTTATGGGGACATTTGGTCCCCACAATGTGATAAATACTCACTCACACTCACACACACACACTCTCACACGCTTGTGTACAGCGATGCCTCAAACCACATTCATCTGTGCAGAGCCGAACCACAACCAAAACAATGTTCTTCCACAACACACATGCAGTTTTATCTCTTTAACTGCTAGAGGCCCAAAAGTTACATAGTGTAGCTTTAAATGAAATTAGCATAAATTAAACGGATTACAAAAAAATTGTACTTCGGTATATAAATACTTACAAATTAAGAAGTTCTTTTGATTTGGGGGTGAAATATGATCGGGACAAGTTCTTGACAGGGTTTCGTGAGATTCACCCAAATTATATATAAAAATGTTATATTATACAGTTACCTCATGTTGCAGCATGACTCTGTCTATGAGCAGAGCTCTAATGTGCCGTTTACTGCCATGAAGCTAGAAAGTGTGTGAGAAAAAGAGTCAACAACATGCTAAATGGAAAAGATGAGAACACAAAATAAACAGGTGTTTTTCCTAGAGCGCCTCACCCTGTTCTCCATGGACTTTTTGACCAGGCTGAAACTTTTCCAGCGGGAATCAAACTCATGTTTGTGTGAGCCTTTAAAGTGGAGGAGGTCATTGATGATCTATGGAGAGAAAACAGTCACACATGTACTGTACACACACACACACACACACAAAAGAGAGCTTGACATTTGCTGGAGAAAACCTGACATAAATGCTGTTTACCTTAATAATAGAGAAAAGGGATTTGGTGTCATCTTCTGAATGTTCTAGTGTGTGATCTGTGGAGATGACATCAGACAAATGAAAAAGATTTCAAGAGAATCTTATGCTCTACTGTAAATACAGTATATCCTGAAAGAATTTAAACTTCTGCATTAATCCTACAGTTAGAATTACAAAAGATTGTCTAAGACTAGGACTTGAGTTTGTAACATTTGTAAAGTTTAAGTGTGTTCTTACTCAGTAGAGGTCTAATCGCCTTACAGATGTCTTCTCTGTAGTTCTCTATAGACAGGTCTGCAAGAGAATTAATAATCCATTGATTAATCATCACTTAATACAACAGCTTTAGAGCAGAGTTTCAAAATGAGAAGAGGTTCTCCTACCGTAGTCTACTCCGGTGTACACATTTGTCTCGTACAGCTGAACCATATTGTTGATCCTTTATGAGAAACATCACAATGTTATTATAATCAAAACAATTTCAAATATAAAAGGCAATGTTTGAAGGGGTTGTTCAACCAAAAATTCTGTCCTCATTTACTCCACCTCATGTTGTTTAAAACACATATGACTTTCTTTCTTCTGTGGAACAGAAAAGGAGGTGTTATGCAAAATGTTAGCCTCAATCACCATTCACTTTAAACGCATCCATATGTTGTCCATAAAATGAAAGTGAATGGTGACTAGGGCTGTCACGATTAGGAAATTCATCTGCCGATTAATTGTAAAACAAATAATTGCGATTATGATGATTCATTGTCTGTTTTAGGGCTAAGAACATTAATTGCCTCTTTAAGGGCTTTCATGATTAATTGTCATATTTAATATTTCTTAAGGTGCGTGTGCACTTTACACACCGTAAGAAGCTATTTTTACATATTTAACTTCAAATATATAAATCAAATAATAAAATAGGTATATGAGATTTTTAAAGGCTTTATAAACCTATGAATGACATGAACAAAAAAAGTTTCACATAGCAAAATAGTTCTAAATACTTGAAATATGTCTCTCTTTTTGGCCAACATTAGTTTTGGTTAATTACACTGTTGTTTTTGGAACTCATATATTTGATATTTTTTGTATAAATTTTTTTTTGTATATACATTTGTAATATATTATATTCTATTAGGCTATATTATGCAATATTAAAATATTTCTGGCCTAATTTATTCACTTTCACATACACGCTATTTTAATGCTCTTTGACGTAACCCATGAACCCAGTATTTCTCTTGAAGCAAAACCTTTGAGATTTTGTTTCATTATTTTATCACTCCAAAGAAATAGAGTAAGCGAGCGTCTCCTCCTCTGTGTCACTGCTTGTCATTAACAATGCATGTATGAACCGGCTTTGACCAGGAACGACTGCCATTACAAGATCGTTTAAAGCGGACCTTAAAGTCGGAGAGCATTACGTTCACTATCAAAGTTTATACTTGTTTGTTTATATTTTCACGGGAGTTTGGTGTGAGCCTCTGCTTATGGCGTGCACATCAGAGCACTTGAAAGTGCTTAATGTGCTCTTCCAGACTTGAGCTGCTTTGGTTGACATCCGCTGTGAGGCACAGAGTTCAACTGAATGGCGATGATGGCGTTTCTATATTAGTTTAAGATCCCCTTATTTGGGCATGATATTGGGTGATTGGAATTTGAAGTGCACAATAATTGCGATCATCTCAAATAACCGCGGTTAGATCAAATAACCACAATCAGACGATTATTTAATAATCACAACATTCCTAATGGTGACTGAGACTAACATTCTGCCTAACATATCCTTTTAACACAAATGAAAATCTTATAGGTTTGAAACAACATGTGAGTGAGTAAATGATGTCAGAATTTTTCGCTTTAAAAGCCTTGTATATACTTTAATTGTGGCACATTTTGTGCGTGTGTGACTCACAGCTCAGGCACTGGTTCTCCATGCAATGGGGGCAGAAGGCTGCCAGCTCCCAAAAGACAATGATGAACAATGGACAGACTCTGCAGTACATCATCCCTGAAGAGACACCACAAAACAAATAAGCTGTCCTCAGTTTGTTCTATTATTTCTGAATGTTCCTTTGTGGATCAATATATCAAATCAAATGAAATTTATCCGTCGATGAAATAAACAAAAAAATCTCAGATCACATGTCCTTGTATCCGTTGTCTGACCTGCTGATGTCCTGCTCTCCCTGTGTGTGTCTTTGCAGACGCTGGAGTTCAGGCTTCAGAAACAGATCCAACAGGTACAAGACAAACTCCTTCTCCTCTGTGTTGGGCATGTGCCATTGGATGTCTAGGTTCCACAGGTCCCCTGGCCGGCCCCAGTCCTATCATGGGAGACAAGAAAGAGGACAACCAGTAGAACATCAACTTCCAAGGCAGGACTTTTTCACAAATGGTTATTTAGTAAGATTATTTGGATACTGTAATTTCTAGTCTCAAATACAGATCACAATTCAATGTATCTGTATAGCACTGTGCATAATTGTTACGAAGCAGCTTTAATACAAGAATTGTGTTTGGGTGTGTATTTCTTAGTGTTTTTCGAAACAGAGATCATTTTAGGAATGTCTGTCTTAAAACCTAACCATGACTCAAACAAAATCAAGTTCAAATTAGCAGCATAACACGCCAGACAGAGAGGAAGAGTGACATCTGTTCTCAGAAAAGGCACTCAGGCAAACCAATGCTGCCTGGGAAGAGTGACGTCACTCCACTAATCCATTCATTTGCCAAATCATCTCATCTGTCCCTCTTCAGAGACATTTGAGAGGACAGAATTAATACCCGGTCACAGGAGCACGAACACAATCTTGTCTACTGTATGTGCACGTACACATTCATACACTCTATGGATTAAAATGCACTTCCAAGAAGAGTAGTGTGAAAAATGCCAGTTAAGCAGGCTGATGGCACTGCAGCCCAGACTCTGATTATTAACAAATGTGATATCTATGCCATTGGATATATTGCTACAATTTGTCTTTCGATTGGTTGACCGCATTGCCGCATGCAAGATAAAGGGAAAGGCACCAAATGCGATTATCCTTTTCAAACACACTCTTGACTACTCAGTGGATTCCGAAGATTAATATACAAGCAGCATTACCATTCTGATTCAGGATCATATTTCTTATTTTATTCTGAGCACAGAGGAGGCTGGTGTCAATATGAGAGGGTCAATGCCTGAAACGTCAGTCTCATTTCCACTTGAGAGTGGAGACTGACCTTGATTGGCAGGTATTTGTCAGTGTGGTGCTTGAAGCCGCCAGGAACGCTGCAGTAGTCAGTGGGGTAGATGAGGGAAGTGGAGCGCAGGATGTGATAGAGCAGCTTACAGGCCAGATTGTAGCCCAGCTTACATTTCAGGTGTAGAGTTAACTGAAGTATCTGAACCAGCTGAGAACTGTAGAGTAAGAGTTTATCACCATCCACACGGGTCACCTACAGACAGAGAAGAGTGCAGAAGGTGAAGAACTGTAGATTTCTGGATGCAGTTTACTAGATTTCTAAATAAAAAGTTCTAGGTTTCTAGGAACAGATTTAAAAATATCTTGAAATAAATGAAAAAGAAAGATAGGAAATTATTTCTAGATTTACATTTCTTCATGTATGTTTCTAGACTAGTTCTAGATAATCAGGAACAGATATCTAGAAATAGAATTCTACATACTGTAAATGTTTCTAGACAAAGAGATCTAGATTTCTAGGCATAGATTTCAAAATTTCTAGGAATAGATTTCTAGGTTTACATGTCAGACTTTACATGAAGACTTCTTCTCTCATGAGTATGGCCCTTAAGTGTGTGCTTTACATGTATAATAAGTGTCCACGAGTGTGGGAGTATGTGTGTGAGAGGGGGAGCATGAGGGTTTTTCGCACAGATATTTCAGATTATATATAAACTGTTGTGTATTGATCAAGTGCATCTAGCTTTGAAACAGCTCAAGCCTTCACCGCTAATTCAAAGATGTAGAGTTAGAATGGAGGATGCACTGCTTTTCGGCATTGGAGTAACAAGGTAGTGCATGCTTGTGTGTGTGTGTGTGTGTGTGTGTGTGTGTGTGTGTGTGCGTGAGCATGTGTAAGTGCGAGGGACACGAGGGAGCACAAGGGCTCTTTTTAACCAAAATTGAAATAAATGTAGGATATTTTAGACAATGTTTTGTCATTCTCAACCGATCTACTTTAACCAATGACTTTGTTTTAATTGGTTATTTTGTTGTGTTAGCCTGCAGGGCTCTTTGAAATAACTGAAATAATTTGTTATTTACCGTTGTGGAGTCAAGACCTGGAACTACTTTATAGCTGTGCGTTTCCTTGAAAAATAATTGCACATCTTAGAACGTCCATCAACCAATCAGAATCAAGCTTTCAACAGACTTGATCAACTTATACCACAGGTCTGTTGAATGCTTGATTCTGATTGGTTGATGGAAGTTCTAAGATGTGAAATTATTTTTCTCACACACGTGGACACATACATATTACGCGCACATACTAAAGGTCTAAACATACTTAACGCAAGTATGTAAACGCAGATGCGAGCGCTTTTGTGTTGCTCTGGCGGATACAAACCTCAGAGCACAAGAGGGCAATACAGTTTTTTTTAGGCGTGAACATGAAACCAGTGCTGTGTCCAAAACCTGAATTTTATAGCTCTGTGTCCGAAACCAGGAAAATGCTGCCTTCGGAGGCTGTATAGAAAATAAAGTACTTATTAAAAAAATACAGACAGTTTCCTTAAGAGTTCCATTTATTCAAAACAGCTCAATTAAACCATTAACTGATTAGGCAGCAAGTTATCTGCCTACGTTTTCAGATGCAGCCCGGATGTGGTAGATGAGTTGATAGATGAGGAATGGGGCGGGACACGGATGAAAAACAAGTTCGTTTTAATGGACTTGGGTCAAAAAGTCATATATATTTTTTTGAAAAGATTCAATCAAAATTGCTGACAAGTCCGCCCTGACAGTTGTTGATTGGAAGAAGAAAATCTGCTAAAGAATGAGAATGCTGAGAATGCAGTGCAAACTTGCGTTGGGTTATGAATTGAGTGTTGGCACATTTCACAACCACGCGTGAAATCGAGATTGAGTACCAAGGTGCGTCTGCGTTCACGTACTTACATAAGAGTATGTTTGGACCTTGTAGCGACGTCATTTTTATCATTGCAACGTTGTTTGAGCCGTGTTCTCCACGATGTGTCCACATAGGTAAGACATGAGAAGGCTGTGGCAACACTCAGGGCGACCGTGAGACGACGTTCCAACCACATTTGTTTATTACTGATACCATTGCAACACAACTCGATTACCCATTATTTCTTCCTGTTCTTGTATATATATTATGGTTAATATTTTTCAGTTATCACATAAAGCCTCAAAATAAAATAAATATTGTAATACATTTTTTATCACGTGTCAGTTTCAACTTTGGAGAGAAAAACAGAGGCAACAGGGTCATAGGTCATCAACTTTATTAATACATATTACAATGGTATAGTAATTATTGTAATTGAACTACATGTAGATTATTAGATCAAATTAAAAGGAATGTTCTGGGTTCAATCGACAGCATTTGTAGCACAATGTTGATAACCACAGAAATGATTTAGATTTTCGAAGCAAAGATTTGGGTAACAGTGAGGCACTTACAATGGAAGTGAATTGGGACAATCAGTAAACAATACTGTTTCAAAAGTATAGCCACAAGACGTGAACAATATGCATGTTAACATGATATTAGTGTGATAAAATGAACATTAATATGAATCTTTTCTGTGTAAAATGTGTTGCCACGATGATGTAACGCAGTAAACCATAAAACGACCATAAAAAAAAATCTGTTTGTTGAATTAAATTTAACAGCTCAAATAATACACAACTTTTAATATAAAAAGTAATGCAAGTACTTTTATGAAATTATAAGCTTCACATTTCTGCCCTTTAAAATTGGCCTCATTCACCTCCCCTGTAACCTTGATTTGTACTTTTTTTTTTTAAAGAAATTATTTTGTGCAATAATCAACATTGTTTCAAATGCAGTTGATTAATCTTAAATGAACCCACAATATTCCTTTATGAATTATAATATACATCCACATGTTTTTTTTTTATTATTTACAAATGTAATAACTTAAATATTACATTAGCTGCTAAGAATATGCGCCAATGTGTGTGAAAACACTGCAGGCCAGAAACTGAAAACAGTCTAATCGTGCGTTCTAGATTTCTAAAGAATAAAATATTCTAGGTATAGAGTTCTTGATTTCTAAGTATAGATTTCAAGATATACATTTCTGTATTCCAGATACAGATTTCTAGATACAGTAAAGTGACTTTGTTTTTCTTGAAGAAGGTTATTGCTTTGAGCTCTAGAATCTGGTGAACTGACCTCAGACAACAGTTGGAGATTCCACATCAGTTCTTTATCCAGCTCCTCCTCATTTAGCACCTCCTCATCTGAGAACACACGGTACATTAATAAGAAACTTGCAACACAAAAGGACAATGCATACACTAACATTAACACCCTCTCATGCAGGTGAAACTTACCTGTCATGTGTAATATGGCATTACAACAGTGAGGTACGAAAAGCTTGAGAGCCTCTGCAGGGTAACACTGAAAAGAATGAATGCAACAATGATTAGCCAAACGTTTGAAAGACTGTGTCAGCTGTGGATGTCCATGAGTTGAGCTCAGGACACAGACCTTTGCTGCAGCTCGACACATGTCTGCCACCATGCGTCCAGCCACGTGAGTCTCAAAAATGTTTGTAGTGGCGAAGTTGAAGATCTTTTCCAGGGCCACCTGTGAAAATCAAACATATATTCAGGTGTCCCCATTTAGTCACAGGACTGTGGAAATGTGTGTTATAAGGAAGGTTTTAATTCTATGTAGCACAGTTTGGGTGTGTGTTAACCTGGTATATTTTCAAAGAGCATTGTGTTAGGATAGTGCTGAAAGTTGAGGACAGGCCCAACTCCACCAGACTCTCTAGAGGAGTCATTTTCTCTGTCTCCATCTCCTCACGGGTCTGTTCCAGAGTACTGATGTCAATCAGCGCAAAACACCTACACACAAACAAACATTGTGAGAATGGGAAAGAGATACACATGCAGATACAAATACACACAATGTACTATAATGTATTACAACAAATGACAACGTGACAGATCTCTATACCTATCAATAAACTGAAGAACAAAATCTTCAAACTCTGCCGAGGCTGAACACAGCTCTTTTTCCACCTACAAAGAAAGAAAGTAGGGAGAAACGAGAAGCAATGAACTGAAACGGAGTCACACGTGAATGAATATATGCACAAAAGATATCAGGCGCTCACCTGTGTGAGGTCATCTCTTGCCTGAACAGCAGCAGAACAGTCCACCAATGGCACAAGTGTAACAAAAGTTGCAATAAACTGGAATGTTATCTGAAAGAAATAGTACAAATCTTTGAAAACATGCAGACATCATTTGTTGTTTGCTACCCTAACCCTCCTCACTACCACCCTGATTTACTGGTGCATACTACATACAGAAAATACAGCTGATAGCTGATGTGTTTGTGCTTTTTGTTAAGTTTCTCATTAAAATATTATTTATATTGTCAAGCAGTTTCTCGCCTCCTCCTTTCCATTGAACTGCTCTACACTGGTGCCGAAATCCGGGAAGGAGTAGGGATACGCCGTAGTAGAATTCTCGCCACTACCATCCACCCCAACGGAGCAGTCGCGAGGAACGGGCGCCGAACGCGAGGGGAGAAGGGGCTCCTAACCGACCGCCTGGAGCTGTTAGGGCCGCTGCAAGGGGTGGAGGAGTCCCCTACCAGCCGCTGAAACGCGGCAGGGTTTGAGACCGCTGAACGCGAGCGGGGAGGGGCTCGCTGCCGACCGCCTGGAGCGGGAGAAAAGCTGCCAGGGGCGGGGGAGACCCCTTCTGTTCCTCGAGAACGCGGCGGGGCGTTCCGTCCACCAGGGGCTGGAGGGCTGCCTCCGATCCACTCGGGGAGGTGTGGCTGTTGTCCATTGGAGGGTGGAGGAGTGGTCGGGGACCAAGGTACGGTGTAGTGGAGAACTGGCGAGTACATTTTTTTTTCTTCATCTCTCTCTCTGCGTTTACCTTTTCCCTCTCTTTTAAATTTTACAATGTTTTTTTGGGGGGGTACTACACTGTTACAGATAGTACCCCCCCTATTTAATTATTTATGTTTCCCTCCACTTGTCCCCTCCCTCATCCAGGTAGACGGGGATGACCTGCCGGCAGATGGGGTGGAAGGCACGCCCCTCCCCATGGGGGGGGGGGTGTACGTCATGCCGGGGGCTCCCCTGCCTGAGAGAACGAGGGAGGAATGTGACAGTGCAGAGGGCGGGGCCGGGTTGTGATTCTACACACCCGGTCCCTAATCAGGCTATTCAAGCCTCCGAGAGGGATAAAGGCCAACTGCGGAGGATGGTGTGAGAGAGAGAGAGAGAGAGATTGTTTACAGACATGTCCGTCATGTGTGCGTTTGTGTCTTTTGTTTAAGTTTATCATTAAAATATTATTTATATTGTCAAGCCGGTTCTCGCCTCCTCCTTACCCATCAAAATTCCTTTACATAATCATTTCAGAACCATATACCCATCATCTTGTTCTCATAAAACTCTCACCATGCACTTGCTGAAGTCATTGGGGTCGATCCCAGGTAGAGCCCTCATGAGGAGAGGCAGCATGTGTGTGGGGCCCTCTGGGAACCCCTGGCCCCCGGACGCCAGGCTCCGTGCCACACCGATCATACAACTTAGAGTGGCGATCAGCTGATGAGGCTCAGTGAGGGTTTCCATGGCAGGATATGTCCTTGAAATGAGACGAAAGAAAAGGGTCATTTTATGATGCATAGGACTCTAATCCCCAGATGAAACTAGTTTGTAAACTTTGTAATATCTAAAACTGCAGGGTTTAATAAGGATTAAGCGTGGCACATGTCCTGAACCAGCTAAGACCAGCAAACTACCTTAGGCTGTTTTAAGCCGCATTTTTCCCCAGCAATAACGCATTAACATCTCACAAACACTCAACACTTACTTCTCGAGCACTGGTGGAATGACTAGCTCGGGTCTGAGCAGGGCAAGGTTCTGCAGGGCCTGGGCAGCATCCAGACTGCCGGTTTTGCTAAACATGGCCAGGAGGACAGGCTGCTTCATGCTCTCTACAAAGTCAGTGATGTCCTGCTCGCTCAGGCAGTGACTCTCGGGAACAGGGCTCAGCCACGTTGGTGTCCGATAACGTTCGCGATTTAGACGTCTCACCACGCTGGCAGGCAACCGCTGAAGAAGCTTCATGAGTTTCATCTGGTGATGAATGGAGCAAAATTAGCATGTGCTGAACAGGACTGTAACTGATTTATATTATGGAAAACATTCACAATATGATTAATTTATTTTAATTTATTCCTCTGCAATGCCTCCAACCATATTGATATTATTATAACTGGGGAACAGACTGATGGAGCAAACATTCTACATGCACATCTGTAATGGGTCTGTAATTTTGGATTTAAAGGAATAGTTTATGCAAAAATTAAAATTCTTTCATCATTTACTCACCCTCATGCCATTCCAGATGTGTATGACTTTCTTCTGCTAAACACAAATTACATTTTTTGATGAATATCTCAGCTATATAGATCCATTCAATGCAAGTGAATGGTAGCCAGAAATTTGAAGTTCCAAAATGGACAAAAAGGTAGCATGAAGCAATATGATAGTTGTATGTGAGAAAGACACCAATATTGAAGTCCTTTTTACCATAAATTATGCTCCCTGCCCTGTAGGTGGTGAAATGCACGTATTGTAGAATGTGAATAGCTAAAAACAAAAGAAGAATAATGTGAAAGTGGAGATTTATAGTAAAAAATGAACTCAAATATTGATCATATCACTTCTGAAGACATGGATTTAACCACTGCAGTCATATGGATTACTTTTAAGTGGCCTTTTTGTGATTTTAGGACCTTCAGAGTTCTGGCCACCATTCATTTGCATTGAATGGACCTACAGAGCAGAGATATTCTTCTAAAAATCTTCATTTGTGTTAAGTAGAAGAAAGAAAGTCATACACATCTGGGATGTCATGAGGGTAAATTATGAGAAATGCTTTATTTTTGGGTGAACTATTTCTTTAATTTTCTAAAGGAGACAAATGTGTAATTGAGCCCTGAAAGTAATAAAAGCAAACATGATTTTTGTGGATGGTTAATAAAAATTGTTGTTCTAAAGAGCTTGTATTGTCTTCTGTAGGCAGTTCCAACTTCTAGTTCCCTGTTTAACAAATCCATCTCCATGGGGGAGTGTGGTGGCCATTGACACGTTCATTCCTCCCATAAAACTTTCTGTACCCTGTGATGCCCACCACAAACCACAATTCATCTGCATCAAAGGAAGAATAATTTCTGTAGGCTTTTAAAACAAATCAGATGTTCCACAGTTACAATACACACGTCATCAACAGCAGGCCCAGAGGGGGCACAAAATATCAACACTGCAATGTGACACCAACACAAGGACAAAGCTTTCGCAGGGCTGTGACATTTAAAAGTGAAAACTAGATGTCTCCCTGAGACAATGAAAACACGTAACCATGGAAAAACAAGCTGCCCAGTGGTCTGTGAGAGATGATGTTGCTAGAAATAGCATAGCCTGCATTGTTGATAACAGCACTGTTTAAACAGACACAGCTGCAGGCTCTCAGAGAGAGAGATTAAACTCTGGACAGCAACTGAAGACCCATGATATGATTATAAGGACAATCAATTTGACATTCATTTTCAACAGTTTCACATTATAATGTTGTAAAACAATGTATGTTCAATAGAATCAATCACTGATATTTTGGCAAACAAACTAGTATTTTTTGTTCTGCATGTTTTTCCAGCATTTTCCACAAGCACTGTGGTCCTCATACCTTGGTCAAATGTCATGTTTAGATTTCAATAAAGGGGTGAGGGGTATGACCAAAATCTTATACCACGGTATGTCTATTTTTTTTATCATGGTAATGTAACGATCCAGTATATCATAATATTGATATTTTGGCAAGAGTTTAAATAACCATGTGGTAATGCCTTTTCCCACCGGATAATCCAATTAAAGTATATAGTTTACTCCACCGAGACTGCCCTGCTGTCTATCACTGAGTCGCTGAGACAAACGAAAGCTGAATCCAGATAATCCGTCCTGATTCTACTGGACCTATCTTCAGACTTTGACACAGTCAACCATCAGATCTTACTCCCCACCCTCACTTCACTGGGCATCACAGGAACTGTGTTTGACTGGTTTAATTCCTATGGCCCCTTTAGGTCCTTCAAGGTAGCCTGGAGAGGTGAGGTGTCCAAGCCACATCAGCTACTTACTGGGGTACCTCAGCGTTCAGTGCTTGGGCCACTTCTCTAGTCTATATACACAACATCACTGGGACCCATCACTCAGGCACATGGTTTCTCTTACCACTGCTACACAGATGACACGCAGCACTACTTGTCTTCCCAACCCAATGAAACCACAAGTAATTGCTCAAATAGCTGCCTGGTTGGCAGACATCTTGGCCTGGATGAAGGAACATCCCCTGCAACTTAATCCAGCCAAGACCGAACTCCTTGCCTTTCCAGCCAACCCTGCTGTTGAACACAACATCACCGTGCAGCTGGGTTCGAATACAGTTACGCCTTCCAAAACGGTCAGAAATCTAGGGGTAACCATTGATGACAAACTACATTTCACAGACCACATCTCAAAGACCACACGATCATGTAGATTTACACTCTACAATATTCATGAAGATAAGACCTTTCCTCTCTGATCATGCCACACAACTGCTTGTTCAGTCACTTGTCATAACTAGACTGGACTACTGTAACGCTCTCATTGCAGGCCTTCCTGCATGTGCTATTAGACCTCTGCAAATGATCCAGAATGCAGCAGCACGTCTGGTCTTTAATGAACCAAAGAGAGCACATGTTACACCATTACTTGTCTCTCTCCACTGGCTGCCGGTTTATGCATGTATTAAATTCAAGGCTCTGATGCTGGCATACAAAACAGTGCTCCAGCATACCTAAAAACATTTATGCAGAGCTACACACCCTCTAGAAGCCTGCGGTCGGCTAAGGAATGTCGCTTTGTTGTACCAACACAAAGAGGCACCAAAACATTTTCCCGGACTTTCGGCTTCATCGTACCACACTGGTGGAATGACTTTCCCAACTCCATCCGTGAAGCTGACTCACTTTCTGTCTTCAAAAAAGGCTAAAATCACATCTTTTCCATGAGCTCATAACCAGTAAAAAAAAAAAAAAAAACTAGCACTTTAATCTGTTTTGAATGCTATTCTGATGCTAGTGATACTTTGTAATATGGCACTTATCGCACCACTGTCTTCTTAAGATGATTTGCTTATGTTTTCCTCTTTTGTAAGTCGCTTTGGATAAAAGCATCTGCCAAATGAGTAAATGTAAGTGAAAGGTACTGTCATCTAATTTTTGGCATCGGTGCATTCAAAGCTTCACTTTATGTAACATGTCACGTCACAAAACAGTGAAACTAATATTATTAAAGGAATAGTTCACCAAAAAATGAAAATTATCTCTTAATTTACTCTCATTATTTACACCCTCATCCCATAACAGATGTGTATGACTTTCTTTCTTCTGCTGAAGATTTTTAGAGAAAATCTAGAATATCTCAGCTCTGTAGGTCCATTCAATGCAAGTGAATGGTGGCCAGAAATCTGAAGGTCCAAATATCATATAAAGGAATCATAAAAGTAATCCATATGACTCCTTTGGTTAAATCCAAGTCTTAAGAAGCGATACGATTGGTGTCAGTGAGAAACAGATAAATATTAATTTTTTTAACTATCAATCTCCATTTTCACATTCACATTATTCTTCCTTTGTTTTTAGCAATTCACGTTCTTCGTACATAATACCACCTACAGGGCAGTTAGGAGAATTTATAATAAAAAAATAAAATGAAAGTGCTTTTTAGAGCTTCAAAGTTCTGTCCACTATTCACTTGCATAGAATGGTCCAACAGAGCTGATATATTCATAAAAAAAACTCTTCATTTGTGTTCTGCAGAAGATAGAAATTCATACACATCCAAGGTGGCAAAATTGTGAGAAAATGATGAGAGAATTTTCATTTTTGGGTAAACCCTTTTAAAAGGACAGTTCAGACTCTAAATTGGACTCTAGATTGGATGAGCCACATTCCAAGCTTTTGTAAAATAGTCAATCTGCTTAATTCTTTATATAAATGTGGCAAGTTGCGACATTGCACAGCAACCGTAAACAACTAAACTTCACTTTGTGTTTTGAAATCCCTGCAGGTCTTGGGGACACATAACATTGTGCATTTTAAGATTTTCATGTTTATTTGTCGTTCTTGTAGTAATAATGTAAAGCACTCCTGCTATAACTGATAGCAGTACATGATGCCATGTACCATCATAGCACCCAGCCCTTTTTCAATACATGCACACTAGTCATTATGAGAGCTCTTATTCAGAGTTCTCTGTTGTGAGACTCACCAGCCAGCGGCCGTGGTTAGAAGGGTAGAAAAATGAGGCGATACTGTTGAAAAAGCCACTGAGCTGGGTCTGGGTCTGCTTGCTGGGCCCTCCCTAAAATACAGTTGCACTCATACATAAACCAAGATCGCGGCACATGATGAGACAATTAAAAACAGATTTCTGCTTACGATCCAGAACAGATAATGTCAAAAAGATCCAAATCGATTACACAAGAATTAAAGGCATGTCAATTGCAATTAAAAGCACATTTTTCAAAGGGAGGTGCTGAGATCTTACACTGACCAGCAAAGCAGAAATCCAGATGACTACATGACTGATGTCGTAAGCGTTTGTCAAATATCTGGACACCAGCATCTGACTAGATCCCACAGGAAGATTAAGACTTCTCAGAATCCTAGTGAATATCTGCCAAAAATGTAAGAATGTGAGAAACACAATATAAAAGATTTACAAAGTATCATGCTCTGTTGAACACTGAATCAGATCTGGACTGAATGGCCTACAGTGCACATGAGTGTCAACAAAAAGAAACCTTATGATACTGAAAACGGACGGTCCCTTCACAGCAAGTATCAAACAGGTGACCATCTCACCTTGGGTATATATGGGTCCCAATCTATGTAACCAATGTTGTCATTCGCCAGTCTCGCAAAAAGACTGACAAGATGCTGGAACAGGAAAAAAAGGGTTTAATACTGATACTGTGACATCACTGAGGTTGCGCAGAATTCCACAGAAGACGACAGTGTAAAGATCAATTGTACTCACCACTTCCCAGCTTGGAAGATTCTGCACAGACACCCAGAGCTTGATTAAGTCATCAAACCAAAGTCTGTAGAAACACAAACGTTTTCACTAAAAATCCATTTATGTGAAGTTATTTCTGGCACATTGCTGATTTCTATTATCTTTAGGTAGACCATATCCTTATCAAACTTTTACATCCTCTATTTTGTATGTTTTAAGTGAAATATGAGGTGATGTAAAACAAAGTAAATCAAATATAAGATTTCTGTATTGGTTGCAGGCTTATGTAGTAAGGACAATTGTTTGTGGTCTTTAGTTTGTATTAAGATGATATAGTCTATTTAATTCAGTCCAATAGACAGATGAATGGGAGTGACTTTGAGAGGTAACGCAGAATGTAAGTGTCTCTTAATGTGGTTCAGGCAGTGCTCACTTGAAGCCCTTTTCATGCAGCTCTAGGGGGAGAGTGGTGGGAAGGAAGAGCTCAAAATATCCCATCGCCCTCTGCATGGTGACATCAAACGGACACATCAGAGGTTTCCACTCATCCAGCATCTCCTGTGTGGCTGATTCAGGGAAATATCTGTGCACACATACACACACGCATACTTACTTGGCTATGTAAACGTGGACATACCATAGGCTGGCTTGTATCTGAATGCCCTGTGAAACTGTAAGCTGCATAAACACGCACTAGTTAAAGTGCTTTCATAAAAGGATTACAGTCCATCAGTCTTAGTCTCTTAAAGACTCCAAACATATAATACAGTTATTCACAACTCACATTGGTTCCAGTCAGACATCAACTGACCAACTCATTATCAATCTGAAAATAGTGTCTTATCTCCACATTCTATGAGTATGGCCTTCACAGACAAGACTCATAATAACCTTTCCAATAATCCCAGATGAGCCAGAGAGGAGCTTTTAGCATGCAGCCTGACATGGACTCACTCATGATAACTTCCACATGGGTGCTGAGGACTCGAAGTCTAAAATGACTGTTTTAAAGAGGAAATATAGCCATTACACCATTCAGAATGTCTTTGCCCCGGTCTTTTAATTTATCTTAGAAATATTAATATAACCACTATAAAAGTAGGCAGTATGGCACAATCTTATCCCAGTTACACTAATCTACTATGGAGGATATTACTGTCCTGTCTGACCTCATGTTGAAGTGGGATAGTACTGATCCTGGGTCACTTCTGTCTTCCAGAGACAGGAAACTCCCACAAAGCCAAATTAGGATGATTAATAGAGTTACTGTATATAGTGCTGTGAGTTTGAAGATGTTTGGGGTTTATTCAGTACTTTGCTAGTGAACCAAAAAGCTAATATCTGACATTATATATTTCAAAATTTAATGCAGATCTGCTAACACTGCATCAAAGCATGCTTATCTAAGTAATTAAGTAGTATAAAAATATAAAATAAATAAAAATTTAATTTAAAGTATTTAAATAAATGTACCTAAAGGGGTGTTTTCATAAGGAATTCATATGAATGACGTTTATGCTGACTGTCTGTGATTTTTGGAGCTTCAGAAGTCTGATCACCACCCATTTGCATTTTAAGGACCTACTGAGCTGAGATATATTTTTCGTTATATATAGTGTTTTGCTTAAGAAAGAAAGTCATACACACCTGGGATATCATGAGGGTGAGCAGATAAGAGAATTTTCATTCTTGGGTGAACTATCCCTTTAAATGTCATATCATACAAGAGGTAAACAAATAAAGTAAAGTGTGTGAGGCTCAGAGCCTTTTGGTTACAGTGCCCAATGATTTTAATATTTTTTTTCAATTGTTGTAAATTTGCAACGATTTAAGTAATACTACTAGTATCAGCATGAAGATATTCATCTGCCACAACAAAATGAAACAGAAGAATGTACTTACGGCCTGCAGTTCTTGATTAAGGCCTTTAAAACTGCTTCCACTGAGC
Organism: Moxostoma hubbsi; assembly: GCA_032164185.1. Lineage (NCBI taxonomy): Eukaryota > Metazoa > Chordata > Actinopteri > Cypriniformes > Catostomidae > Moxostoma > Moxostoma hubbsi. The sequence continues at coordinate 11,100,843 of JAVLUX010000021.1, forward strand.
TGCAAATGGAAAAGACACTTTAATGTGACTAACTCTGAAAAAACCTTCGCTTTCTAATTCCATGCAAACAATTCTACTATGAACAAGATCAACACACTAGTGCTGTTAGTTAGGAGCAATTCATGCATTACAAATCTCTCTTTTCATACACCCATCTTAATATCCACCATAAGGGAAAGCACCGGTGAGGCCAGTGACAGAGGAACCATTGGGAAATTTACATTTATATTTTACATTTATACATTTGGCAGATGCTTTTATCCAAAGCGACTTACAGTGCACTTATTACAGGGACAATCCCCCCGGAGCAACCTGGAGTTAAGTGTCTTGCTCAAGGACAAAATGGTGGTGGCTGTGGGGATTGAACCAGCAACCTTCTGATTAACAGTTATGTGCTTTAGCACACTACACCACCACCTCTCCACTTGAGTCTTTAACTTATTGGGTTAGCTGTCTTTGATTAAAGCTGTGCATAGATGGACATATTGGGGTCTGACTGGCCAACTGTGACCTAAATGCTTTTTAGAAGCAGACCAACAAGGCTCTTTTTAGGTTTTATAAATAACCTTATCCTGCATCTAATTTGCATGGATTAATTCATGAAATTCTGACCTTCAAAACCAACACATCAATTCACATTCACCACATGATGAAACCCAACAAACACATGCACCATAAATTACACAGCTAACAACTGTAAACAAGCCTTGCAGTGTCACCTAAAACTGCAGATAAAGGACACCCAGACAGGGCCCCTGAATCTGATTGCTTTTGTTTTTAAATGGGCCAAAGTAATCTTTCACCTTGACTCAGAAAGAGGAAAGAATGTGACCTTCAGCTCATGTAGTGGGAGCAAACAAGGACACTGGAGTATCAGATGTCTGCATTGAGGAGCGGATGCCACAAACAGACTGAACACTCAAGAACAATGTACAATACAATAATGTGTTGGCATGCCATTGAATTGTGTGAGAGTGGACAGAAGCGACCCACTAACAGCATTGGGTTGGACATTGTAAGTCCAACAGCCTGTGTCAAGGTGCCAGTGTTTTTTGCAATATGACATGCATCATATTTGTCCAAGGTACACTCAGTAGTTTTTCATCATTAAAAAGTTTTATAGAAAGGAATATTCTGGGTTCGGTAAAGTTAAGCTCAATCAACAGCATGTGATTACCACAAAAATGACTTTCGACTTGTCCCTTTAAAAAGAAAAAGAAAAAATTGGGGTTACAGTGGAAGTGGAAGCACTTACAATGGAAGTGAATGTGGCCAAGTTTTGAACGTTAAAATACTCAATGTTTTAAAAGTACAGGAGCAAGATGTAAACAATATCCATGTTAAAATAATTTTAGTGCGATAAAATCGCTTACTAACCTTTTCTGTGTAAAGTTATAGCCAATTTTACAACTTTGTTACCATGATGATATAATGTCAACAAACCCTGAAATGACTGTAAAACTTACGATTTAAACAAATTTACAGCTCAAATAATACATGCAAATAATAATACAGATGAATTCATGTAAGTGCTTTTATAAAATAACAAGCTTCCCATTTCAGCCTTTAAACCTTCCAAAAATAGTTTAGTAAACCTCATTGTAACCTTGATTTATTTATTTTTTTTAAAGAAAAGGAGGGACGAATTTAAATCATTTTTTGTGGTAATCAACATTATGCCAGAAATGCTGTCGATTAAGCTTAATTTGTATTGAACCCGGAATATTCCTTTAAAATTTCATTGGATAAATATATTTAAAATTATAAAAAACAAATGAGATGAAGACACCACTCATATCTGTTGCCTAAATACAAAATCAATAATAATAATAATAACAATAAAAAGAATGTTTACATTATAAAATTATTTTCCGAGGAGTTTTACAATTCATTATAGTACATCAAAACAAAACAAGAGAAATCAAACAATATACTGTAAAAACAAACACAACCTATGTACAGATTAAAGACACAATGTAATGAAGCCTGATGCTGCATTCATGTCATGTTAGAATATTCATAATTATAAGTTCAATTTGTAAACCACAACTTTGATGAACTTGTAATTGGAGTTTGATACTCCGAATTTTCTAAACTTGTTTGTGATGTCAAATAAAAACAACAAAAATGCAGATTTACATATATCTGTTAAAGTATTAATGTAATTTATAATGCATTAATATAATGTATTATATTAACTTGTAAAGTATTAATTAATAAAACATAAAACATACAGATATATAAAGAAAAACAGACAGCTCCAATGTCAAGAAGCACCCAATAAACAAAAACTTCATGCATCCACACCAATAGGAGTCAGTATAAAGTCAAACATCACCGGGATGAAAAACAGCCAACAAAATGTAAACCAAAAAATGACTGAGTGCACCTTTAATATATTGATACAAAGTAACATGGTTCTTACCACCTCTGAGCAAGTTTAACGATTAAGTACTTAGTGGAAGAGTGTGGCCGCAGAGAACTGAACATGAAAGGGAAAGAAAACACAGGTACACTCTCAACACTTCCTCCTTATTAAGCCAACATTTCTTTATGTGATGCTTAACATCAGCACCAGTTCTAAGAACTAAGAGGACAGAGCATGTCACCTGTGACAGGCAAGCAGCTGGAATGGACGTTATTAATGTGACTGTATGTGAGTAATTGTTGAAGCACGTGTTGTTGGTAAGCATGTTTTAAACAGTAGCTATACAGATGCATGTAACAAAGGAAGAGAAGATTTTTAGAAAAATAGCTCTGCTCTATAGATACAATGCAAGTGAATGGTAACACATCTTTGAAGTTCCAAAAAGCTCATAAAGGCAGCATACAGGTAATCCATAAAACTCTATTAAAAATATATATTTTCATTCATGTCTTCTGAAGCAATCCTGTCAGTTTTGGATGAGAACAGACCAAAATGTAACTCATTTTTCACTGTACATCTTGCCATTGCAGTCTCTTGGCACGATCATTATTTCAAGCTTGATTACACTTCCTAGTGCTTGATGCATGTGAAGAGCGCTAGATGGTGCTAGGGAGCAGATGTCAAGATTTATAGTTAAAAAATTGTTACATTTTAGTCTGTTTTCACTCAAAACCGATTAGATCCCTGGATTAAAACACTCAAGTTTTATGGATTACTTTTATGCATCTTTTATTTGCTTTTTGGAGCTTCAACGTTTTAGTCACCATTCGCTTGCATTGTATGGACCCACAAAGCTGAGATATTCTTCTAAAAATCTTTGTTTATGTTCTGCAGAATATAGAAAGTCATACACATCTGGGATGTCATGAGGGTGAGTAAATGATGAGAGAATTTACATTTTTGGGTGAACTATTCCTTTAAAGGGACAGATAGATATTGCCTCTGTAATCCACTTTTCAATAATGTCCCTGTTGAACAGTTTGAATGGGAAATGCATGTACCTGGGAAACCAGTTCAGGCCGAGGTGTTCTGTCTTTGAGTACAAGATCCTGTCCTGCAGCTCGTACAGGGGTCGCCATGGCAATTCCAAATCCTCTCTTGAAAGCAGCTCTTTCTTCCTGGAAGACAAAACAATTTAAATGGAACTATTACTTTTTATTCGCAAATCATGCTGGAGTATAATGTGAATATTGTCATGGCTAATACGGTAGTCCATGACATTTAAAGTCAATCAACATAACTGTAACCGTCCATTTTGTTTTACGTGTAGAAGCGCATTTACTACATGTATGTACAGATGTATAATTTATCAACATTAATAACAATTTTGAACAGCAGACTTTATAGTAAATATGATATTAGACTAAATAAAAGTGAAGCAGGCCCATTGGTGGGGTAAATGAGCTTTCACAGGTTAATGACAGAATAATAATAGAATATTTTGCCACATCTATAGGCATGGCTAAATAATTTTCAGATTACTACAAAAATGCCCAAGTAAAATATCAATATAATATTACTTCAGAAGGCTGATGAGGAGACGGGCGAAGCTCTGCATCATGCTGATCTCCAGTGTGGGGATGGTGACCAGCTCATAGACCAGCTTGACAAAGAGCACATGGTCCTCTTTGCTGAATTTCCTCCCATATAATCGCAAGTACCTGAAAGACAAGGAAGGATTTTGGGGGGTTAAGTATTAAAATTATAATTTTAATACTGTGATTTTCTGCAATTCTTGCGCATCAAGTGTACTGATGATTAAATAAAGATTTTAATTTGGATTGCCCTTTAAATGATGCCAACTTGGATATACTTTTTCTCGTGACTTGCTAAGCTATAAACGATACCTTAAAATAAATAATTTTAATGACATGATTTAGGTCAAGCTGTTGAAGCTTGCTTTCCATTGAAAAGGAAGTTGACTCATGTCTGACCTGACACAAAAGCTTAAAATAGGTCAGACCTGGATAGCAACATTTCCATGCTTGGGCTGGCAATGCTTGTGGTTTGCCAAGAGTGTGTTTTAGGATGTTCTCTAGATTTACTTTGATGAAGAACGAACTGTCCTAAAAACCTAACCTTTGCACACACATAGACCACAGCCAGCACAAACACTGAGGCAAAAACTAAGGTCATCGGAGGATCTCCAAACATGGGAAAGGCATGAATGCTGGGTTAAAATGTAGACAGTCAAACTGGAGAGATTTAGACAACTCAGAAACTTTCATTAAGAGTGATTGTGATTTTAAATGCTGTAATCCACAAGTTCCATTAATATTTTTTCAAGGAAGAATGTAGTGTCTTGTTTTTATCCATATGCTCAGATGACACTCAGTACAGTATTTATGTGCAAGTTTGTTTACTGTTTACAGAGCCCTGTATTTCATCTCATAGTCACACGTTGTCTGACATCAGTGAATGTTTGTGCTTGTCGTGCTCTTGAAATAGCATTGAGTGGGGAAAACAAGTCATTTACCAATGGAAAAAATAGGGCTTTTTACAATCTAGTCAATTCCTTGGCTTAATGAAGGCTCCAACCAATGACTGCATCATTTATATAATACGGTTTAAATAATCAAAACATCCTGCTGGCGAAGTAAACTATTTTTATGTCAATAATCGGTAATCATTTATTAAAAACAATTAACATCAACAATGTAACCGATAACCCCAGGGTAAAATCTCGTACATGCATCATTCTCAAAGCGATCACATTTTAACACCATATAGTTTTTCTTTGTTTGAACAATGACATATAAGTGTAAATAAATGACAGTGAAACAAAGTCATTCACTGCGCATGCGCGGCACCAGTCAGAGCGCTTCTCTATTTAAAACGTAGCTATTTTTACCTGCTTTATCCTGCTAAATACAAAGGGGTCATTCAGTGCTTCCTCTAACAGTGAATTTAATCAGATTTTCAGGTTATGTCAAGATGGAAAATGGCATTTATTAAGATTATGATAATCTTACAAACACTAGTAACAAAACATTTTTTTTTGATAGATATAACTATACGGGTGAGTTCAGGATAAAGTTGGATGAACCTCACAAATACTTACGTGGAAAGTTTCCTCGTCCAGAATAAGACACCTGGCCATATCTCTCTGAGCTGGACGGCTCGGCCAAGGTTTCCTTTGATTTGTGCCAAGATTTCATTGGACTCCTCGTCTAATTTGTTCTTGTAAGGCAGAAGCTTGTTGTAAACTATATCTTTTTGAGGAACAAACCCCAATAGATCGAATTCCTCCTTTTTCATATTACACTCCCCCAAATGTGGCTCCTCCACTTCGATTATATTAGAAACAGTCATGAAAAAATTTAAAGAAATATATATATATATATAATATATATATCTCTCTTTCCAATAGAGATGAGCTTCTCAGATGGGAAGATAATTATTTTAGAATTACAGAATTATTGTAAACGTAAAAAGCACATTATAGTACTGATATCTTGTTGGAAGACGCGCACTATCATCGGTCATACCGTTTCTGAACTCTCGAAAAAAAAAAATGTTTGCACTTCTTTTAAGGACAGCTTGTTGTCATGCATCGTACTTCCATATGTGCGCTCCATGTATTTGTTTCCATTCAGTCACACATGCTGCAACTCCACCCTCCTCACTGCGTCACTTCCACCTGACCGCGTGAGTGCACAATATGGTGCGCACGCATTTTTTGTTGCTATATACAAATAGTACAGTAAAAAAATACAATAAATAAAATAAAAAAAACAATAATAATAGTAAATATAGGTTCAGATCCAAGAAGATGGTATTAGGACTTGTCACTGTTGTCGGGACAACAAATCCTACTTTTCCTACTATGGAAACGGCAGTGCTCATGACTGTGAATTGCCTCATGCCGATGTTATTTAACAACATTGATTTCAACTGGGAAAATAGGTTCTGAAAAGAGGTTTTTAATAAAAAAAATAAAAAAGGACTGTATTGTTTTTAAATTGGGATATTAGGTGTGAAGTAGACCTATAATATTTTAGTGTGAAGCCTTTGTGGACAATTTCATATACACAAAATGCAAGGTTACTACTTCAGAACATAGCTTTAGGCGTTTCTGTCTTTATATACGTTTATTTTATGATTCTTGTGTTCTTCCTCAAACAAGAAAGCGATTTTATTTAATAATTTATTTAAGTATTATCTTTTTTTTTTTTTTTTTTTTTTTTTTTACAAATATTTATTGATTCATTGAACTGTTCAGGAGTGTTATCTGAATGTGTTTTATTTAATTATTAATTTATTTGTGTTTTTATATTTGTAATTTGTTGTCATATATTTGTATAGTTTTTATTTGTAATTTTGCTTTATTTCATTTATTCAGTTTTCATTTAATGTTTTATAAGGCTAACTCTCCTGTACACTGTTCCTAAATTATACAAATAAAACCCAACAACATATACAATAACAACAAAATTCTACTGTAATGTTTTGCTTTAATGTTTTAAATTAATACTGTTAAATGCTGATTTGCGCCCTTTCAATAGGAATGCCTTTATAAACCTATACCATTGCAGAAGTCGTAAATGAATCAACAAGAAATCGTATTCTGTTGACTTTAACGTAGTTTTCTTTCAAAATAATAACATTTATTTATGATTATTGGTTAAATAGGAATTTATTTTTGTTGTAATTAAGCAGGTAGTAGCTTTATTACTCTGTCATGATTGTGCACCCATTACGATCTGTTGACATCTGTGCCCACGTGTGATTACTCAAGAGCACAGTCAATTGGATCTGTAAACAAGAAGGTCTTAAAAAGCCCCTCGGAAGGTCAGCAAGTTTATAAGAAGACACGTGAGCCTGTGCACATGTGAGTGGTCTTTACATTTAGATCTACAATAGCTATAAAGTTCAGCAGATTTGTTTCCATCATAAAACAGGTACGTGGTGTGATGCTGATAAAAGTCTACAATCCTTATGCCAGAAAGAGAAGAGTTGACAACAACCACATTTAACCCATTTGTATTTGATTTCGCCAGAAAACAAGGTATTACTTTATTAAATACGGTGATATATTAAATTGTATTCATATTAAATACTTATTTCAAGCGTTTCAGTAAGGTAAAAATGTATTATTATTATTATTATTATGTTTATATTTATAGATGTGCTTTTAACACACATTCACATACATGCAGGATTTACAGGGAAAATAAATATTTTCCAGTAGAGGTCGTCATTGTACACGTAATTTACACATTCACAAAATTTACAAGACTAGTTATTTCCCTTGACAATTATGCGAGAGTGCATTATTGTTGAGTTCATTCATCCATTTGCAGTCAGTGATGTTCTTTATTCAGCATCCCCCAATTCACTGACCTAGTGTGCTAGTTAAGCTATTCCTTAAAGGGATAGTTCACCCAAAAATGAAAAATTTCTCATCATGTTCTCACCCTCATGCCTTCCCAGTTGTGTATGAATTTCGAGGAAAGTCTCAGCTATGTTGGTCCATTCTATGAAAGTGAATGGTGACCAGAACTTTGAAGCTCCAAAAACGACATAAAGGCAGCATAAAAGTAATCCATACAAATCCAGTGGTTTAATCCATGTACTCTAAAGATATGTGATGTATGAGAAACAGATCAATATTTAAATAATTTTTAACTATAAATTCTCCTCTCTGCCCAGTAGGTGGCGATATGTAAAAAAATGCAAATTTCCAACAACAAACAAAGAAAAATGTGAAAGTGGAGATTTATAAGCTGTGTCTCCTTTTGAAGCCTGCATGTTAGCTAGGACACGTCATTTGAAGGCTGCAGTATACAGAGCGTCCTCCTTTAAACAAGCCTCGTTTAAATGAGATGTCCTTGGTAGGACAAATGGAAACTGAACTATCATGGTTGCTATGACAACACACCACTCTTTAACATGTGTGAGCGCTTTGAGTTACAATGGAACAAAGTGTCTTTGGAAGGGAGTGTTTGAGGTACATTTAGGATAAAAGACAATAGATTTTACGGTTGTTTATTTAGTCTATAATACTTTATTTTAATTATATATATTATACATATTTTATACTCTGCACCCATCTACTGAGGTACTTCAACTCGGGAATTAACATCGTTTGAACATCATATTTTCGGGCAAATTGGCATAATTTTTTTCAGACAAATGATGTTCATTTCCATTGAAGCAAAGAATTGTGGGTTGTGAGTTCCCACGAAGAATACACCTCATGCATCCTCCCGTGAAAGAAGGTCGCATTCGAAGTGTCCTACTCGCTTTTCTGAAACGAATCAGCCTCGATGACGTTTGTGGCTGACAAATGCGACCTCTGGAGGACTTTGAAACGACACACAGCTATATTAAAAAACATTAAAAAAAAAATAAAAAAGACTTAAATATTTATGTTTCTCACCCACACCTATTATATCTCTACTGAATTCATGGATTTAACCAATTGTATGTGTTACTTTTATGCTGCCTTATGTGCTTTTTGGAGCTTCAAAGTTCTGGCCACCATTAACACGATTGAATGGACCTACAGACCTGAGATATTCTTCTAAAAATCTTAATTTGTGTTCAGCAGAAGAAAGTCATACACATCTAATGGCACGAGGGTGAGTAAATGATGAGATCATTATAATTTTTGGGTGAACTATCCCTCTAACATGATTTTAGTACAAAGTCATGTATACTAACAACTGATAAGACTGAATGTGTTTATCTTTACCAGTTAGACCATTAATATAAGATGTCCTCAGACTTAAGAAAATAACTATTTGTCATTTGTGACAGAGGTATCTGTTTCATCTTTATTTAAATATACAGTCAGTGACTATTTGTCCAATTGTTGGGTACACAGGCATCATGGGGGACTCAAAAAATCCTGTCTAGCAGCAGTTTAGTCACAGTGGGAGGTCTTGCTCCTGTGCTGTGAAGGCACATGCCCCCATCAGTTGGAAAATCATTAAGTTCTGGAAAAACATGGGTTTTGGCATGCCACACCTTAGGAGGACTAATTTATGAACATCCATGTTGCTCTGGTCATTCTTCAAGACCTGACCTGATTTTAAATGATTCATTTTTAGAGTTATAACTTGATGGGCTGTACTGAACATGAACCTGATAAGGTCAACGTGCGAGTGGAGTCAGTCCAAGACTTTTCAGCACCCTTGACTCTAAGAACAAGCCTGAATGTCAAAGATAAACCCTTATGCTTCATTGTAACCGAGAAGCATTGGCAGAGCTCTCAGCTGAGTTAACTCAAGCAGTCACAAGTGCCAATGTCATAATGGTGCTGGTTTATATTCAGGAGCGGAAACAGTTTTTACTTCCCACACAGGCTACTGAACTTCCAGCCCAGTCCAGTGGAAACTACTTTATGTTTTCACATTTACATGTGATTATCCAGAACACTGAGAGATACCCTTCCCAACATAACCAAGAGTGTATGATCAGCTCCTTGACCCTTGCACTCAGACAAGCAAATATTTCTGACAGCAAACTGAAACTCAACCAGCAATGTCAAGCATAGCCACAATATTTACCCATCCGGTTGTAAAATGGCAAAAATGAAAGTGCCCTTTCAGCCTTCGAAAATGCTTTAGTCTACATTTTTCCTTTCCTTTTCTGCACTGACATAACCAAGGAAGATTGCTGACATCATAAGAAAGATGATTTCTATGGGCTAAAGTAAAATAACCAAAAATGTCCTTCAAGGAATGTTAGGGAGTGACAGCCTCAGTCACCATTCACTTACATTGTGTTATTTTTTTCCATACAATGAAAGTGATTGTTGACTGAGTTTAAGTTCCTAACATTCTGCCTTACATCTCCTGTTGTGTTCAATGGAGGAAAAAAGTTCAAAGGGGTTTGGAACAACACAAGGGTCATTAAAGTATGACAGTATTTAATTTTTAGGTGAACTAATCCCAAGATCCTGGCCTGGTGACAATAGTCTGTTAATTTATTTATATCTTTAAGCCAGTTTTTGGATTGTGAAATGTGCATATTTATCTCTCTTTGGTCTAACCACATTTACAGCATATCAGTGGTATGTTGGCATCGACTGTAGAGCAGCTGCAAGTCCCATAATGCCAACTGGTGTTTTATAGTGGACTTTGGGATCAGAAAAGACTTGAAACCTTTAAAACGCAAGAAAAAAGTGGGTCAAAATTTGTGATGGGATTACAAAGGCCTATGGAAATGCAAAAAGGCATCTGTAAATGCGATGTAAACCATGGGAAAGAATGTAGCTGGATAATGTCTGTACAGTATGTTGTTGAGGGATGTTTGTACAACAGTCATCTTTGTATGGAGCCATTCAATATTGTTATAATATTTCCGCATTCAAACTGAACCCACCTGTTGGGGGGTATTTTTAATGCTTTACGTTTTACGTTTCGTAACCTTTGAGGGAAATACGTGCAGTTGTTGTTAAATTATGAGAGTGAACTTGGGAAATCATGGCTAGAACATAATTATATTGTTAAGGATGTACTGTACAATATTTGGAAGGTTTCTAAAGCACCAGTCCTAAATGGAAAACTGTGTAAATTGTTTATTTAAGGAGATGAAAAAAGGCGAGACAGGGAAAACTGTGTGAATAACAATTGTAGAAATCTTTACAAGGTTTCTTGGGATGTTGACTAAAGGAATAGTTTACCCAAAAATTAAATTCTCTCATTGTTTACTCAGCCTCATGCCATCCCAGATGTGTAAGACTTTCTTTCTAATGCAGAACATAAACAAAGATTTTTAGAAGAATATCTCAGCTCTGTAGGTCCATGATGAATAAATGCCAGAACTTTGAAGGTCCAAAAAGCACATAGAGTCAGCATGAAAGTAATCCATACGACTCCAGAGGTTAAATCTCAAAAGCGATTTGATGGGTCAAATCCACAAACCAATTTCCACAAACTAGGCAGGGAGGAGAACATTATAGTAAAAAAAGGTCTTACTTATTGATCTGTTTCTCACCCACACCAATCACATCGCTTCTTAAGACATGGATTAAACCACTGGAGTCTTTCTTTTTATTTTCTCTCCCATTTGGGATGCCCAATTCCCAGAGCGCTCTAAGTCCTCATAGTGGCGGAGGACGAATCTCAGTTGCCTCCGCATCTGAGAGCGTGAATCCATGCATCTTATCATATGGCTTGCTGAGCCCATTACCGCAGAGATATACCAAGTGTGGATGCTTCACGCTATTCTCCACAACTCACCACGAGCTCCACTGAGAGCAAGAACCACATTATAGTGACCACAAGGAGGTTACCCCATGTGACTCTACCCTTCCTAGCAACCGGGCCAATTTGGTTGCTTAGGAGACCTGGATGGAGTCACTCAGCACACCTTGGATTCGAACTCGCGACTCCAGGTGTGATAATCAGCGTCTTTACTCGCTGAGCTACCCAGGCCCCCCACCACTGGAGTCTTATGGATTACTTTTATGCTACCTTTATGTGCTTTTTGGAGCTTAAAATTTCTGGCCACCATTCAGAGCTGAGATATTTTTCTAAAAATCATACACATCTGGGATGGTATGAGGGTGAGTAAATGATGAGGGAATTTTCAATTTTGGGTGGACTGTTTCAAAAGCGTTGAAATATGGTAATGAAAAAAAAAAGACGAACACATAAATGAATCTTAAGGCTCAGTAACATTCTGGACTGAATGAATAACATAATTTACATACAACGTATGTATTGATATATAAACTAGAGTCTCTGTCCTATGAAGTTTCATGTGTACTCCCATAACATTTTCTATAATAAAAGCATAAAAAACAAGACACTCAAAGGAAAAGGTGGTTCAAAAGCAAGTTTGTGTTAAAGTTAGCAAATGCAGTGTGATATCAGGGGTCCAAAACAAAATACTCACATTTCCATCTCACATTTAGAAAACAATTCTATCAGGTACTGAATAATACAAAACTGCATAGGCATGACGTTGTATATTGAATGTCTATAAGCACAGTAATGAAAATCTCTTCAATCTCTCTTACTGCAATAATCAAATTTTGTCAGTGTTAACAAATAAATTAGTATTTACAATGTCTAGGTTCTGAAAGCACTGCAAAAAACTAGACATAAACTTGATACTGAAATGCAAGAGTCATAAATACTATGATACAGTCTTAATATAAACATCTTCATCTCAAAGGTCTATAAAACATTTATATGCTCAAACCCAAAGCCCCTGTTAGAATTGAGGGTTGTAGAAAAAGATGTGTCCGTCACAAAAGCAAATCCAAAGAAAATGATGCACAATGTAACAATACACACTACACAGGAAGTCCGAAAATTGAGGTTTGTAATTGGTTTTCCTAAAAATGTTGTACAATTTTGTGAAACAAACAAACACGTGTTTTTGTTTTTCATGTTTTATTAACATTACCCTTCTTTTGACTTGAGTGACAGCACAAAACATCTATCCCTATAAATGTGCTTGCGATATATGTTCATTCTTAATCCTCGGGATAGTTTTGGTTTGTTGGTCCATTTCATTCTGTGATGTCTACAGATCTCCAAAGTCTTTGGTTTTTAGTGTTTTGTCAAAGTGTGCAAGTATGTTGTTGTGCTATAGTCTTTTACAGGTTCTGCTTCTTTCTTTTCTTGCTCAGTTATCTGAAAGGTAGAAAAGAATTAAAAGGAGTTTGTTGGTATTGAATAAGCAGCATCTTTTTATTGGAAATACAGGCCTTTCGGTTGCACTTTATTTTAAAGTATGTGTTCTTTCAGTATACTTCAAGTGGAATTACCCAAGAAAGTACAGAGTAATAATAGGGTTGGTTGTAGGTTTAGGGTTAGTACCTAGTAATTACTGTTGTTGTAGAGTACAGTACTGTAAAATAAAGTGCTACCAGACTTTATTTCATTAAGCAGTTTGTAAAACTGTCAACCTAATAATAATATCAAATATGGAACATTTCTTAAAAATGAATGTTGAAATAAAATCAAACTCTCACTCTTATGTCATTAATTATGGCACAAGGTACCTTACCAGCGCTTCGCTTTGGGGGTTTCAACATTAGGCAAAGTGTTAAGTGGGTCTATACACACTATTCCTAGAGACCGTTTAGAACGAACACGTTCTTGTGCTAAAAAAGCATGACGCAAGAAATGGAGTAGAACGCAGGTGTGTCGAGACATTTTTTAAACAGATGAATATATTTTTTAACTTTACACGCCATCTACAAGACACTGAAAAGACAGAGAGATGCTGAAAAAGTTTGGTGTGAATGGTCCTTTACACTTGCATGCTCAAGTTCTGTAATGCTAATCTACTCACCTAGACACTCGTACTTGAGGTGAGAGAAGTAAACTAGTTCCTGGGAGAACACAAACAGTCCTAATCTCCCTCCTGCAAAGGACTTATCATAAACTGGCCCCGAGTCCGCCATGATCAGTTTCCCCTCATAAACCACCACTCTGGAGAAGAAGAACATAGATCTATTAACTCGGCAGACTTTTTATAAGATCACTATGGCTGTCTGTGCGGTTAAAGTCTTTCTGTTCATCACCTGATGAATCCTGTCTTGGGTCTGTGGATGAGATGCCACCTGTAAGCAGTGTAATCCTTCCAGCCGATATTTTTAGGGTCGTGCCACAATGTGCGGACCTGTCAAAGCAAATGCAGTGATTCGTCTGAGAAATGCTTTTTATAAATGCTTACAGATGTCAATTATAAGCAGGCCCAGGCAGGAGAGAATTTGTGGAATTGTGATAAATGTATTTATATGTGGTCAAAATGTGTTCAAAACATTTAATAATAGCTGAAAACATTACCAAGTTAGCCAACAAACTTAGTAAAGAACACACAACGGACAGGGGATGTGTAGAACTTTGTGAATGATTGGCGTTTACTCATGATGATTCCGTGTGTTCCTGATCATATCTGTTGAGCGAGTCTCACCTGTCCAGGAGTGTCCCCTGTATGCCACAGGGCGTTACGCAGGTGCTCCCCTGTGCCCGTGGTGGAGTTGACCACTTTCAGAGAAACACCTGAGATACCAAAGGCTTTTGAAGGCTTCTCTTCCCAGTATGTCTGTGTAATCTGCTTCCACATTACAACATAGAATCGCCCGCTTGACTGATAGCCAAACACAAACCCAGCATAATCGTCGTCTCTGTCAGTGTTGACATAGAAAGTGCCACTGAAGTCCACAGCGACAAACTCGTCAAAACCTAAAGTGTAATTAATATGAATTTATATCAAGTAAAAATCATATTCAGATTGACTGTTCTGAATGCTCACACGCTCACCTACTGCAATACCAGGGTCAGAATTGGCAGTCTGAACCAACTCTTTGCCCTGATGTCTGACCACCCAGTTGGGATCAATTTGGGTAGTTCCTTTGGGGTCCAAATGCACCATCTGAAACTTGCGGAAGTCAGTGTTACTGATGGCATCATTCTCAGGGCAGACGTCCAAAAAGTCTGGAATGTTGTCATTGTCAAAATCGTCTTTGCACGCATCGCCTCTTCCATCCCCTGTGGATAAACAAGATTAGATCAGTTCATAATTAAAAGGCAACACGATGAACTGTTTGAAAACCATTTAAAACCATTTCAGAGTGCAACAGGATATTCACAGAGAAAGACTGTAGAATGGGACTTGATTTTATCCATCAAGAATTGTTTGGATTGTGAAATATGGCTGTTACCTTCCAAAAATGAGCCAGGTAGATGAAAGGTTTAAAAGTAAAGCTGAAATGAAAGTCATTTCCGAGGCGCAGCAAGTTTTTCCATCTGGAAATGTGAAGATTTTTTTTTTCTATTTGTAATTTCTAGGGCTGTCAATCTGTAATGTTTAATGTGTTTTCATGTGTTTCATGTCATGTGGTCCCCTGGTCATGTGATTTCATGTTTCCCTCCATGTTCATGTGTCTTGTTTTCATTGGTTTATTGTCTAGTTACCTTGTTATCAGTTCTGTCTTGTCATTAGTTAACTTGTTTGTCTTGTTACCCTTGTCCATGTATTTGTTTGCCTCATGTTTGCCATTATCCATGGTCAGGTATTGTTTGTTTGTGTAATGTTGTGTCAAGTCAAGTCATGTTATGACAAGCCAAGTCTAGTTAAGTTGTTCATGTTTTTGTACTTGTTCACGTTTGTATTTAGGGTTTCTGGATATCATGTTTTTTAATAAAACTGCACTAGGGTTTATCACACATCATCGTCTCTTCGCCTACGTTACACAAACTATTAAAATGTTACATTTAATTAAATATATTATGTGCTGATTATTTAATCGCATTACAATATTTACTGTGAAAGGTCCCCAAATAAAGGTAATTTAGAATATAATAAATTAAAATAATTTTATTAATATAAAATATAATAAATATTATAATTCACATAATTAAAATACATTACATCGTATACATATAAATATAGACATTATAAGTAAAGCATTTAGACAATACAAAAGTCACTTTCCTCTGCTCTATGTTTAATTGTTGGTCTCTGAACTCATGCATCAGATGTTTTTGGAGCACTTCACTTTGGTTGCATCACATCAACCAAATTGCTACCATTGCTCCGATGGTAGAGATATTCCTTATGGAATTTATGTACAGGTCAGCGGCATGATTAATAAAATAATAAATCTTTTTTTTTTTTACATCTTATTTTTCATATAATTAATTGTTGAATCGACAGGCTTAGTAATTAAGTGAACTCATTTATAATGCACAATAAGATAATTAAAAGTATATTTCACCTAAAAATTAAAATTCATTCATCATAATACGGTGCACACTGTACGATTTCCTTTAAGATATTTGCTTGTCAGACTGTACGATATGAATGCATTGATATCGCCATGGCACACTGTGTGACATTATGTCAGACTGCACGATACACATCGTAGCTGACTGTGGTCCCAATCGTCCCGATCATTGAATGTGACTCGTGTTACGGATTAAGAATCACAGATGTTGAGACTTTTTTAGCTCCAAAAATCACATAAAGGAAACATAAAAGTAATCCATAAGACTCCAGTAATTTAATCCATGTCTTCTGAAGTGATATAATAGGTGTGAGTGAGAAACAGATCAAAATTTAAGTCCTTTTTTTTACTGTAAATCTCCACTTGCTTTCATTTTTACATTTGAAAGTCACATGTGGTGCCTGTTTAGTTTCACTTTCACATCTGAAAGTGAAAGTTAAAGTGGAGATTTAGAGTAAAAGAACACGTCCTGAAAATGACGTTCAACGCCGCTGTGTATTGCTCTTTTGTGAGTGGAAAGCTCAAACTCTTTTGGAGAAATCAAAACTCATTTAGGAGGAGAACACTCTTTTATCAGTGAAAAGTGCTGTCGAAGCACCCAGGAACGTAGACTGCACAGCGTGCAGAGAGAGAGAACGCCAGCTGGAAACGTGCCGTAGATCCAACAGCAATGCTTCTCGCTGACAGAGGTGAGTGAAACAGTGGTGAACTTCAGCTTGCTTGTTGCACAACCGTTCAGCTCCGAAGAAAAATTTGCTGCCCCCCTTCCCTTTATACCCGTATGTCCGGGGCGGGGCATGCAAATTCTGTCTGCCAACTTGACATTGGCCTTTTCTCAGGTTCAGAGTTACGTTTGGCATCCCAGGAAGACCCCTTGTGTCACTTCATTCCACACAATGTTGAGTGAGTGACAGAAGGAGAACTGTGGCATAGTATATTGAACTTGTAAAAACATGAATAGATTGAAGATGATTGCTCTGGCTCCATGAAACTTTACAGATGTAAAGTTAGGCATGCTGTCGCAGGCCTGAAAGAAATTCCCATTTTAAGCCTTCTGTGAGCAAACAGAATGGGGAGCAATTATATGTAAAATTCCTGCCCTGATCTGAAGTCCCGGCATTTCTATAAATGTTATTGGGAGCGTACGTTTGTGTAAACGTTCTTTCCACAGTTTGTAGCAAGAGAAAATCTCTTCTATTTACATTATTTTAATTTACATGCAACTATAATCCAAGTAATACTATCATTTACCGTCAGAGTCTAGTTGATCTTTGTTAGGCACCAGTCTGCAGTTGTCCTTATCATCAGGGATTCCATCATTATCATCATCATAATCACAAGCATCTCCTTTCCCATCTTTGTCATGGTCAGCCTGGTTGGCGTTGGGAATGTAGGGACAGTTATCCAGGTTGTTCTGGTGGCCGTCTTCATCGATGTCTTGATTGTTGTCACACTGGTCACCAACCCGGTCATTATCAGAGTCAGACTGTCAAAAAATGCAAATACTCAGTTAAAGTGCTGTAGTGTCATTCTTATCATTACCAATATGAATCATGTATAGTAGTTGTTCAGCTTGGTCGTGACCGGAAACTGTTCGCAGGAGTGTTCTGATATGGTTGTGGATGGACAGCAAAAAAATAAATACAATAGCAAAATAAATAGGTTTATTGACTCAATAGTCTAAAAGGGAGTAGAAAGTGATTCTTTCATTGTAGATGTCAAACAAAGCATCCAATCAAAATCTTCAGTATTTTGGTGTAAAATAGAAATTCATCTGTCACTTGGTAGAAGCTATACAAATTAGTCAAATGCCAGCATAGATTGTTTTCATGGCATGCCCCCATCCTCAAAAAATATGCAATCAAAAAAAGTATGACTATGACTACACTACATACGTCATGTTAAATACATCATAATTATAATTTAGCATATGGTTGGGCCTAAGCCATACATGGTAATATTAAAACATTTCAATGTATGATTTTTAGGCCGTACTTGTGTATTTTTGTATGATGTCACCACTCAATGTCCAATGTAAAATATATGTCCTGAGGCAAAACCAGATGAGAACAACTTATCTAGAGTCTATGAATCATCCCTCCTATTTGTGTACACCTGTGCTTTTGGAGTGTGTGTTGTACCTGGTCAGGGTTGTGAAGCATAGGGCAATTATCACACTGGTCACCCACTCCATCCATATCTGTGTCCTTCTGGTCACTGTTGTACATGTATGGGCAGTTATCGTGCTCATTCAGAACCTCTGCAGGACAACCAAACAGAGTGTTGTTCCCATTACAGAGTTAAAGAAGCCTGTTACTAGTGTGATAAATCGGATGCCATTTTGACATATGTACATAGTGTGTATACAACCAATGTTTACATTCCAATCACTAAAATTAAATTGTATTAGTCTATAAAACATATACACCGATCAGCCACAACATTAAAACCTGCCTAATATTGTGTAGGTCCCCCTCGTGCCGCCAAAACATCGCCATCGTTATCTGAGTTACGGTAGACTTTTGACTTTACGGTAGGTTCAGTTCGAACCAGTCTGGCCATTCTGTGTTGTCCTCTCTCATCAAGGCATTTCTATCCACAGAACTGTCGCTCATTGGATGTTTTTTGTTTTTGTGTGAAAATCCCAGA
The DNA here is from genome assembly GCA_032164185.1 of Moxostoma hubbsi. Classification (NCBI taxonomy): domain Eukaryota; kingdom Metazoa; phylum Chordata; class Actinopteri; order Cypriniformes; family Catostomidae; genus Moxostoma; species Moxostoma hubbsi. The sequence goes on from JAVLUX010000021.1 coordinate 11,119,619, forward strand.
AGATCAGCAGTTACAGAAATACTCACACCAGCCCATCTGACACCAACAAACATCCATGCGATTATCTAACCAGCCAATCATGTGGCAGCAGTGCAGTGCATAAAATCATCCAGATACGGGTCAGGAGCTTCAGTTAATGTTCACATCAACCATCAGAATCGGGAAAAATGTGATCTCAGTGCTTTGGAGCATGGCATGATTGTTGGTGCCAGATGGGCTGGTTTGAGTATTTCTGTAACTGCTGAATATCGAGGGTTGGAGCAGTTTTGGCGGTGTGAGGGGGACAAACACAATATTAGGGAGGTGGTTTTACTGTTGTGGCTGATCAGCGTATATATTTGTGCATTATATTAGTTTTTGCAATTTTCTGTATGGACATCAGCCATTAAAAAACCTGTATCGGTTGACCACTGGGATCAACTATTGGAACCGAAGCTTGCCAGGTGTACTAACTTAAAATGAGTATTGTTTATTTGGTAGATGAAACACAGCTGGCAGTTTCTCACCATCTCCATCAATGTCTGCAGAGCAGGCATCACCCTCGCCATTACCGTCTGTATCGATTTGAGCAGGATTGTGCTCATATGGGCAATTATCACAACGATCACCAACAAGGTCTTTATCGTAGTCAAATTGCCTGGGATTATACAGTAGAGGACAGTTGTCCTGGAACACAAATAAATGAATAAATAAATTAGGAGATACAATATATGACATTTGTGTAATTGCTGATTTGTTTTTAAACAATAGAATTAAAGGAATATTTAGCTTTAAAACATTTTCATCATTTACTTAACCTCATGTTGTTCCAAACACTTTTACATTTCTTTAAAAAAAAACACACACACAAAAGGAGATGTTAAGTAGAATTTTAGCCTCATTCATCATTCACTTCATTACATCTCCATACAACAAAAGTAAATTGTGACTGAGGATGTCAGTACCTAACCTTCTGCCTAAACAATTTTTTTATGTTCCACAGAAAAAAAGAAAGTCATATGGGTTTAGAACAACATGAATTTTAATATTTTGGATGAACTATCCCTTTAAAGGGTTTGCCTACCCCCTCATCCAAGATTCCATCATTATCATCGTCTTTGTCACAGGCATCTCCTTCACCGTCTTTATCAAAGTCCTCTTGCCCTGAGTTTGGAAGGTTGGGACAATTGTCCTGCACAAGCAAAGGGATTTTTTTTCATAAGTTATCATATTTTTTTTCTTGTAGCCAAGACTTGGAGACAAGAAAGGACTTCAGTTACCTTCTTGCAGTGATAGGATTGGTTAGCTCCACACACCAGGTTCTGATTGGGCCAGCCATCAAGGTCGGAGTCCTCACCACAAATGAGGCCATCCCCAGCATAGCCGATTTTGCACTCACATTTATACATGGGGTCACTGAAGTGGCCGAGATAGATGCACTCAGCAGACCTGTGACAGTTGTGGGTATTGTCCATGCAGGGATTCTCTGGTTCACATACCTGCATGGAGGAGAAGGAACATCAGCAACACTCAATAGCACTTACAGGTCGACTGACAGTGGATTTTGCCGATTACGCTAACTAAGGTGGTGGGAAAGGCTGATAACCGATTAATCAGATGATAGTTTATTACATTGATTTATAGAATGTCCAAAAAAAATGTGTTATTCTTTCCTTAATATGATGGGCACAGACAAAGAGTATTACATGAAAAAAATCCCAGATGCAGTTTATTGTTCAACCAAAATCCCCAAAATAACCAGAAAATTTGGTGCATAATGTGGGACTTTTAAGTATATTCAAGCCCAAAACACACTGGGGACTCATATCTTGAAATTACAAAATTATGAAAAAACTATCGCCAACTAATGCAATAGATTTTTAAAGATAAGGATTGATACAACAAGCAACTATCGGCACCGATTAATCTGTAAAACAGAGGTATCCGTCTACCTCTAATAGCACTTCAACAAAAAGTAGACATAGAGAAAATAGATGTTCAACAAAAAGTAGAACACAAAAGAAAATGTTAGGTAGAATCTTAGCATCAGTCACCATTCACTTTTATTGTCTGGGAAAAAGATGCCATGAAAGTGAGTGGTGACTGAGACTGAACATTCTATGCCTTACATCTCCATTTGTGTTCCACAGAAGAAAAGTTCATACAGGTTTAAAATTACCTGAGAGTGAGTAACTGATGAAACATTTTTAATTCTTTGGGTGAACTATCCCTTTGACTGTGTGTTGAGACAAATTTTAGACTAAAACTGTGATCATTTTCAACCTATTGATGGTTTCAGAATTGTGCCGCTGGGCAGTTCATTTGAAAAGCTCTTGGATCTCAGCTGTGAAATATGACTGAGCTATGAGACAATTCTAAATTTACTACTCAAGCTCGCTGGAGCAAAAGTGAAACTGGAGATCAGTGACAAACCTATTAGTTGAGGACGTTATAAAACCTTTAAGCAGAACAACATGAGCTAGCTTTCCAAGAAATCTCCAAAACTGGTTCATCAGTGAGTAATGGCAGACAGAACCTTGAGTGAGAGTACAATCTATACGGTTGGCCTCCACTATGGGGCACAGTAGTGAAGAGACTTTTTCATTTAGCAGACATACTTTGTCCAAAGTGGTCTCCTGAATACTTTCTAAAGAGACAATCTCCCTGAATGAACCTGGGGATTAGTTTGACCTTTAGGTGGCAAGCCCAGATCTTCAACCACTATTTTAACACCACCACAGATGATAGCAGAACATTCTTTATGGGAAAGGATCTTGCATAGGGCAACACTAAAATGTAAAGGTAAGGTGTGTATCTTCTGCCAGTGCTACCAAACGGAATTTAAAAATAATGATTGTTTTTCAAACAGGTTTCCAGAAGACTCTCAACATCTTCCATTAGTTAGCCTACACATAGTTCCCAAATTCACGTTATTGGTTAAGGCAGTGTTGTTGTGTTGGGCTGATCGGTGTGTTTAAACAAACATAGAAATGATAGAAACATTCAAAAATACAGAAGCCATGAACCGCAAGGTGGAAAAAATCATTCCTTCCTGAGCCAAAGTCTTAAATTTTTTTTCTCCCTTCAAATGTTTTTTTTTTTTTTTTTTTTTTTTTTTTTTGCGGTTCAGGGATTCTGTACAAAAAAAATACAAAAAAATTTCTCACTCTTAAAATCTTTTTTTCTCTTCAAAAATTTTTTTTTTCTCTCTTCAAAAAATTTAAGAGAGAGAGAAAAAACATTTTAAGAGAGAAAAAAAAATACAAAAAATATTTTTTCACTGTTTTTTTTTTTTTTTTTTCACCTTGCGGTTCAGGGCTGCCGTACAAAACAGCACACACATTCTAAAAATTTAAATCTAAAAACGTATCTTGACTCATTAATATTATGTGCCATTTGAAATTAAATATTTCATTTGTCATAGGGCTGAAACGATTAGTCTACATTATCGACAACGAATAGTCGATAAAATTCAAAATATTCAAAATATTGAATAGTCGTTTGATCTCATTTAATGTAACATGAGATCATATGAAGAGAGACTGAAACTGCACCCGGCTGATCGCGGGGACACTTGTCCCTCGAGCGCGCACGCTTGCTGCAGTTTGATTATTGTATTGTATTAATGTATTGGCTCACGACTTCACTGTGCATTAGAAACAGAAATGTGCATTATACACTGAAATAAAATATGTTTTTGGCTTGTTTTCCAATATAAATATGTAAAACTCTTTAAAACAATGTACATTTTCTTTAGCAGCTATACTGCAGAAGAATTTTTTTTATCTGAGAATATTGAATATAATATTAAAAATACTAATATTTTAAAATATCTAAAAATCCTTTAAAAAAAGATGCATTCACCTGAGAAGAAGCATAGAAGATATTTAGACTTGCTTTTAGAGAACAGATCTTGCTTGCATATAAGTATATTTTATCTTTAATGCACTCGCAGAAATGTAACCAAGTGAAAAAAATCCACTTATATACAATATCCACTTATATTTAAGATACATTCTCTTAAAGCAAGTCCACATATCTTATATGTTGCTTCTCAATTAAATGTATCTTGTTTTAAGTTTTTTTTAGACATTTTAAAATGGAAAACAAGACAAAAACACTTGATAACAATAGAATTATTTGTAGTGAATTTCTTTACTGAATTAAACTTATAAAAAGTATTTTTCCCCCTTTAATTCAGTGAATGTCATTTAGAGGTATTTTTAAACAATATTCTTTTCCCTCTTTATTGTTAGTAAACATGTTTAATACAACCTTTTAAGTCGGGACACAAGCAGAATAGTCAGTTAAGAGCTAATGATTAATTGTTGCAATAATCGCTGAATAGTCAAATAATCGTTCTAATAATTGTTAGATTAATTGATTATCAATATAATCGTTAGTTGCAGCCCTAATTTGCCATAGTTGGAATGGGGCTTAGTACTTGCACATTGCCGATGCAAGTGTTTGACAGAGGCTTCTGCTTGGTCTTAAAAGTTGTTTTATGTAACCGGATAAAATTCCAGCTAAAATTTGGGGACCTTACTCAGTAAATATTGATATGTGATTAATTATGATTAATTCAGTTAATCAATCGGCACATCATGTAATTAATTGGATTAGAAATTTTAATCGATTGACAGCCCTATTTATTATATATTATTTTGTTCATTATTTTAATTATTTTCAGGGAAGTCAACCTACAAATTGTTACATACAGTTGTCTGCATATTTAGCTGGGATAGTAGAAAGTATTTAAACATAAAAATTACACATTTTGCCTTCAAATGTTGTATTATAACATTTCAGGAATTAGAACAAAACAATAAGAAGAATGTAGAAGTTAGGAAGATTGAAATATTCAGTCACCATTCAATTTCATTGTATGGAAGAAGATGAAAGTGAATGGTGACTAAGACTGAACATTCTGTCTTACACCTCCACTTGTGTTCCACGGACGAAAGAATGTCAGATTGGTTTGGAATGACCTGAAGGTGACTAAATGATGACAGAATTTTCATTTTAGGGTTGGTAGGGATGCATGAGCAGAGCAATGTTTTGATAGTGCCATAGAGTTATTACTTATAGTTGTGTTTTCATATTAAGGAGGGATAGTAGAAAGTATTTAAACATAAACATTTCCCCTTTAGATGTTGTATTATAGCATTTCAGCAATTCGAAACAAAAATACAACGAAAGAATGTCAAAATATCACATATTTATTTCAGAGCATACTTATGCTTGTGGACTGTCTCCACTGGAACCAATTTCAAGCCCTGCGCCAGACAAAAACTTGTTAATAAATGGAAAACGTTAACTTTGGCCTGCATGCAGTTTTCATTGCTCTAAATGTCCCTACACCACCAGATCAAACGAGGAGGACAGCGGCACATATGTTGAGTTTCACATATTCAAGATACAGTCGGAAAAGGTCACATTCAGCCAGGCTAATGTGCATAAAATAGGAAACAAGCACAGTTTTGTACTTATGCAATAATTGATCCAGTCTGTGTGAAGACAGCATAACTGACCTGTTTATTTTGCTTGGCATTCTCCACTCCCATTCCAAAGGGCTGATTGCCTTTGTATCGAGGAGGGCAAGGCAAGCAGTGGAACCCTGGGTCTGTGTTAATGCAGCGTTGGGATTCACCGACTTTTAAGCACAGATCAGGCACCAAGTCACACTATAAGATAGAAAAAACAAACAAACAATCAGGTATGCTAAGACACATTTTTTTAAATGGCATATTGTTCATGGCTGTGTGTCAGTACCTGATTTTTCAAGAGCTTGCTTTTTCTGGACTAGATTTGAAACTATTCCAGCACAGATCAAATTGGTACAGTGAGCTAAATGCTTAAGAATTTTTGCAAGAAAACTTAAGGCTTTGAGTGACAAACAATGGCCTAAACCTTTATTTTTATAATGCACAACTGTCAATCCTTTACTCATTCATTGGGTCTTGTTGGCTACAAATCAGTGTATCTACAAAGTACAGTGAGGTCCATGGACTTTGCTTTCTGTGTTGAATTATGTGTAATGCAGTATACTGTAGCAATTGCTTGTCACTTTCCCATTTGTACCTCATTTACGTCCTCACAGAATATTCCATTCCCGCGGAAACCGACAGGACAGGGTCCACACTCCCACGAGCCATCAGGGGCGCTGCTGCATTCTGCACCCCCAAAGCATGGGTTAGAAAGACAACCATCTGAGAGAGAAGAGAGTGAGAAGAGGAGAGAGACATTACACTTTATACTCATGAAGTTTATATGCATTTCATACAGAGTTTTTTCATACAGTATTGGCACTTAGTGCTTGCACATTGCACAAAAATGGAAATTACATTGATCTAATGTTAGAAATGTTATACATGATTTGTCAGTATAAGAAGGTCCATAAGTGTACAGTACTATGCAAAAGTTCTAGGCAGTTGTGAAATATGTTGTATAGTGAGGGTGTTTCATACAACCCAACTTGTACGAATCCGTACGATTTTTTTGTGTGTTGAATGATGGTGAGATCTGTGGGGCCATATCTTCTGTTGTGACTCCTTGTTCTACTTATATTCTCTTCTAAATCTAACATTTTACCATTGATGCAGTAAAGCAGAAGATATAAAATAACCATCTTAAGACAAATGTTCCAGTGAGACATCTAATGTAAGACTTGCACAGTAGTGTATGTAAGGCAGAAGGTAAACAATGACATGAAAAGAGATCACAAGACACTCAGAGAGTGAGCTATGAAAAGTGTCTGCTGGTAACATACCCACAGGGCAGTCCTGTTTGTTGCACGCTTCAGTGTCCTGAGAGTCTCCTTGGCATTTCTTGCCGCCATATTGTGGTCGAGGGCTGTTACACACATGTGTTCGAGTCCTTGTTCCTCCCCCACAGGTGGCAGAGCATATCGCCCAAGGAGACCATGGGCCCCAGGCTCCATCAACTGCAAGAAGATGTGATCATCTCAAATGGAAAGTTTGTGTATACAAATGATTTATTATTATATTCCAAGGTCACATTTTGCAAATAGGTCTAATATAGTCAAAGCCTCAGGCTGCATGCCCATGGACCACCCACAGTCCATTCACTGACCGCCTGATGCATACTGCACACAAAAATGGCGAGAGTTGGCTGAAATCATCTGTTACATTCTGACTGGCTCATATTTACAAGGTACCAATTGGATATATTGAACGCTTTTGCGTAAGAACTAATCACTGGATTTACCAAAGTTTGCCAGGTTATGACAACAAATCTTTGAAATACTGTATATATAAAAATGGGTTTTGTTTCAGGCACTTAGTGGCAAGTAGTGGAGGGGTGGTGGCGTTGTGGGCTAAAACACATAACTGGTAATCAGAAGGTTGTTGGTTCGTTCCCCACAGCCACCACCATTGTGTCCTTGAGCAAGACAATTAACTCCAGGTTGCTCAAGGGAATTGTCCCTGTAATAAGTGCACTGTAAGTCACTTTGGATAAAAGCATCTGCCAAATGCATAAATGTAAAAGTAAGTAAACTAGGAATTCACAAGCAGTACTATAAATTCCACTATTTCATTTTCTGTTTGTGAAATAATCATTACTTATTCACTTCTTCCAAATGTTACATTTTCACAAAATCAAGAACATTTTTTTCTGTACAGCTGGTCCCATTTTTTGAATGAGTTTTTTCCTTGCCGTTCTATTCCTGTAGTTAAATTATTTCAGATGTAACTACTTCTAAACAGCATGTAAAAAGAAACTGTACTTGGCTGCTTCATATGCCAGTCAGACGGTTTCTTCCTGTCTACACTGGCGGTTCTTGGCCAAAATAAGCTGCAAACTGGGCAAGACTTTATGCTGATAGTCAAAAATATGGCAATGCAAGGAAAGTTCTAATATATCAGTAGGAAAAACGTATAAATGTGTTGTGATTATATTAACACACAGGCTTAAAGCTAAGAGAAAAGATGCCAACTGTCAAAATTCATGTAAAAATAATCAACTTAAAGAGAACTGTATGGCTCACAGCACTCACTTGGACAGGGTTTGGCTTCACACTTTTGCGTCTCTCTCCCACTGCCCTCACAGTCCTTTCCTCCTAGCTGAGGTACGGGGGCATTACAGTGGCGAATACGTGTGATCTGCCCTTCTCCACAAGTCACCGAGCATGAAGACCAGGGGGACCACAAACTCCAACCACCATCTTGACGGACTATGATAAAAGCCAGGGAGTTGGCATGTCTATTAAAGTCATATGCACTGGCTTACATAAGACAGCAAACATACCCAAAACAATGACATCTTTCATTTGCAATAGTAAGTCCAGTTCCCAATGAACTCAATGAAACAATTACCTCCTGACACACAATTCTGGACATACCCCACTCTAGCCTTTCAGATTGTCAAACCTTGTGGAACATGTCCATATTGTTGTTAATGTGATGAACCTGTGGTAACAATACCTGGACTCTTGTGTGAAGTTGAGGGGATCTGACTTCATACATTCATTGGGGAACAGTTAGCTAAAAGTACTTTGTTGGGCAATTGTACATGTAAAACTCGATGTTTTCATGTATGAGTACTTAAGGATATTTTTAGAGTGGTAACTGTAACACAGGCCTATCAAATGCAGTCTGTCAATTGCTGTCCAAGACACCAGCTGGTAACATTTGTCAGTTATAAAAAAAACATTTGAGTCAGTTGTAAGCCAGAGTTAGCAGAGCGGTCCTGCATTGGTACACCACAAAGAGCCAGATGATGTTCATTAAAACCTCACTGAGAGTGGGTGATGGATAGCAGTTCACTCCCCACAGTGAGGGAAAGGAGTTTATCTATTAGCGCACGCTTCGTAAATATTTACAAATATTTACATGGCTGAAAAAAAAAGTCTGCCGATTGCATTAAAATTAAATCAGTATCATGTTCTGTTGCATTCCTCAAGGGAATGAAAATCAGAGCTTTTTTAGTGAATATGGCCTATTTCTAAAGTTCATAACAAACTGAACATTAGAAAACACAGCTAACAACAAGCAATTTCTCAAAGACCCTAGCTGGACCGAGAACCAGAGTCTGGTTTAACTAGTTCTTTTTCTTCTAATTTTTATTTTCATTAAATATTTTTATTTTATTGAAATGATTTGACTTTATTATTATTATTATTATTATGAATTTGATTATTTAACAGCTTGCATGCTCACTTGAGATCTGCACAGAACCAATAAACAGTGATTACCGCCAGCATGCCGGTTAGAATTACTGTGTGAAATGATGTCATGCTGATGTGTGCCAAAATACTCTTGCGACAGAGTGGCGGCTGCAGTTGCACAAACTAAAAGATGTGAAAAGACTTGATGACAACAAAGTGTTATACTCATTGGCTTAGAATTACTGTAATGTGTTTATTATTTTCTAAAATATTAGTCCATTATTTCTAATATTGTTTGTGTGTTTTAAACCATCCTAAAATGTAGGATAACCTGACATAAACTACTGAGGACACTCCAAATGTCCCTGTAAATCAAATGAACTAAACAATGTTTTAATGAAAATGTAAAAATGCAAAAAGGTTTTTGTGAGGGTTTGATTCAGGATTAGGAGATATAAAATATCATTAGCTCAGTGTGTGTGCATACAGTATGTGTATGTGAATCGTGTGTGATCATTTGTGTCTATACTTGGACAGTGTCATCTTTGTATAGGCTTTGTGATTTTAACCCTATTCAAATGTAATAATAATTTTTAAAAAAATGAATGGAAAAGGGGAAATTAAATAAAAGTTTTATTGTGTTTCTTGTAAAAGCAATGGTATTTAAATTGCATTGCATCCATTTCAACAACAAAATATGCAAATGTTACAAACGTAGCTTGCTGGTCCACTACAATAAGTTAGAATTGTCCAAACTGACAACTCTTTTTTGACCGCCGAATCTTGTCTACTTTCAAGGCGAGGCATTCGACATCTCAAACGAGCCTAATATGACAGCTGCATTTGAGAACTCACTCTTCTCTTGCTACACTCTTTCAAACACACACCCTTTTAGATGAGAACATAACTTCTATTATTACAATGATCGCTGATGCTCTGATACACCTAGAATCAAAACAAAGACAGAAAAAGTATGCACTTGCAGTTAGAAGGTGAAGATGTGTAACAGAGCACATTTCTAAAGACCACAAGAAGCAGGGTTTAAAATCATTACCACTCAAACAGCTGTTATGTGGTTTTCTTCCTAGATCTGCTTTTAAGGCTTTATGGACAAAACAGACAAGAAAATTGCCTACAGGAAAAGCCATCAAAATCACTAGAAGAACAAATGGCAGGTGTTTAGAGAAAGTATGTCAAGAAAACGGTAAGTACAGCTGTCTCACCACGACTGTCGCATTTTCCCAGGCTGCACCGGCGGGTCTGGATGGAGGGTCCGCTGCAGGGGTTACTTGTGGCGTCACATGACCTGCCTCTTTGCTGGGTGCCTGTCCCACATGTGATGGTACACTCCGTCCATTCAGACCAAGGGGACCAACCATCGTCCTCGCTGTCTTTAGCTGTGCATACACAAACACACAAGCACATTTAGTGCTGGTGACTTGAATTCAATTCAAACCTCGTTTTTACCCCACCACCACCACCACACCCATCAGGGTGCTCCTCATGGCTAGTATATTTAATGAGCAAAAGCAACATTGCTCTTTGTCTGATGTTTTGGAGCAGAAGTTATACATGACATCATCTTTCTCAGCCCACATCAGAGTATGGGAACATACAGTGACGCTTGTTACTCACGGTTAATAAAACCGTGCGGTTGGCAAACAATAACAGTTCTGTATCATTAAAACTTGTAAAAGTATTCAATAGAAATCTGGCTTGTTTATGCTTGTAAATATGACACTATTTGCAACAGAAACGACTGACAATACGTGGTGACACAACATTGTGGGATTACCTGTGCTGGATGTTCGGAAGCTGCAGGTCATCCTAAAATGTTGACTAACTGTACCATGTTCCAATTAGCTGTAAGCTTGAGAATATGATACAGCACCAGTAAACTGGGTGAAAAACTTTATTTTTTAAATAAATACATTGATAGAAACATTGAATTATCATTTTTACCATATTCAAAACATTTAAAAATATTATTTAAATTAGAGCTGTGTATTGATACAGATTCTGATTCACAAGCTCTCGATTTGATCTGATTGAATTGATTCATTAGGTATATTTAAATTATAATGTCCATTCTGCTTACATATGAAATTACTTCTCTATCAGCTAATACTGTTAATTACACAGGGGATCTTCTAACTTGGTACATTACAAAAATATAAATTTAACACATTTTATTTTATCATTAGTTTGTCATCAGTTTGGTTGCATTAAAATTGTTTATTGTTTATGTAACGGGAGCCAGCTGGTACGTGATAACTGTGCGGTATGTGTACACCTCACTCCCCAGGCCTCAACAGGCACACTAGCTACTGAAGCTAGAGGCTTTAGCCCCCTCGTTAGCATCACTGCCTCCCAAGCAGGCTGACACCGGTTCGAATCCTGCTTTGAGTGGGAGTGAGGTTTGGGGGGGTTAGTGTCACAGGAGAAAGCTGGTATGAAATAGCTGTGCAGTACGTGTAAACCTCACTCCCCTGGCATCGAGAGGCACACTAGCGACTGATGCTAGAGGCTGTAGCCTTTAGCCTCCTCGTTAGTGCGCTCGCCTCAAGCAGGACCGATTACACTCAAAAAAATATTTTTGCCTATTTTCAAGATGAACCATTTCAATTGAATAATAAATTTCCATCTAATTGAATTGCCTAATCTTTAACAAAATAAAATGTACAAATCTTACAAAATGCAAGTTTTATTAATTACATTTTCTTCAAGACTATTCAATTCACTTAGATGGAAATTTGTTATTCAATTGAAATGGATACAGCTTAAAAATAGGCAAAAATATATTTTTGAGTGTACATTTACATGCATAAGTTTACTATTAAAGGAAGTCAATTCACAGAAAGTACTGTGAAAACAATACCAAGTATTTGTGAAAAATGTATTTTATTTCAAACAGACTAAAGAAAAAAGTGTTGCAGTAGCTATGCAGTGCATCAATACTGTCAACACTCAATACTGTCATTGGGTGCTATCAGTGTAGACAGCTTTGTTAATTATAATTGCAGCAATTACGTTTTTATGCTTTGTGGCATACCACACACATCCAGTGTAGACATGGTGTGACAGAGAGAGAGTCTGTTTGTATTTCATAAGCATATCAGAAACATTACTCACGCAGGCACAATGGACAGCATTCTCCATCCAGGAAAGTGGGGCTGGCACAGGCTACTGGAGGACATGTGATTTGATGGCACACAATCTTTGATTCCTGCAGAATAAAGCCATAAAGCAAAAAAAACAGACTATTTAAAACAAAAAGCAGATCGCTATTCGAACTTTCTCATCCATCCATCTCATACCACAGTTCTTCCTACCTGACAGGTACACTTTGTACAGCTGTCCACAACCCAGTCCTCCTTATTCTCAAAGAGTCGGCCATCTTGCCAGCACATGCGCTTGTCTTTGATGTTATTCATATTTCCTAGAACCTCCTTCATCACCGTGTTCTCCTCAGTCTAACCGACAGATGCACAGCAAGACAGAAAGATGGACAAATGCATAAGGTCAAAATATTCCTATCAATGTCTTCCCCATGCATATATAACATAAATAGAGCTGATTTAAACTTGAATGGTATGGAAAATAACGAATGAGTTAGTCAATATCAATCTCCTTGCCCTTTAACAAAAGGAAGCTCTGGCAGTAGGAATCTGGTATGATATTCTCATTGTGATCTCTGACCAAATAACTTTGGTACATGATTGGATGGTAACACTTGTTCACTAAAGCTTATGATCACCTGAGGAAAATGATGACGAGGCTTGAAAACTGCAGCACTTAAAGAATTCAATGCATATTATCAACAGTTGGTCATCATGCTAAAACGACACAAAAAAGTCTCCACAAGTGACTTTTGAATGTAAAGTCAATTGTGTTCAACTACAATCAGGGCTGTTTCTGACAATTTTGGCACCCTAGGCTAGACCCTGTTGGTGCCCGCGGAAGAGGTGTGGATTGGGGTAATATAGCGCTGGAATCATCATTGGTGACCCTTTTCTGCATATCGCGGCGGCTAATTTTTGCTTATTGCAGCCCATTCGGCATGTTTCATGGCCGACCCACTGGAAAATTCCCGGTATGCCAGATTGCCAGTCCAGTCATGCCACAAATGGTTCTTCATGCTGCTGCGGGACTCCAAATAAACACAATGAACCTTGTCAGTCTCACAAGAATTTTGCAAAACAAGGGCTACCATCTAGACTAGGGCTCAGCATCACCAACCATCTCAGTATAGGATACATATCGCAATACATAAGCCACAGTTCAATATATCACAGTGCATCAGTGCAATTCAATTTCGACTGAGAAATACCCAGCGTGACCATGAAAGAAATAGCGAATGTGTAGATTAAAATGTAATCAGTTTCATGCTCTGACTACACTGAGAAACGCTGGTCTCAGTGTTTGCACCTATTTAGACAAACAAAAAATTATACAAATATTGATACAGAGATCTAAAGTATCAATACAATATCATGAGAAAGAGTATTTGCAAGATATTAATATATGATTGAATCGGCAAAACCCTATTCTAGACATGACCAGAACATTGGACACACCTTTAGCCCAAAAAACTATAGTATTACCTAAAGAATTACACTTAACTCTCCAATTTGTATTAGTGGCAAAGAGTAGAGTTGAGAAAGAAGAAATTGACAGAATGTGGAGGAAAAGTGTAAAGGGGGAAAAGGAGAAAAATGGAAACATTACTTCATTTTTAACTATTGAAGCACACTAAATATATACAACAGCAGAAAGGAAAAGAAGAAAATTGGGTCAGGGTGTTCTGATGAATTAACGTGTTTGTATATGTGAAAACACAATACATAGGTAGTAGCTGTGAGTGTAAGGCTGTGAAACAGAACACCACATGGTCTGGAAGAGCCTCTGGGACCTGCAGCATCCAGCGACTAGATTTCCCAGAGATTATGCCCAGACTCCCTCATCGCTGGGAAGCTCCCAGTGGAGGATTAAGAGGTTGTTTAAACACTGCCAGACACAACTCTGTTCCTATTCACACTTCCTATCTCCCTCTAAAACAAGCCATAAAACCCAAGCCCACATTTTCACGTTTTCCACTGCCTCTTTTTTCCTTTAATGGTTCTATTTAGACAACAAGAGCTTTATTTTTCAATCTGAAGCAGCAAAATCAAATCTTTAATCTGTAGTAGAATTCTACAAGTTCTATGTAGTACAAAGGAAAATACTTCCATGTTCTGTTTGTGGTCTGAGGCCATTTTAATAGCTCGAAGGATACACTTAAAATGTATATATCATGTTGATACATCATGACTCTTCCTTATTTTACGAGCCGGGATTAAAACAAAATTTTACATTGAAAACTTGCTTGAATTGTCCTTCCAATTGTTACATTTGTGTTTCAGTCTCAGAGAGTCCAGATGTCTTTTGTGCTTTTCTGTGGTACACAAAAGGAGATTTTAGGCAGAAGGTTAGTCTCAAGCACCATTCACTTCCATTGCATCTTTTTCCATACAATGAAAGTAAATAGTGACTGTTCTGCCTAACAACTACTTTTGTGTTCCACGAAAGAAAGAAAGTCATACGAGCTTGGAACAACATGAGGGTGAGTACATGACGACATAAATTTCATTTTAGGTTGAACTAATCCTGTACTGACCAGGGAATGAGATGTTAAAGAAATCACTAAGTATAAGTAACTTTACCACTTTCTGTAAGCCATCGATGAGATTGCCCACGACGATACGAAGACCTTTGAGCTCATGGAACATGGTGCTGAGCTCCTCGCAGGAGCGCTCACACATATCCGATGCCAGTTTCTCCTTCTGCCCAATGAAGTTGGTCATGGCCGTACTGACAGACACGGTCTCTGTACTCTCATTTACCACACTGACTTCCTCTGAGAGAGAAAAAAAAAGTAGTGGGTCACTGTCAATGTTAGTTTAATGTAGGTTAATTGTGTTTATTACAACACTTGGGACTTGCCAATGAAGAAGCTTCTCTGACGCACTCATGTGGGCTACATTTTTTACAAATTTTTAAGCTTCCAAGTGAGTCCATATCAACAGCCATTTTATTGAAATTAAACGAGACATCCTTAAAAATTACTGCTTTGCATTCCACAAAAGAAAGTTATATGGGATTGGAACTACATGAGGTTGAGTTCATGATGACAACATTTTCATTTTTGGGTGAATTATTCCTGAGCCTATTGATAAACCTAAGATAAACAGCTAGCAAACAGACTTTAATTTGTAATTTGTTGGTACATGCAAACAAGTTCAGCTTTAGAGGGGTCATGTGAGCATTTATGCTAAAAAATACAGCAGCATATAGGATACATGGATTACAAACAAGAAAAAAAATATAAAAAAACCCAACAAATTTGAGGTGGATATTCCACACCCTAAAGTACATCATTCTTTCACAATATCTCACTCTTCTGGCTTACGTGTAATAAATGTGCAGAAGCTACTCAGAAGTAACGTTAAATGAAGACAGTGATTTTTCAAGGCATGTCTTCAATAAAACTTAAAAGGGGGTGTGGGGGGGTGTTGGGGATACGCAACAGCAGAGGAATGCTGTCTATTACGCCAAAACTCCCATTAGATGTATGCAGCCATTTTGGGGTCATTTGTGTAAATTTTCCACAGATTAATGGAAGGCAGGAGACACTAAATCAAGGAAGCCATGTTGTTACATCCAGAGGTCCCTCTGAGGTTCATGCAGGCTTCGCCATTTTTAAAGAGACTGCTGAACTCGTTCAAATCCCAGGAGGCTTTCAGTCATTGATGGGAAAATAAGTGTGTGTGCATGCTTATGTCTGTTTCAGTGACTTTTTAGGCAGGCTTTTGTGCAGTTCAGATTAGCTTTTATTTAATAATACGTGGCACTCTTAAACTGGGGCACTCTTGAGTTTATTGGGACCAATGCACTGGCATCCTAACTTTCAGCATATGGCATGCATCCGTGTTGGCATGCATTTATTTTCCAGAGGGAAATGGAAGCCTTTTTTGACTGCACATATCCTTTGCATACTTTTTCAGCTATTATAAAAAGGAACAGCCATGCTTAGCTACACCCGTACAGCTTACACAAGGCTTAGTTTTTTTGTCATGCTCTAAAATGACAAATTTCAGCACAATGAAATCAGCTCTAGCAATGAGATTATTCACTGGTCAAATAGATTATATCAGCACCGCAACCAGGAAACCAATGGGCACAACCATGTGAACCCATTGTATGTGTATTAAATAATGGGAGTATGTACGTCTACCATTTTTTCCACCTTCCCTAACATGATGACATATGAACACCTTGCTTATGCATGTTAGCATGACAACCTCTCCTCTCTATGGCATGTGCACATTGCTTGACCCTTATACTACCAAACTAACACAAGCATTTCCAGTAAACATGATGTAATATGGTCAGAAATTTCCACAGCTCTGATCTGCAGATTCCATGACCCACTTAGGTGAAAGCCAAAAGAGCAGCAAATGAAAACGGAATCCAACGGAAAACATATCAACCCTCTTAAAACAAATTTGTTCATGAACTGCAGAGGGTGAATCCTATAGAGCTTTTGCAACCTGGGGTGTTCAAACGTCAAGGCATTATGAGAGCATAATCTGATCCCTAAAACACTACTCTTATGCAAAAACAAGCCAGAGTTCATGAAAGTAGACACTGAAGGGAAACTTTCTTGAGCTCTTCAACAAACACCTGTGGTTTTCCCATGCTAAACAATATCATAGGAGATGAGAATTAATTCTTACCAGGTCTGGTGATCTCACAGCCTTTTTGTCTCAGGATACTCTCTATTGGGGTGTCAAACAGGAACTGTACATTTTGTAGTAAACCCTGTGAGAAGACGTAGAGATTATAACTTCAACAGTCAATTGCAAAGCCAAACTGACAATATTCATGATCATTTTCTTCATTCAGATTAAAAGCACCATCGCATACCAAGGCTGAATAAGTAGTAATCTGGTCATGGTTCAATCAGATTTAAAAGTCTTTAAGGAGCATGATGACTTCTACTTAAATGAATACAATAAATAAGTTAACCCATTCATTTTGGTCATGATTAGCTACCATTGTACATTTGAATGACTGCATATGCTGTTAAAAGTGGTAACCTACAATTGTTACCTTGAGATATTTCTACCAGATCTAACCCTTAAAAAGTTGTTTTATTGGTGTAACCAAACGCAGTTTATTTCAACCAGGAGCCAGGGGCCCACTAGGGGGCCTCAGCAAACTTTCAAGTGGGCCTCAAGATGACAAATTTGTTTTAAATTAGTTATATTAAAATGTGATAATTCATTGAAATGCTTAAATGAGCTAAGATCATGATGTAGCCCTACAACATGTAATCTGACAGTTCCTGAAAAACATAGAATCATCAAATTAATTGTAATATTTAGGATACTCCTTGTTTTGTATATTGCTTCAAATCTTGTGGGAAAGGGAGGGGAAGAGGAGGGCTCAGTGTCAGAAAGGATGACAGCCACTGACATAATGTTTTCAAGTTGATTCAGGGATGTTAAATGATATTTTTGTATTTGAATGTTACCACATGAGCCACATTGTTTACACTGAAAAATGGTAACCTTAAAATTTTCTTCATGTGGTAACACGTTGTTTTTACAAGCATCAGTGAATCAACATGAATACAGGTTACACCAAAAAAACACATTTTAAGGCTTAAGTCAGGTAGAAATAGCTTCTTAAGGTAACAATTGCTTTTTACAGTGTAGTTAAAACCTTTTATACTCTACATAATTTGAAATATGGAAAAACTAATTTATAATACAGAATGGACTTTCTCTTTTAGATATGCAACATGGATATTTTCAATCTCTAATTTACAGCCAGGCAGAAAATCATTATGCAGAATTATTGTAAAAAGCACAGACTTGATGGAGAAGAACTTCTCCTACCCTGAAGTGGTTTTCCCTGATAGATCCTTTAGCCACATACATCTGACGTCCCTCTGGCCGCAGGTGCTCATAGAAAGGTTCGTCCAGGATCACACTGTCAATGAGGCTACAGCCCACATAGAGGTGAGCATTCTCTCCATGAATGTACAGCGTGATGTTCTTCCACTGCGAATCAGATAAGTCCACATCCTCAAAGGACACGACATTCTGAGAGCCCTCCACCAAGTAGGCCAGATCCAGTGTATTGGCACGTCCATTTGACACAATCTCAAACTGACGGCTCCCACTGGGACTTGCCAGGCCAATCAGGGTGCCCTTGGAGCCCTTGTCCTGCCGCATGGTGGCCACAAACACAAAACCCTCATTGTTCTGGATCTGCTTGAGGATCTGATGAAGGGCTGGGGTGTTCACGGAAGGGATGTGGTCAAAACGGATGAAACGGTACGCCGGTGAGTCCCAATCATGGCCCTTAAAAAGCTTTGCACCAATTGTCTTTCTGCTAATGCCGCTGATTTTGAATAGGTCGAACGTAGATTCATCTTCAACATGGTCATCTTTGAATGGGTCAATAGAACATTGCATTTCAGGAAAGTACAGATGCATTGGGATTCAATAAAGTACAAATGACTATGTGAAATTATGCAATGCAATTTATAAGATGAAAATGTAAAACCAATACAGCTTTTCAGAAACATTTTGCACCATCTCAGGTCCAGATCATTCACAAGCAGTTTGAAATTTGCACTGAGTATCATTATCAATTAATAAATCAAACACAGATGTTATTCTTGGAGGTACAGATGATAATGGGTAAAGTGGCTTCAAAATCTTCAAAATGTATAAAACAGATTTAGTAATCAGAATTAGATTAAATGGGTAAAGAACAGTAATAACAGAAAAATGTGCACTATTTTAAATAATTATTAACAATTTAGGAACAGGTGTAAATCTTTTACCTTCAGGTAGTGCTCTGATGCATTGTAACACCAAGGGCAGCAAGCAGAGACTTCTCCTGAGTATCATAACTTAAAAAAACACACAAGTATTTTAAAAACAAACTTTGAATAATTAATTATTCCTGCATGACATTGACAGATTTCTGTGTAATTTGGCCTCCCAAAATTCATCTTCTTACTCAAATCTAAAATGCAGCATTTTCAAATTGAAAACATGGTAACTTTTGCTGCAGCTGGCAATTTTATTTTATTTTTAAATAAAAAACTGTGACGCCACAGTCTGTCAAACATATTTTGGTAGGTAAACAAGTAACAATCACTCTCATGGAGGGAAATAGTAAAATTATTTAAAGGGATATTTTGGGTTCAATTTGTGGCATAATGCTGAATACCACAAAAAAAAAAAAAAAAAAATATATATATATATATATATATATATATATATATATATATATATAAAAGTGTAAGTGCCTTACTGTAATAGATTTTGGCACAAAACTGTCGATTGAGCCTAACTTGAACCCGGAATATTCCTTTAAGTCTTGGAGGCAAAGGAAACTATTATTATTATTATTATTATTTTAAATGCCTCAAAACATTTGCAATATCCTCAAAATGACTTTTACCTGTTGTAATTTGCAATCCAACGCAAAATTATATGTCCTCTATGCTGACAAAAATGCTGAGAGGAAAAAAGTTCTTCAAGATGCGCCAAGACTAAAATCCACAGTGCCTATAAAATCCACACGGCTCGCGACTTTCAGTGCAATGGGCCGATAACTACTGGGCTGAAGCTCTATATACCCAACAGTCCGTCATATTCGGATATAAAACTGGACCTGCTGAAGAGGCTGAATTACATGATTCTTGTCTTATAATGTCACATGCCGGTAGCCTCCCAATGCTCTAGCACTGATGTATCGCGCCCTCCCCTCCCGTAACTTCTTCACGTCCAAATCCCGACCCAAACTCACAGGGAGGAGGAACATTAAGCGCTTTCAGAGACTTGTGCAGAGAGGCAGAGGCTTGCGCAAGATATGGTACCCTCTCTCTGAGATGAGAGCACAGTGGAGAGAATGGACAGAGAATTTTGTGGATTTTCGCGTATAATCACTCACCGTCAGATGTGTTTTCACACTTGCAAACTAGGAAACATTCGAAAACTCTATGACAGGCAACAATCAGCTTTATGTCTCGTAAATGTAACCATAACAAACTGATCAAATGTATTCTTTGAATGCATTTTACGTGTCTATGCATAAAAGTGTCTGGTAAAATTCATAAATGTAAATAGAATACTTACCTGTTATAAAATATAGACATTCTTAACGTATTGTGATGGTTGAGCCTGTTTCTGAGGACACGTCGTGCAAATCTGTGGTTTAGAACGACAGGAGTCGTAAATCATTCTCCGGTGTCAATAAAACTGAGGGGTACTTGAATTTGAGTGTGGAAAACATAGCTATAGTATTGTTTTGTCAGCACTTTTGGAGGAAGTCAGGTTTATCTTTGAACGTGGACTCTTTGTCTTATTTAACCTGTTTTAAACTGTCACGCAAGCACCTCAGAACACCAGTGTTGCCAGATTAGAAATGTCGAAGTATCGAACCAAAACCTCAAAATTATCGTTTTTTTTAATTATCGTACACAAACCAAACGCATAAAATATAGTTATTTTCCAACAATTTTATTTTCCAAATAATTTTACAGCTAATTTGAACAAGCTGTATAATACGCTCACATTAACTGGAGGAAGTCTGAATAACTTTTTTTTTTCCAAAGTGCAAAAGATATGCCGAAAAAAAGTGCACAAAAAAGTAAAAAGTGCACAATTATCACAAAAAAGATTCAAATTCGATCTCTAAGTCGCTGTCATCATCGGATGCCACATCCACTTGTGCTGTGTGTGTGTGTATGTGTATGTGTGTACGTGCAGGCAGGCGAGCCGCGAGCCTGCGAAATGATTCGGGGTCCGAGAGAGAAGCGGTAGGATGTGTGTTTGGACGAACGACTGAAAACTCTGAAATTATCGTACATTATGGGATTTTTTTCATTATTGATCGTACATCGTACAGAGGTCAAAATTATCGTACAAATACGATAATTATCGTACATCTGGCAACACTGGAACACACCGTGTTGCGTTGTCGTCCGTTACTTGGCATGACGCACGTGAATCCGTATTTTATTTAGGCCTACTGTTTGTCATAGACAGTGGCGCCATCTTTGATTATTGACGGGAATGAAAAAGCTGCTAGATCACATCACATTTTACACAATTTATGTTGTTTTTAAATTTCTTGGAACTTCAGTTTCTTGGAAAGATATTTTTAAAAGTTTAGTCGATTTAACAATCTAAAAACACTTTAAACAAAGTCTGTAAAATCAATTGAAGGGACATCTATTTCTCACAGCCTCATGTCATTCCTGTCAAAATATCAAAGATGGCGCTGCTGTGAATAATGTCTTTTTGTCAAATCTTTTTCACTTGAGCAAACCAATTTGAGTTTTTGAATAAACCTTTTAAGTGGACTGATTGTTCTTGTTCAGTTCAATTGCTTCTGTCTTGAACAAATCTGTGTTAAAAGAATCAGTTGCATCATTCACTGACTCACTCATAACAAGTTAAAGATGCTCATTTGTCGCCACCTTCTCACCAACTGGCATAAAGATAATCTGCCGAAATGGTGATTTAGGACATCTTTTAGTGAACGGATTCAAAACGGACTCACTGATGAAGCAAAATCCCCATCGTAATCTTGTGCCCCCACTTCACAGGTTTGCATGTTTTGACGCTTTTATTTTTCTCTTATGAACCAAGTAAATCTTTTTAAACTGTTATTGGGGAGGAAGATTTTTGAAACTCTGGACACACTTTAGGAAATTATTGTCATTGAAAACAGAGGAAAATGTACGCGTTCATTGGTACTGTTCCGCTGGCGTGAAATCTGGAAAGAATCAGGTTTTATGCAGGTTTCTGCTTCACACTGCTGTGTTTGTCAATTAGACAGGACTCATATATTTCACCATTGGAAGGATGAAGCGATAAAGAACCCAGGAATTTAATTTAGGGTGTTGTGTGGTTTTAAGCAATGGTGAGCTTTTTGGGCTAAAATACATCATACGAGGACAACGAGAAAAGTACAAACTAGGATGATGTGATATCATCTGTGTTCATAAACTAACAAGTTCCTATAGTTGGAAACAAGCATAAATCTCTATGTCACAATGTCTTTAACCTGATATTTTTCATGCATTTAATGAACAAATCTAAATGTTAGTTAAATGTTATCTTTAATGTAATTTTAGAGTTGAATTGTATATTTGCAGTGTTTTTCAACCAGTTCAAGCCAAGATTTGCGTATTGTCTTACAAGAACTAATAATTTGATAAAATTGTTTTTCCATAGTGCATATTGCACAATCTTTGAAAAGATTTCCTCTGGAAACGCCAGACGGCTGATTCAAAATGCTTATTTTTTTCATAAAATACTTAAGTCTGTCTGTCTGTCTTATATGGATTCATTCTAACCCCAGAGAGTGATATTTCATCCAGAGAAGAGTAAACATGCATGCTGTTAAAACACATGAGCTGACATATTGAATGTCAATTTGGTTGTTGACATTAGTTCCACCAGTGTGGTTCCATACGCTAAAATGTGGGTGTTTAATGTGTGGGTTCTAAAACAAGAGTTAGTGTGACATTGGGCTTCCCTCAGATTCTCAAGTCTCAGGAAACGTCGATTTATATTACTGCCTGTGTTGTTATATGTTGATGCTGCCATCTCCCTCTCCATGGTAATTTATATTCACTGACAAGCATCTCAATGGATTTCATTCAGAAAAAAACAATAACAGCTGATTATCTTTAATTCAAATGATGGTATGCAGAGGTTGCATAGGCTTCAGATTCTGATTTAATATGTGTTTTATTGCATTGTTCTACCTTCAGAATATGTGCTCTTCAATAAAATTTGATAACAGGTTACATAAGTATGATCCCAAGAACCCGCAAGAGATGGAATGTTCCATTATGATGTTGGAGAGATGAGCATCAGAACTGAGGATTAAGGAATTTTACCAAAACATAGACAAATAGATCTCAGCTTTTCACTCCTCTTAGAATAATGATGTGCCATCAAAATGTTCTCCCACACAGTGTACAGTACACAGACAAAAGTCTCACATGGAACTGTTTACATAATGTGGATTATTAAATTGTTCTTATCAGGCCTGTCCTGTCTTTTCCAAGAGTCATTCAAAATGGAACATGGCTTTGAAAAGGGATCTACTGAATCTATTGAATGAGACACAGGATTTGTAGGCACAAACACACACACACACACAAACGCGCGCCCGCAAATGACTAAAAGAGACCAGAGCATGGCAATTATTATTTGTAAGACTTTATCTTCTAAAAACAGCATATAAATCACTTGCCAGATTGTAACAAATTTAAAACACTAGCGAAACAAAATCTAAAACACTATAACAAAAACACCATAAAGTCTGCGTTTTCTTAAAAAGACATTTCTTACACGCATTACACGTACAAAATAATAATTACAATTTTAATTAACCAATAGGTCTACAGCATTTTTCAATTTTATGCTGAATGAGACATAATGGAGTCGGCTGATTGGTCACACATTGGTCCCATGATTCTGGATGCATTTCATTGCCATTCAGTTGCTGGTTCCTTTTCTTTTGCACAGAAACAAATCCATACCTAAAGACACACAGAACACTGAGGAAAGTTACTGTATTTATGAGGAACAATAGAGTTATAGCATAGTAATATGAATCTGATTTTGAACTTTTTCCACCCTGCTTAAAGCAGAGGCAAAAAGAGAGAAAGTGAGAAAGAAAAAAGTAAGATAATAGGCTGTTTAGGCAGGGAGGAGCTCTGGCCCTGGGTCCCTGGGCACAGAAGGTGCTGCAATGCTGCATTGCTAACAGTCTGAATAGGAAGTACCTCTCAGCACAATTTCCTCTTTTTTCGCCCTCTGTCTCTCTCTCCACACCAAAAAAAACCCCGAATCCACAACAGAAGTCTTTCTCTGCTTCCCATTCTGGGAGTTAGAAGCTCCAGTGCAAAAAAATCCACTCTGTTCTACATGTACTTCCATTCCCTTTCAGCCCATTCCACAGTACTCAGATGTTCTAACCTGCAGTAATCTGCTAAACTCCATCAATGTAACAGAGTTCTGCTGTTGATATAATGGCATTTGTAAGCTAACACTTGCCCATTGTAAAGTTAAGTTGATGTTCTTGGTTCTCATTTACTGTATACTTCAAAGAACAAACTTTTTAACCTTTTAAACATCCTGCAATATTTGCCAAAAACGCCTAAAAAAGGCCTACCCAAATTAAAATGCATGCTGTTCTTGAACCCTTTGGAGTATATGCATGCTTTTGGTCTCTTTTGAAAGGGGAGACTTTGAGGTTTGTTCCTGAATAGTCAGAATCACTGTAAGTCTTACTTGTATTGAGTAATAGAACTTTGAACACACTCAAAAAGGGGAAATAAACTCCGCCTACATTTTTTTTTTGTAAAAAGATGCCTGCAGATAACTACAGCTGGGAGGATTTAGCTGGAAAACACAATTAGATCACAGCATGAAACCTTACCAAACCCAATTTAAAATTTGATAACAATACATTAGAAAATGAGTGTTTTACACATGTTTATCCAAGTGTATGTATAGGCTTCAAGGATATTGATACCTGGCCACACCTCTATCATGCACCGACTGGCTCAAATGACCTGTCCATCTAAAGTCCAGGGGTCAGCGGACATTTTGACATAAAAATATCTGTAATGTTTACATGTTCAAGGTAGCTTCATCAAAGAATGCAAAGTTGTGTCAGCTCTGTCGGTTAGCTCGAAATGCTACGTCTATACTTCGTGGGTGTTTATTGATATATAAATGTGTTATGGACCAAATACTTTGTTGAATTGGATTGTATGGACCCTTTACAGTGTAACTAAACCATTTTTGATGGAATGAAGTGGATCAGTAGAGTAAGATGAGCATTATAAGTGAGTTTCTACCATTATAGATTTGTTTATTTTGCTGTAAGTGGTCTGAGAAATACACCGATTGTACCCGCTGTGTTAAGTGTATATTAAAATGGTTTACATCGTTCGAATCACAAGAGTCTCAGCTTTCCAACGATGTAAGATATGCTTATCTTTTAATTTTTGAGTTTTTGCATATTGCGAAGTTATTGCGCAATAGTCGACCGGGCCCGCCGGGCTGTTAAAAGGTTAAGCAACAAGAATTAGATCTACCTCTCTTCTATTCAACAATATCAGACTGTTGTAGCAAGGATGTAACGAAACGTTCAATATTGAAGGAGACCATATGTAAAAGTTTATGTCTGTCTTTGGAAAACCCATATTGAATGACTGTTAATCTGACATGTACCCCTCACATGCTGGCTAGGCCCTTGTTTTTTGTTACAAAACTTGAAATGATCCAGCTGGTTTTGTTAAAAGGTTGCAAACAAGCTCTGCAATGAGTAGAATCAGTGATCAAACATATTTAAGCCTTTTTTAGTGGCGTGAAAATTGTGTGTGACCCCATGCACATCAGGACAAAGATGTCTTCCTCTTAAGTTTCAGTGTGTATTTTTTTAAGCCATCAGAAAGTAAGATATGAGAATGCCTGACTGATGTGTTGCCAATTTTTGATATGAATATGGTATAACATTAATGTTTAATGCCTTATAAAGTATAAACACATAATAAACTTCTCTGAGCTATTTAAAATGTTTTGCTCTTTTTTTGTGACCATGCTAGGTGCAGCGCAACGACCATGCGCAACACCTTATATAATTTATGTGAGCACAAGTGGGTGTGAGTGGAAGTGTTTTGTGGTGTCTCTGGATGTGTGCACGCAAACTATGGGTGTACTGTATGTTAATGAAACGGCACAAAGCACAATTTGCTATTTTCCTGAGAAATAAGTTATTGCTCTAAGACATTACTAAGACGTTTTAGAAGCACCTCTATTCTTAGCACAAAGTCTAAACTCAGATACTGGATTTGCAGTATGAAGATTCCACAGGTGGATAAAAAGTCCAAACTGTGGAAATATTGTCAAACATCAAATTATGTCCCTGACAATCACTATTGTAGTCGTTTTATGTAACAAAAATGTATGAGAGGTCATGGTTTATTTTTCAGTAGTATTATTATTGTGTTTAGCCTATATTTTCAATTATATTTAGATTCTAATTTGTATTGGTATTTTTCCACCTCTTGTCATAGAGTGATATGCACATTGCTGCAAAAGGGACCAGGTGGAAGTAGTTGGAGAAATACTATTTTTGTTTTGACCAATTCCTTTTTTTAATTATATTTTTTATTTAGTATGAAAAGTAATTTGAATTAAGAAATATTTTTGGTTTAAAAATTTCATGCTTCAATAAATTAATTAAATTTTAAAAATAAAATCGACAGGTAGAATTGAAGTGTGTGCAAAAAATAAACTAAAAAAAAAAGAACGAAAAAAAATAAAAAAGATACCTCTATACACAGCCTAACCAGCAATTAACATTCAATAACTGTTAATACAAGCTATGATTTTTGTGTGAGTAGATCAATTTGTTTAATAATACTTATTAAATACTCTATAATTTAACGGAGCCTAGATAAGAGTCCTAATCAGTGCTTGGATTGATTCCAGAATTATGAGGGTCCCCACCCCTTGAGGTTTGGTGTATGTGATCCATATACTATATTTGTTAAGTCAGGGTATCTGCACATATCAGCATATCCATTTGAATACTTTTTCTTACCCTTTTGAAGACCTTCTCAATCATTCACATTCTCTGTTCCTCACTGGTGGAAAGTGCGTCAAACAAATACCATTTTTCCATTATAATAAAAGATACTGTACAACTTATTGAAATATGTTTTGTTTCTCATGTAATTGCCCATTCTGTTAATGTTGGAATGACAATGGAGAAAATGAATGGGGAATATCTCAATCCCCGGAGCACTCACAGGATCAGTGCAGGATTACGTAGACTGAACGTCCACACACAAGTGACAATCGTGCGCACACTCTTGCTGCTATCTGAGAGGTGTGGAAGGTTTTCATTCAAACTTGTGACCCAAAGAGGGAAATGTTAGAACAAAACCAAACAAGAAATACCTCGGAAAATGAATTGTAACACTTTTTAAAACATTTTAATGGCCTTAAAGGTGCAAAATGTAATACATTTACTGTACTAAAGCATAAAATGATCATAATATGTTATCAGAGTTTTAGGAAACATGCAAAGTTGAAATACTGGCTTCTCCTAAAACAATGCTACAGCCAGTTTATTCTACTTTGAAATATCTGTTCTGGGCCGGAATTTCTGTTTGTGTTTTAGCCTGTGTAATCCCGTCCACTGCCCATTTCCCAATAGTATTTAGAAACCCCAGGCTCCAAGATTTGAAACAAGTTAGTGGGCAAACAGCACGCTGCAGCCATGGAAGCCAGCAATACATCTAACTAACATTGACAGAGTTATATGAAATCCACATGAACTGTTTTATATTTTGCAAACAATAAAAACATTGCAAACGTATACATTAGCTGATAAATTTACAGTGTAAGGCTCGTTGCTTGCCAGTGTCAGTTTGCTGGTTCCTGTTGCGTGTCCTCAACCTGACAACCCGTGAGATTTGAGTCTGGGGAGGAGGGGGCGGGGAGACAACTCTCTTCAATATTTTGAATTTGGACTGCAGTACCCATTTTAAATGTCAATGTTACATATTGCTCCTTTAATTTTCACCAAATTGATTTAATACATTTTAACACTTTTTAATGACCAACGGATACCCTGTAAGTGTGAGCTGTACTAAATTGATCAGGTTAGCCGAGCACGCAGTGACGATGACATGCACTAAGCTGTCTTTTGTCATAGGGGCGTTTACGTTTTTAAAGAGACATGACAAATAGCCTGAACATACATTTCAAATTCATTAATTATTGTAAATAATGAATTCACAAAATTAATTGTATCCTAACTGCATAAATTAAACATTATGTCATTATTATCTTTACTAAAATACAAATAATTGAGGACACCACCAAAATCTATATTTTATTTCTTATGTTACTAGAAATATGACAGACTTTCAACAAGATCACAGTTAATGCACATATTTTTATCCTTCTAATTCATTGCATACAGTACATTTACAAAGTGTCTTTTTGAATGTGCTGTCTTTGTTTAAATTGCTGGTGCTTGACAGGGAATGGACTATATAATGGGATGCTAATGGTCCAATAACTACAGCAATGACTTCATTAAGAATAAACAATTGCTTTTCACACACTAACTGCACAGTTTAACACACCATGTGGACAGTATGAACATAAATAAGAACAAATTCTTCACTTGTACTGCTCAGAAGATTTTTAAACTCTGGGAACTTCATACTGTGCAAATTGAACTTCATACCAAACTCAACATGATACCAAAAGGGCAAAGAAGGATCCAAATGTCTGATTGTTTTCTCTGATACTTATATGTTGAAACACTATGCTTATTATGTAATATGTCAAAAGCACAGATGGCTATTGATAAAGAAATTTGTTAGAGAACAGTTCACTAAAGTCTGATTGTCTCTTTATTTGTGTGCCAATTTTTTTAATGAACTGGAAACAGAGCCCACTGCAAATTATAGAAGTTCAAACTTTCTCCCCTTTCCAAAGAAGCATCTATTGTTACAATAATTGTTATTGCAAAAAGAGCTTGCTCCAAAATAGTTGAATTTCTGACATCAGAAGGATAAATTAGTTACCACAAGATGACCCACATTAAAACATCAAGAAGGCCTATTTGGTGTTCAGCTTCTTGGCCTGGCTTGTGAAGTAAGAATTAGACCAGTACACTATATAGTATTTATCAAAATGAACATTCCTGAAGCTAGCACTAAATGTGAGTGAAAATTGGCTTTGTAAATGCCTAGTAGCTTTATTAGGAACTGCTACATTATACATTGTTTAAATCAAACTGAAAGAATGATAGACTGATCCTTGCTGATGTAACGTTAGCAAATGAAGATGTAAAAATGTCTACCAAAGAAAACTCACACATCACGCATTTGTTTTTTCCTACTGCATAGCATGTGTAAGGCTGGGGGAGGCAAAGCCCTGGAAACGGGCATGATGTGTAGGATATCAATAAATATAGCTACTGTAGGGATTGTCACTCAGGGATAATTCCAGGCTTATCTGCTGGTCAAGGAACAGTTTCCCTAGCCCACTTTAAAAATGTCTCTATGGCTGAACGATATGGCATGTGCAAGGTGAATGTATTAATTTCTGAAATAATGTTACATTTTTAAAGACTATATAAATAGTGCAATGCTTGGATTAAAACCTATTTATTTTTTTGATTGACATTTTTTATGTTGGGTTTCCATGTTTTATGGGGACTTTACATAGACATAATGATTTTTTTACTGTACAAACTTTATATTCTATCCCCTAAACCTAACCCTCACAGAAAACGTTCTGCATTTTTACATTTTCAAAAACATGATTTAGTATGATTTATAAGCTGTTTTCCTCATGGGGGCTGTCAAATTGTCCCCACAACGTAAAAAATGTTGGGTTTTACTATCCTTATGGGGATTTACTATCCATTTGGTCCCCACAAAGTGATAAATACACTCTCGTACTCACACACACACGCACGCACGCACACACGCACACACACACACACACACACACACACACACAAAAACATTAAAATAATCACACACGTTAATAATTACACCTCTCTCCACTGCCCCACTCTGAGAGCCCTCCAAGAACACCATATATTTGCCCCATTTCCCAACAAATAAATCCAAATTCTCCAGTCTTCTAGATGACCCGTCTTCGAAAGCTGCAACCCTCCCCATCACCGAGCACCACTTCTGAAATGGGTGCACTCCAGCCAACTTCCTTCCCTTTAAAACAACTTGTCTGGCGATCATGATACTGGTTAGGACCCATATTGATGGACCCACTTTTTTCCCTATATTGATGACCGAAGTCTGGAGAGCAATGAAATTTGAGTGCCAAATACGTCACATATAAAACTCTGAACCTTCAGCCAAAATTCTTGAATCTTATCACACCAACAAAAAACATGGGTTGTGTTCTCCATCTTCTGATTGGCATCACCAGTAGATGGGTGTGTCTTTAAGACCAAGCCTATACAATCTAGAGGTGGTCCAATAGAATCGATGTAAAATCTTGAATTGTATAAGGCGCACCCTTGCATCTCTAGATGCCGACTTAACATTTTTTAGAATCCAAGCCCATACTCCCTCCTCCAATACCAAGTTTAAATCATCCTCCCATAATCTCTTGATAGAAGAAAAAGCTCTGTCCCCCAGACACTGAATTAGCAGGGAGTAATACACTGATGCCTTATGACTCTGCTGCTTTAGGGCGTGTATGCTACTCCCAAAAATAGTACAAAGCAGGCGGCGTGGCTGTAAATACCTAAAGAACTGAGATCTGGGAATCCCAAAATGTTGAACCAAATTTTCAAAGGATCTCAACACTCCACTCTCATATAGGTCACTGAGTGTAGCAACCTCCTCTCACAATCCACACTAACCAGCAGAAAGGAGACTTATTAATACATCATTTTGGGTTTAGCCATATGCTTGAGACAATATTTAAATCAATGTCAGAATTGAACTTGAATACACTTGATACACCCTGTTCTCTGATTAGTTTAATAGAAAGGCTTTGGCAATGGCGAAATAGAGGCAAGAACTTCCTGTTCAATACAAAACCAAGGAGGGGCTCTCTCAGGTGGATGCAACCAATGAGCCAAATGTCTGAGACCGAATGCATGATAATAAAACAAAATCATTGTCAATCGGCCTATGCAGTTTTCTGAAATGTAATCTGGGACGTCTACTATTCCAAATGAAGGACTTCTCTATGGTATCAAATTGCTTGAAATAAGAGAGGGGGAAATCTATTGGGAGAGATTGTAATAGGTAGTTGAATTTTGGAATACAATTAATTTTAATAACATTAACCTTCCCAATCATAGATAAATGTAATGAAGTCCACCTTACCACATCGCTTGAAAGTCTTTCTATTAAAGGGTCAAAATTAACTCACAAATTTGCTGAGAATAAAATACCCAAATACTTAATGCCCTGTTTGGGCCACTGGAATTAAAAGCTGTTACCGGGCATTATGCTGTCAGAGTCAAGCTTCGGATTTAGACCAATTAACTCTGTATCTTGAGAACATAGAAAAAGAATTCATAATTATTTTGAGTCAAGGCATAGATCTAGTTGGGTCGGAGATGAATAATAAAATATAATCTAAATGAAGCAAAAGCTTATGCGCCATACCTCCCCCCACCACCCTTGGAAAATCCCCCTCCTTTTTTATCGTGGCTGCTAATGGTTCCAGGGCAAGACAGAACAATAATGGGCAAAAGAGAAACCCTGCCAGGGGCCCCCATCCAGAGTAAAATTATCTGAAGTAAATTCATTCATTTGTACCTCCATTACCGTGTGCCTATAAAGTAATTTAATACAACCAATAAAAGTATTCCCGAACCGTAAATTTTTAAAATCATAAAAAGATAATCCCATTCTACCATATCAAACGCCTTTGCGGCATCAAGTGAGATGGCAGCGACCGGAGTCTGTTCATTCGCAACTGACCACATGATATTGATGAAATGCCTAATGTTATCAGAAGCGCAACGGCCCTGAATAAACCCCACCTGATCTATATGTATAAGAGATGTCATAACTTTACTTCCCCATCTGTCACTCACTTCAACGGTGTGTCGAAGAAGCGACACTAGGGATCTCTCTTGAGTGCCAAATATGCCTCTGATCTATGAAAAAAGGCCAATGAGAAGTTGGCAGACAGTATTTGCATACCCAGCCCCCGGACATACGGGTATAAAAGGGTATGAAAGAATAGGAAACTGGGTAAGACCCCCTTCCCTCGATGCGTGTAAGGGCCCCAGCCGTTTCTTGCTCTATGTGGAGAAACATAGAGAGAAAAGAGGCCCAGCTAGGCTCGGCCCATTCCCGGGTTGACAAGCATCACCTTGTTCCCCTGTTTAGGGTAACCAGAAGGATTCCGACGACTTTTACGGGGCATTGGGGAAGAGTATGACACAGCTGGTCACCTTTGCACGTAAAATACGTGCCTGCTCCTGTGTCAGCAGAACACGTACACGACTCAGTCCATGGCGTGATTTAAATTGGACCCCTAGTGTTGCTTCTTCGTAACAACATCGAAGTGAGCGACAGACAGGGAACATCTATGTTACGTATGTAACCTCCATTCCCTGATGGAGGGAACAAGACGTTGTGTCCTCCTGTGCACGTCGCTGAGCCAAGCCACTGTTGTGGCCGGACCATTTCCGGCTCCAAAGAAAAATCCTGAATGAACTCGACGTATTTCTCTGCATTTATACCCGTATTCTTCCTTCTTTTTATGGGGTGCCCCAGCCCATTCACATTCCACGTGGAGAGTGACAATCCACTCATATTCTGTGTCCAAAACAGGATTATAAAGACCACATTATAACATTAATGCAGTCAAACAGTCAAACCCTGAACATTCCCCAGAACCAAACAACAGAAAAAACGCATTAACCATGTGCACAACAGCGCCAATGGAATGCTAAAGTCTGGTGATACTATAAAAATTTTGTGAGACAGAATTACACAGCAAAATATAATCTATAAAACAAACTCCAGCCAATAGGCAGAATAAACACAAAGAGCGTGTAGCTTCATCCATAAAACTGTCCTAAAGGTGTATTATTCCACAAAATATACAAAATATACCAGAATCTTCAAACAGTCAAGCGAATGTTCAGTGAGCCAGTCCACCCGGCGGCAACGTGAGCACCACAGCACAAACCACTCACTCCATTGACTTGAAGGACATTGCTTGCTGAGTGTTTTACGGCCATCCTTAGCATCTATTCTCAATTTGGCCAGGAATATCAGTGCAAAAGCGACCTTCTGTTGATGTAAAAGTTTCTTGCATTCCTTGAATCAATCCAGAAAATGCTGTGGTTCTTCCAAGAAAGTCTTCCTTTACTCCTTTGCGTAACACAAGATCTTTATCGGATGATCTCAGATATTTAACTAGAATGGATTGGGACCTGTCTCCCTCAGCGGATTGCAGAGCCGGAACCCTGTGAGTTTGCTCAATTTCCAGTTTATGGCCTGCTATGTTGAGCAGACTCAGAAAGAGTCCGTCCACGAATTTCACCATATTCTGTCCCTCTGCACCCTCCGGGACTCAAACGATATTGACGTTATTCCACCGGCTACGGTTTCCATGCCCTCCAACTTCTTCCAGACACGCTCCAAATCCACTTTGGTCACTAGTGGATTAGCAGATAATTCCCTTTCCGATGACTCCAGATAATCAATCCCTTTCTCGACATCCCCCACTCTCGTGACCACATTAGTAAATTCAGTTCCAGCAGTGATCAATCGACGTATAACTGCAAGATCCTCCAAGTCAGCAATGACCTTCATCAGCATTGCTGACATGTTCAACATCTCTCACCGCATATCCCGCAACTCTCCGAACAAACTGACTCCCTGGTCCGCGGCCTTCTCAGGAGTGTCATATTCTTTGACATATTGTCCTCCTAGAACAGTTATGGAACACAGTCCTGACTATACTTTGTCATCAGTTGAATGCCACTTAGCTGAATTAAAGTACCAATCTCCTTCCAAAACAGCAAAATCTGTATAATATTCCAATCTTTTGGCTGCCAGTGTATGTATATATATAAGAATAATGCAAAATATAATTGTAAAGTGTGGCAAAAGTTACTATGGACACTTGTTATACCAGTTCTTCTTGAGGCTATTATTGTAGGATGGGGCAGCACCAGCTGGACCGGATAGCAAGCTTGTAACCTGTAAGTAAACATTGTTTCTCATTTCACATGCAGAGAAATAAACCAATAAGAACGGAGTCCATTTACATAAGTCTTAAAGGAATAGTTCACCCAAAAATGAAAATTCTGAAATAATTTACTCAACCTGGTGCCATTCCAGATGTGTATTACTCTCTTTCTTCTGCAGAACTCAAATGAATTGTTTTAGAATACTATCTCAGCTCTGTAGGTCCATACAATGTAAGTGAATGGTTGCTAGAACTTTGAATCTTCATAAATCACATAAAGTCAGCATAAAAGTAATCCATATGACTCCAGTGGATAAATCCATATCTTCTGAAGCTGTGTTTGAGTGAGACACAGATCAATATTTCAGTCTTTTTAACAATAAATCTCAACTTTCACTTCCACATTCTTCTTTTATTCTTTTGGCAATTAGCATTTTCATGTAGATTGACACCTACTCGTTGGGGCTGGTCAAATGTAAAGATTTATAGGAAAATAAGACTGAAATATTGACCTGTTTCTCACTCACCTATATCTCTTCAGAAAATATGGCTTTAATCACTGGAGTTGTATGGATTACTTTTATGCAGGCTTTGGGTTATTTTTGGAATTCACTTCCATTGTGAGGACCTACAGAGCTGAGATATTCTTCTAAAAATGTTTTGTTTATTTTCGGGTGAACTATCCCTTTAAAGGTAAAGGTTAATTCTAGAGATAAGGTGATGGAAATGGTCATAAAAAGCATTTTTTTTTATAAAAATGATCAGTGGACCTCAGGTAACCTCTTTAAATTCCACTTTTCTGTCTGGTGGTCTACAGTATGTGTCATTAACACTTACATAAACACACACAAATAGACAAAGGCTCTCTGTGGTCATGTCTTTATTCGGACTTCCCCTATGTCATTTTCCCCATCTGCTCCCATCTGTTCTTCATTTCAGTGTCAGTTACTGTCTGCACTGAAAGCAAGCAAAACGGCTGATCTAGAGTTCAGTTTGGCAGTCTGGTGATCATTTAATCAATGCAACTCACCATTTATACTTCAGAGAGCTGAGACAGTACTCAGAGCTCTCTCCAAAGCATTGCACGCACTATAAAGCTAATGTAACAAAATTAGACCTTGTTAGAATTGACAAGCAGTATATTGTTGGTGGTGAAAATCATAAGGAGAGAGTCTTAAAAATATTTTGCAGCAGAGGTCATGCAATCAAGTGACTTAAATTATGAGAATCATCCCACAGCTGCCTTCCGCATACACTGACTGACCAAACAGTTTAGTGCGCCATATGGACAATATGAATTATATCATAAGTGATTTTCTTAATGTACTGCTTGTGAAAGCCTTGAACTCTGGGAACTCTTCCTGTGGCTGATGAAGTAAATGAGGATCTGGCAGTTTTCACGTCTCACACATGAAAAAAAACAAAAAATTTTGTTAAAAAAAAAAAAATAAAAATTTTTCAAACCCACATATAAATCTGTCTTTCCCTCTTCATTAATGTGCATACATCTCCTTTGATAGATTGCTTAACACTCTCTACCATCAACAACACCTAAAATAAATGAATTACATCCTGCACCAACAGAGTGAAGAAAGATCCTTTTTTAACATTTTTAATTTTTTTTTTTGGTACATTTGACAGATGATCTTAACTAATGATACTCACAGTGCATTCAAGGTATACTGTTTGAAGAAATGCAGGTAAAATTAATTAAAGGAATATTCAGAGTTCAATACAAGTTAAGCTCAATCGACAGCATTTGTGGTATAATGTTGATTAATACAAAAATATTTAGACTCATCTCATCTTTTCTTAAAAAAAGAAGAAGAAGCAAAAATCGAGGTTACAGTGAGGCACTTTCAATAAAAGTAAATGGGGCAAATGTTTGGAGGCTTAAAAGGCAGACATGTGAAGCTTGTTATTTTATAAAAGCACTTACATTAATTCTAATGTTAAAACTCATGTATTGAGCTGCAAAGTTGTTTAAATCATCATCTTTACAGCAGTTTTGAGGTTTGTTGACATCACATCGTCATGGCAACGAAGTTGAAAATTGGCTTTAAATTTACACAGAAAAATGTTAGTAAGCGATTTTATCACACTAAACTCATGTTAGCATGCATATTGATTATGTCGTATGGATATACTTTTGAAACAGTATTTTCACGTTTACAGATTGGCCCCCATAAGTGCCTCATTGTAACCCAAATTTGTGCTTTTGTTAAAGAAAATGAATTTTGTGCTAATCAATTTTATACCACTAATGCTGTCAATTAAGCTTAACTTGTACTGAATGTTCCTTTAAAAGAAAAAGGTATGTTTTGTTTTGATTTTATAATTTTTACTATTATTATTTTGAATTCAGAAAATAAAGATCAAACATAAAACCACTAGAAAACTGTCTCAGCTCCTGAGTAGTGATCCTAAAATCACTCATGATAATGAAAAAAAAGCTGCTGAATTGTTTCCATTCACATTTATAATAAAGCCATATTTCTTTACTATAAACATAGTAACACTCTGATGTGTCTCTTATGTCTCTAAATACAAGACTGTGGACTTTAAATGTAAATAGGGCAATGCAGTAGAGGAACATTTTATTTTTCCCCTTTATTCAAACAATATTTAATGGCAGAAGACTGTCTTCTAGGGAACAAGTTTCACCTGCCATGTGCAGGGTGACTCAGAAGTACTTAGATGGAAGTATATAAGAATCAATTGGGATATGTTGCATACATTGGCACATAAATGCGTACATATGATATAATTTACGTAAAGTTATGTATAAAATGTTTAACATTAACTGTGAGGAAAATCAATATAAACTGGTGTCGTTTTCTAATTGCAATTGTCTGTAAAGTTTAGTTGCTAAATGGGCAGAGAACAGAATGATCTCACAGAATTTATTGATGCAGAAAAGCTGCCAGCTGTTGTAGTGGACACCACCCATCATTAAACATTCTTCTATCTCACTTACACTGTCAAAATGGCTCTGATGCAGCATTTCAGTGGTACTACAGCCTAAAACTTAAGCTTACCTAAAACTATTTTTGAGTGCCTTGTAAGCACTGGTATTTCTTTCAGTCAAAAAGTAGCCCCACACTTGTTGCTACTGTACAAATTGGGCTGTTTTATTCTACACAAATGAAAAGTGAAAGCACAGTCTCGTAAATGAACCATTTTAGATGTGGACTCACAAGCTCATCCACAATGTACATATAAAATTATATCTCAAATGAAAAGTGTAAACGAGTATATTACCCCAAATGGATTTACAATCAGATTAGTTCAGACAAATGAACTTCTTTATAATGCTGCATTCTCGTGAGTGTTTCAGAGCATGTGAACATGTTGCAATGTAAAGATCACATGGACTTTTCTCTCAGGGTGCGTCTTTGGCTCGACAGTTCAGGGCATGAGTGGGTTTTCACATCTGTAGGTTGTCAATAGTGGCGGAAATGATGCAATTACACATCTCATCCATGATGTAGGTCCCACAGAGGTGGCACACCCACAGTATAATCTCAAATTGACTGAGGTAAGACTTCATTAGGCAGAATGTGCAGCACCGGTGGACTCGGGACAAGCCCTTTGGGGATGCATAGATTCCATACTTAAAGCAGAAGAGAGGATTCGGACGGATGAAACAAAGCCAGTTTTCCATCTAGTGTTCCAGTCAACAGCTGTGAATGAAAAACAAAACAAATAAACATCCTGTTTCAGTGTGAATAACAATTTCATGTTACATGTATACTGTTGGGGACATTACACTAGTATGAGGTCTTGGACTCAGTTGAACTTAAGTGCATGTTTGTAGTCATTAATTCCTAAAGTGCATACTTATGTGCCATTTCAAGTAATCAATGTCATAGTTCAGGCTATTTTTTTAAGTTTATCGCAAAACTACAGACAAAACAGAAACATTACATGTCATAACAACAACAACAACAACAACAACACATCTGCTGCCCTATTGATGGAGCATACGAGTTGATGGTTTTCATTTATTTATATTTGCCAATTAAAATGTTCTGAACTTTTATATCCTGCATTTTGAATTACAGTCTCCTGACGAGAATTAGCCATTTAGTTATGAAACCCCATTTGATAAGGGGTTTGTTTACTGGAAACCCTCCAACACCCATCAGGTCAGGGATTTTTACTCATTTTCATTCTAGCTTTTGACCGTTATAAATCAGAAGCAAAGTCTCAAAAGTGTGTTGTGACACACACTCCTAATGGGAGAAGGAACAAAGCGCCACTAGGTGCCTGGAGGGTTATAGACTCTGAATAACAAGATTGTGTCCAGTCAAGTTTTACAGAGTGACATGAAATTGCCATGGCAGCCATTTGAAAAGTTAAAGTCACATACGTGCCTTTATGGACACATATAAATCATTTGAAAGTCATTTTAATGACATTTGAATGGCAAAATGAATTTAGCATATGGCTGACCTTTTGTAAGGTCAGGTAAAAATCATATTCAAACTTTTCCAGTCTCACTGAATTTTACTATCTGAGATATATTAGAGATACAGCATCTCCATACAGCAAATAAATGAGCAATTCAGCAGTACAAAGCCATCAGAATAAATTGAATGTAGGGTACCTCAGAGGTCAGCACTGTATCAAAATCAGTGTTTGTTCCAACTTTCTCCCAGGACTCAAAAACTTTTTTTGTGTGGTTTATGCATCCAAGCTCCATGCAAATGTCTTTTGAAAATGAAAAATCTTGAAATTATTTTAGGTTATAAGAAAGTGGCATTCAACTGATCACAATGTATAGTTAGGACATTAATAACGTGAAAAATTGGGGGTCTGGGTAGCTTAGCGAGAAAAGACGCTGACTATCACCCCTGGAGTCGTGAGTTCAAATCCAGGGCATGCCAGAGTGACTCCAGCCAGGTCTCCTAAGCAACCAAATTGGCCTGGTTGCTAGGGAGGGTAGAGTCACATGGAGTAACCTCCTCGTGATCATTATAATGTGGTTCACTCTCGGTGGGGTGCATGGTGAGTTGTGTGTGGATGCTGCGGAGAATAGCGTGAAGCCTCCACACGTGCTGTCTCCGCTGTAACACGCTCAACAAGCCACATGATAAAATGCGCGGGTTGACGGTCATCGACGCTGAGGCAACTGAGATTTTTCCTCAGCCACCCGGATTGAGGCGAGTCACTATGCCACCATGAGGAATTAGAGCGCATTGAGAATTGGGTATTCCAAATTGGAGAGAAAAAGGGGAGAGAAAAAAAAAAAGTGAAAAATTACTATTACAATTTTTAGATATTTTTTTCAGAACTTATTATACTACTTCAAAGTGTTCTCATCAAATAATCCTCCACATACAGCAATGACATCTTTGAAGACCCTTGGCATTCTAGCTGTCAGTTTGTCCAGATACTCAGGTGACATTTCACCCCACACTTCCTGTAGCACTTGCCATAGATGTGGCTGTCTTGTCGTCACTTCTCACGCACCTTACAGTCTAGCTGATCCCACAAAAGCTCAGTGGGGTTAAGATCCATAACACTCTTTTCCAATTATCTGTTGCCCAATGTCTGTGTTTCTTTGCCCACTCTAACCTTTTCTTTTTGTTTTTCTGTTTCAAAAGTGTCTTTTTCTTTGCAATTCTTCCCATAAGGCACCCCTGAGTCTTCTCTTTACTGTTGTACATGAAACTGGTGTTGAGCGGGTAGAATTCAATGAAGCTGTCAGCTAAGCACATGTGAGCCACGTGATAAGATGCATAGATTGATAGTCTCAGACATGGAGGCAACTGAGATGCGTCCTCCACCACCCGGATTGAAGCAAGTCACTACGCCACCACGAGGACCTAGAGCACATTGAGAATTGGGGATGCCAAATAAAAAAAATAAAAAAGGATATGTTGGAGTGATGGCTGCTGGAAATGTGGTCTCTCTAGATTTGATCAAAAATTACTTTTTTCAAATTAGTTTGAAAAATTATTTTTTTCAAATAGTGATGGTGCTGTTTTTTTTTTACATCAGTAATGTCCTGACTATACTTTGTGATCAGTTGCATGCCACTTTGGTGAACGAAAGTATCAATTTCCTTCTGAAACAGCAAAATCTGTACATTATTCCAAACTTTTGGCCACCAGTGTATGAATGTTTATTTATGAATATACATTATATTCTATGATAGATAATAGAGTTGGAATGAGAATTAGATCTTTAAATAAAATCTTTAACTTTTTTTACAGAAGTTTCATGACCTGATTTACTACAGTGTGCACACTGGCTGAATGCAAAAGAAGGAACATAAATCAAGACATCAGAAAGGAAGCTGAAGAACAAATGGACGCTCAACTTGTAGACATGTTTACTTGAGTGTTTTAGCTCTAAAGGGGATTATTTAATATGGTTGAATAGCCTTATGAGATGATAAAGCATTTGGTCAGACTGTCTGGAGAGACCCAAGAAATCTGGATTTTGAATGCCAGATCACTACCAAACAATATTTGATATCTCAGTTAATAACCTAAATGTATACATATAAAGTGGAAAATGTTAAGGGATAAAGTAACTTCTGAGATGCTAGAAGTTAATATAAAAGTTAAAAAGTAAAGAAAGGAAGAATATAAACATACAGTAGATGTAATTTCATTTGAGATAGATAAATAAATAAAGTCTTGACATAATTGTATCTGGATTGTTATGAATTTTAGCATTAAAAAACACAATGCAATGTGGATTTGAGCTGACAATCCTGCATTAGCAGATCTAAAAGCAGTCTGCCAGAATCAGGGTTGATTTCAGTATGTAGAAGGGTGTCTCCAAAAATGTGTAGAATTGTGGACCTTCAGAAAGAAAAGTTCAGATCAGAGACAAAGAAAATGGCACTGCCACTGCCATGTCACCGCCACTGCCCAAAGCCACAAGAGTTATACAATCAGGAAAATATGCCATACTACTGGGCTCACAGTCTTATTTTAACATTGATACAAACTTGAGACTTAGTTGATGTGTTGAAAACAGACATTTGTAAGTCATGTTTGGCTTGCACTTTTCAAATCAAACCAAACACATGGCCTAAATCCCTACAACCTTTGATCTTTAATCAAGTTACAGCCCTGCTGTTATGATCATATACAGCTGGGTGCCTACACATCCACACTAGCAACTACAAAATGCCCTGCACTCATCCTTACAGAGTCATCCACAGCAATATGTAAGGTCAGGGTGGACAAGGAACAAGTCATCCTTGTTGCGCCGTATTGGCCCACCCAGACTTGGTTCTCGGACCTCACACTCCTTGTGACAGTACCTCCCTGGCAAATTCCCCTGAGGAAGGACCTTCTTTATCAGGGATGGGGTACCATCTGGCACCCATGCCCAGACCTCTGGAACCTCCACGTCTGGTCCCTGGTCTACCGCTTGCAGTAAGCACAATCACTCAGGCCAGGATTTCTTGTACAAGGCAGCTGTTCCCATAGTTCCCGCAGCTGCTCTTCCCGTAGCGAAGACAACCCAGAGATGTGCAGTCGGGTCAGTGCTTTCCTTCCTGCAGGAGAAGCTGGAGGGGCGGCTGTTACCCTCCACCCTGAAGGTTTACGTAGTTGCTGTAGCAGCGCACCACGATGCAGTTGAAGGTAAGTCCCTTCTAAGCACGACCTGATCATTAGAGACTTCCCTCCTGACCATGCTCACTTCCATCAAGAGGGTCGGGGAACTGCAAGCATTATCTTGTCTAGAATGGGCATCAACATCTCATCACTGACCCTCAACACTGGAGCCCCGCAGGGCTGTGTTCTCAGCCCACTCCTGTATTCCCTGTGCACACATGACTGTGTGGCAACACATAGCTCCAATGCCATCATTAAGTTTGCTGATGATACGACGGTGGTAGGTCTGATCACTGACAATGTTGAAACAGCCTACAGCGAGGAGGTGCACACTCACACTGACACACTGGTGTCAGGAGCACAACCTCACCCTCAACATCAGTAAAACCAAGGAGCTTGAAGTGGACTTCAGGAAGAAAGACAGAGAAAACAGCCCCATCACCATTAATGGAGCACCGGTGGAGAGAGTCAGCAGCTTCAAGTTCCTCGGTGTCCACATTACTGAGGAACTCACATGGTCGTCCAGTACTGTAGAGAGCATCCTGACTGGCTGCATCACCACCTGGTACAGCAATAGCAAAGCCTTGCAAAGGGTGGTGTGAACTGCCAGACACATCATCGGAGGTGAGCTTCCCTCCCTCCTGGACATATATAACAAGCGGTGTGTGAAAAAAGCTGGGAGGATCATCAGAGATCTTGGTTCGTACTTGGATCGTACGCAGAGCTTTAGACGCTCTAGGCAGCTCTTTGTATGCTTTGGTGGACAACAGAATGGGAGCGCTGTCTCCAAACAGAGGCTTGCCCACTGGATCGTGGACACCACCGCATTGGCCTACAAGACCCAGGCTGTGCCTGCCCCCTTGCAGGTCGAGTACACTCTACAAGGAGTGTGGCATCCTCATGGGCACTGGCCAATGGCACCTCTCTAGCAGACATCTACAGAGCAGCAGGCTGGGCAACACCCAATACCTTTGAGAGGTTTTACAATTTCCGGGTTGAGCTGGTTTCATCCTGTGTTCATCCAGGTGCGATCGCAAATTTGGCAGAGGAGTTCACAGCCAGATGCACTACAGGTACTAATATGCCCTGTACGGGGATAGGTGCTCCACAGGTGCCGATTACTCCGGTAACCCACTGTGATGTATTTTTCCCTGTCGGCAGACCAGTGCCTCCCTTGGGCAGAGCTCTCTCAGCCCCCCGTTGCTGTGTTTGTAGAGCTCCTCCCCTTCGAGGCAGGACCTACCTCCGCGCCTCTTCCACGTGTGGCTGGTGAGCCCATGTGTTGTATTGCCACATGTTGACCTCCCCTTTTGTGTAGGATGTGGTCTCCGCAGGGTCTTTTCCCCCTGAAAGAATAGGAAAGGAAAAGAACACCTTCCCCAATGTATTAGATGGCCCCAGCCAAATCTAATACTCTGTGGAGAGAAAACATAGAGAGAAAAGGCTGAGGCTAGCACAGCCTGCTCCCATGATAGTTAAGTCACTTCCTCCCTCAGGGATGTGGGGAACTACATGATGTCTTTTGGGGTGTTGGGGGAGGTTACTTGCAGTCTGATGCACCTGCTATCACACACGCAGCAGATTGCTTGCACCTGCATCTTCAGTTCCTGTAACACGGTTTAGCTGTTGTGCCGTTTTTCTATAGGGACCCCTAGTGTCACTAAAAAATCGACACAACGTAGAGTGAGTGAGAGAAGGGGAACATCTCGGTTACTATCGTAACATCCGTTCCCTGATGCAGGGAACGAGATGTT
Organism: Moxostoma hubbsi; assembly: GCA_032164185.1. Classification (NCBI taxonomy): domain Eukaryota; kingdom Metazoa; phylum Chordata; class Actinopteri; order Cypriniformes; family Catostomidae; genus Moxostoma; species Moxostoma hubbsi. The sequence continues at coordinate 11,162,886 of JAVLUX010000021.1, forward strand.
GTGTCCCTCTTGCCACAATGCTGTACTAACCGCTGAAATGGCAGGGACCTTGTCTCGGCTCCTCAGCACAAAACCTGAATGAGAGTGGGCATTCCTTCTCCTTTTATACCCATATGTCCAGGGGAGTGGCATACAAATTCCACTCGCCAATTCCCATTGGCCTTTTCTCAAAGATTGAGGTGTTTCTGGGCTCTCAAGAGCGACCCCTAGCGTCACTACATCGACACAACGTCTCGTTCCCTCCATCAAGGAACAGAGGTTAGAACAGTTACCGAGACGTTTCATGTAGACTCAGTGGTGCAGGCATTATGGGAAGAATGGCAAAGAAAAAGCCACTTTTGAAACAGAAATATAAAAAGAAAAGGTTAGAGTGGGCAAAGAAACAGACATTGGACATAAGATAATTGAGTGTTATGGAGCTTAACATCAAGCTTTTGTGGGATCGGCTAGACTGTAAGGTGCGTGAGATGTGCCCGACAAGATAGCCACATCCATGGAAAATGCTACAGGAAGCGTGGGGTGAAATGTCACCTGAGTATCTGGAAAAACTGACAGCTAGAATGCCAAGGACCTGCAAAGCAGTCATTGCTGCACATGCAGGATTTTTGATGAGAACACTTTGTAGTAGTTTAAGAAGTTCTGAAATTTCAAATTTTAAATTGTAAAAGCAATTTTCACGTTATTAATGTCCTGACTATATATTATGATCAGTTGAATGCCACTTTGATGAATAAAAGTACAAATTTCTTTCCATAAGAGCAAAATCTGTACATTATTCTAAACTTTTAACTGTACATAATAAAAAAAAAAATCGTAGTCTTTCTTTACTGTGACTAGATGGCCCAGACACAAAGACTACAAGAGTGCAAATTTAATGAAATCCCAGATGCAGTTTATTGTGTTACTCCAATCCCATGTAATAATACCCAGGATAAAAAAAAAAAAAAGATTTGGTACATAACGCAGAACTTTTAATTATAAACAAGCCTGAACACATGGGACTATTATTTTGAAATGTCTGTGCTCCCAGTTGTAAACTCACTGACGGCAGATTCATTGAGAAATGACTCGAATTCAAACCGCTAACCTGAGCTCCTGCGTTCAAACGAGCTCTTGTCAGGTGATTCATTATAAATATCCATTTCAAAAGAGTAAATTGTTCATGATTCGGATCTCATGGTCCATGCTGTGTTTGTTGTTGCATGCAGCCAGTGAACTCATGTCATTAACAGAAAGGGTAAAAAGTGCTGCGAGATCCACTGACGCTCTAAATATGTATTCAATAATGCACAAGATATCTGATGAAACCACATATGAACGTACACACACATACCTGACTGTTGCCAATGGCTACTAGATTTTAAATTATTGTCACAATCATTTATTTTTGTTACAAGTAATTATTACAAGTTACTTACAAAAAGTAGCTAACTACATTGTAAAGGGGTTAAGGGAAAGGAGGAGGTGAGAACCGGCTTGACAATATAAGTAATAGTTTTATTGAAGACAAACACACAAAGGTGTTGGACAGCTGTACGTAAATCTCTCTCTCTCTCTCTCTCTCTCTCTCGCACTGCAGTCTCCTGCCTTTATCCTTCTCTGAGGATTGATTAGCCGGATTAGGGGCCAGCCCCGCCCTTTGCCCTGACACATTCCTCCCTTATTCACTCAGGACAGGGAGCCCCCGGCATGACATACACCCCCACTCTTTCCCTGTGGGGGGCATGCCTTCTGACCTATCTGCCGGCAGGTCATCCTGCCTTCCTGAATCTGGGAGGGGACAGGGGGAGGGAAACAACAATAATTAAAACACAGGGGGTACTCCCTGTAACAGTGTATTACCCCCTAAAAACCAAAGTAAAATTTAAAAGAGAGATGGAAAGGCAAATGCGTAGCGGCAGCAGGAGGGAGAGACAAAACACTTACTCGCCGGTTCTCTGATACACCGTAGCTTGGGCCTCGGCCACTCCTCCTCCCTCTAGTGGACAACAGCCACGCCTCCCCGGGTGAATCGGAGGCAGTCCTCCAGCCCCTGGCAGACAGAAAGCCCAGCCAAGATTTTGGTGGACAGTAGGGGTCTCCCCCACCCCTGGCAGCAGTAAACGTTCCAGGTGGTTGGTTGGGAGCCCCTCTTTACCTCGCGGTCGGTGGCCGTTCCTCCGGCGGATGGTGGATGGTAGTGGCGAGGACTCCACTACGGAATTCCCAGAATTCGTCACCAGTGTAAAGGGGTTAAGGGAAAGGAGGAGGCGAGAATTGGCTTGACAATATAAATAATAGTTTTAATGAAGAACGTAAACAAAAAGACAAACACACTAAGGTGTCGGACAGCTGCCCATAAATCGCTCTCTCTCTCTCTCTCTCTCTCTCTCTCTCTCTCTCTCTCTCTCTCTCTCTCTCTCGCACTGCAGCCTCCAGTCGGCCTTTATCCCTCTCTAAGGCTTGATTAGCCTGATTAGGGGCCAGGTGTGCGGAATCACAACACCCATTTATTGTCTGCGCGAAGGAAGTTCCACAATGGATGCTTCCAGTGTAGACAGCATCATTGATTATAATGGTGTTCTATTGCTTTTGACGTGACGTGACGCGCCGCGTCAGGGTGTAATGTTCGTTCTGAGACCAGATTGCAGCATAAAATGTATACCTTTAATACACTATGAAAATCATCTGCCAAATGTATAGATGTAAACATAGAAAATATAGCTGTCCATCTTAAGCATAGACCTAAAGGACAGAAAAGTTATTTTTCCACAAACTGAGGCATGATCCTACCAAAAAAACATCTACATTCTAAATATTACTTATTGACACTAAATGATCATCTATAAACATTACGATGATTAACAATGTCTTTTTGAAAGCTATAATTTCTAAATGGGTTATAAGGATAGATTTACAGTTAGTTTTCTTCTCAGACATTAAACAGAAATGACCCATCAATAAAACCTGCAGCAGCAAAATTAAGTCTTTATCAGTGTCTAGACGAAAGATTTTTATAGTTTTACTGTAGCTTTTGTATTACTCTGGACTGCTCTAGAAATTCTGCATTGCCGCACTTCCAACATTGTTTGCTCCTTTATAATAAATGGTTTATGCTTTTACTTATTTTAAAGTCATGTTGGATAAAAACATCTGCTAAATGAATAAATGTAAATACAAATTCTTCTTCAAACTGCAAGTGCTTGCCTAATGTAAGAGTGAAAAAATATTTTAAGAGAAAATATTGCTTTGTGATCAAACTGGAAAAGGAAACAGAGTTAAAATGATGACCTCTTTGGCTTTGTAGCCATTATATGCAACATGGCTTACTTAGTTTAGGATCTGTCCAAACTTATGACCACAAAGCAGCCAAGAGATACAGCTACAGCTGTTTATGCTATAAAAATCAGCTCTTCCTAAGGATATAACTCTTTTTCGTCACCCATAACTTCGAAAATCCATGTGCTGCAACTTAACGAAAATTACAGATGAATGTGCTGACATAATATATGTTGTATAGGAAATCTATGCTGATATGAAATGTTGAGTAGCAATACGTGTGGGATAACTAGAGTCAACAAGGTCACTAAAGGAAAAAAACTCACTTTTTTTGGGTCAACTATCTCTTTAAATTTGGCTTGTTGTCCAAATTAAATAAAAATAGAGAGAGTGAATTCATGATGAATTATGAACTCAGTTTTTAAACTCCACAGGCCTCTGTAACCGAGCCAGTACGACAAGACTTTCCACTTCCAACCTTGGAAATGTGAATGAATAAGAGCTTGCAAAACTGTGCCTGCAAATCCCAAGGCCATGTGTATATCAATACCAGCTCAAAACAACAGGACTGAATTCACACTGGAGAGTATAAGAAATAATCCGGGACTGGATGTGATTAGACCAATGAAAGGGAATGAACAGAGAACCAATTTGTAAATTGAAGACAGACAAATATGTTTATATTTTTCCCAAGAAATTACGCAATTGTGTCTATACTCTTATAACGAAATTCACAAAGATTTAAGGGATAGTACACCCTAAAATGAGAATTCTGATATAATTTAATCAAACTGACTGAACAATGGTAAACTAAACAAAAACCAGGGCCAAAACAAAATAAAGGCACTGATCAGCAAAATAATATCCGACATCAGCGATCAGTGAAAAGTATAGAAACACAGAAAAAAACAAAACAAACAAAGACAGAGAATAGGATCACAACACTAAATAAAAACACAACAATAGTGGGGGGGACCTGACACTACCCTCTCTCCACAGGATGACTACCAGGGGTCCCAACCTGACTGCAAATAAACAAACAGAACAGAAGGGAGGGGGTTTGTGGGGCACAGACAGAACAACCCAGGACAGAGCAGGTGGGAAAAACCAGGGAGGTGCTGGTGAAACAGATCAAGGGAGGGCGGGTGGGGATATGGTTTACAGGTGGGGCGGAGGTAGACGGCCGAGGGGGTGGCTCCAGGAAAGAAGCAGGGACATGCGTCCAGGGATTGGGCTCCAGGAAGGGGGCAGGGTCTGGCGGCCACAGGAGGGCTTTCGGATGGGAGCATGGTCAGGTGATCGGGAAGGTGGCTCCAGGAAAGCATCAGGGTTAGTCATAATTACCCTACCAAGCTCCTCCAAGGTTATCTCAGAGTCAAGAGAATTTTTTTACTCTGTCGTCAGTTTAGGGAATTCTAATGGTGCCACAAAGTTTCTAATATCTTCATCAGTAGACAAAGATGCGGAACTATAAAATAAAGATAGAATTTTTAAAAACATTATTAATATCAATGGCCGTGATAAAAATGGTTTCGTATATCTGCTATATATATATATATATATATATATTATATTTGGGGAGGGCAGCGGGTGCAGCTCTGCCGGGTACGCCCCCTCAGACCACCCGCCCCCTGACACACTCGTTGACCCCCGTCCGTGCTCGAGGCAACGGCGACTCGCCTCCAGGCCGGTCTGCCTATCCTCTGGAGCACGAGGTGGATAACCCTACCACCTGGCGCGGGTGCCCTATACTCCCTTCCAAGGCCTGTAGGACGACATCCTCGTTAAACACAAAAGCCTACAGCGCCGCGGGACAGGCCACTTCCGCCTTGCACACCATGGCCATCCTGCAAGTCCACCAGGCCAAGGCGCACAGGGATCTGCACGAGAGTAGCCCTGACCCCGATGTGCTGCAGGAACTGCGCTCAGCAACCGACCTCGCCCTCAGAGCCACGAAGGTCACCGCGCAGGCACTCGGGCAGGCGACGGCCACCCTTGTGGTCCAGGAACGTCATCTATGGCTCAACCTGGTCGAGATGCGTGCGGCCGACAAAGTTCGCTTCCTCGACGCCCCTGTCTCCCAGTTTGGCCTCTTTGGGACTTCGCCCAGCAGTTCTCTGCAGTGAAAAAGCAGACGGAGGCTGCAAACTTGCCGCCATGGCCACTGCCCCGTCTGCTAGCCAAGGGCATCCCCCTGCAGCCCAGCTCTCAGCCCCAGCGTCGAGCACACCGCAGGAAGCAGACGGCCCCCGTCTCTCCTGAGATGGACGACAAAGCAACAGAGATGTCAGCTCCGGAGGTGGTAAGTCCAGAGCATCTCTTTTCTCGTTATGGAGTTAGACTCGGTCTCAATGTCAGCACGTCTCACCAACGAGCATGCCCAGTCAGTGTTGAGGTGCCTCGCCACCTTCAGGCCAGGCACAACGGTCCCTTTAAAACTTTTCCAGAGGCTCCTGGGGCATATGGCATCCTCTGCGGCGGTCGCGCCGCTGGGGTTGATGCCGCTGGGGTTGATGACCGCTTCAACACTGGCTTCAGACCCAAGTCTCGAGATGAGCATAGCGCCGCGGCACGCACCGTGTGACAATCACCTCCGCCTGCCAACAAACATTCAAACCCTGGACAGACCTCTGGTTCTCGGACCTTGTACTCCTCGCGACAGCCCCTCCCTGGCGAATTCCCCTGAGGAAAGACCTTCTTTCTCAGGGACGGGGCACGCTCTGGCATTCGCATCCAGACCTTTGGAACCTCCACGTCTGGTCCCTGGTTCCTCTGCCGAGGTAAAACAGTGCGCCTTCTTCCCAGGAGACCCCTTTAGGTTTCTGGTTGATTCTTCCCTAGACCTCTTGGGACCACAGTTCAGCGGAGGAACTCGCCGACCCAGTCCACTATGGGTACCCCAGGCTACCCCTACTGGAATAGGTGCTCCACAGATCAGGCCTCCTACGCGGACTCCTCCTGTGTGTACTTCCACGTTACGGTCACCTTACAAGCTGACCCGCATCTCCCTTAGGCAGTCCTTCGCTGCCCTCCAGTCGCCATATTGTAGCACTCCCCCCTCCTCGAGACTGGATCTACCACCGCGCCATTCTTCCCACATGTGACCGTAGAGGCCATGTGATGTATTTTGCCACATTTACCTCCCCTTTCGGGCGGGTGTGGCTTCCGCAGGGTCTTTTCCCCCTGAAAGAATAGGAATTCGGGTAAGACCCCCTTCCCGCGATGCGGTAAGGACCCGGCTGCTCTTGCTCTATGACAAGAAAACATAGAGAGAAAAGAGGCCCAGCCAGGCTTGGCCCGTTCCCTAGTTGGAAGCGTCGCCTTGTTCCCCTCTAGGGTAACCAAAAGGATTCCGACGAATTTTTTGGGGCATTGGGGAAAGAGTATGTGCAGTCTGAACACAGTTGGTCGCTTGTGCACGTGAAATACCTGCCCGCTTCTGTGTCAGCAGTACACGTACACAGCTCAGCACATGCCGTGATTTGAAGTGGACCCCTAGTGTCGCTTCTTCGACACGACGTTGAAGTGAGTGACAGACGGGGAACTTTCGTTACGTATGTAACCTCCGTTCCCTGATGGAGGGAACGAGACGTCGTGTCTTCACGGCCACGTCGCTGAGCCGAGCCGCTGAGGTGGCCGGAACACTCCCGGCTCCTCAGAAAAATCCTGAATGAACGAGCGTATTTCCCTCGCCTTTATACCCGTATCCGGGGGCGGGGTATGCAAATACTGTTCGCCAACTCTCATTGGCCTTTTTTCATAGATCAGAGGCATATTTGGCGCTCAAGAGAGACCCCTAGTGTCGCTTCTTCGACACGACATCTCGCTCCCTCCATCAGGGAACGGAGGTTACATTTGTAACCGAGACGTTTTATATTTTCTATGTATTAGGGATAGTTCACTCAAAATGACATAATTGACTCACTCTAATATTGTTCTAAACCTTCCATGGGACACAAATGACAGAAAGTTATTCTCAGTTATCATTGGCTTTGAATGCTTTAATTCAATGAATGTGAATGGGGACTGAGGCTCTTGTTCTACATAACATCTCCTTTTGTGTTCCACAGAAGAAAGAAAATCAAACGGATTTGGAACAACGTGAGGGTGAAAGAATGATGTCAGAATTTCATTTTTGGGCAAACTATCCCTTTATCATGAAACTGGGGTGAATCACGGGGTATCTCTAACAGATAATAAATGGTGCTTGGCACAAAGCTTACAGTTGTATGTACAATACAGATTCCTCAGAAACGTGATTGGTTTGAACAATTAAAGTCATCTACACAAACTCAGTGTTTGTCAATCGTTGATGGAGGTACTCAACTTGAGTTGCTCCAGGACTCTTTAAGACCCTGTAAGCCTGATGTGTGGTCACACATTTATGGATTGCCTACTAATGTTTATTTTTTACAGTGACCCAGATTTTGACTAGATTTTTTTTTATTTCACATTATCTATCTCCATTGCATCTAATTTTCCTGTATTTAGACCTTTCTTCTGTTTTACAGGAAAAACATACCATAGGGAATGGTGCAACTGTATTAAAAGAAATGCTGTTAAATAATTGACAAGAAATCCACTAATACATCTCATATCATAATCACATGAAGTGGCCATGTCCAAACATGATCTGTTTTTCCTGTTTGCGGGTAACAACAGAAACAATAACACAAGTTTGATGTCTTCAGCATTCAGTAATGCTTCCCATAATAACCACAGGATCAACAATCAGGTGCTGCAAACAATTAAAAACAATTTGACCTAGAATTAGCAAATTCACATGAGTAGTTAGCAAAACAAGCCAGGAATTTTTTTATTTTTTTTTGTGTAATATGAGGAAATAACCTCTAGCATTCCAAAGATGGCTGCCAGTGAACTGACTTGCTAGAAAAACTTTGATGGAACATGTCCATTTTAATGTTTTAATGGTTACTTTGCTTAGGCACCTGTGGGAACTTCATTCATGATCTAAAAATGACCAAAGGACCAGTTGCTGAAAATGTATAATAATAATTTATTTGCAGTCTTGATATTTTGTTGTCCATGCAACGAAATTCATGCACTTTTTGTTTGCGACTCAAGTGCTAATATCCTATTTGTGGTCACTTATCTCTGCAGTCTGAGATACACTCTAAAATTTATCAGATATGCAAGAACAGTTAATTAAAAAAAAAGCTCTTCCATTAATGTAACAGATATATGACAGTTGGTTTCACATAAAATATATATGTAGATAAATTATTAGATCTGAATGTTTCAATCACAAGAGTTTGTTTGCCAAATATATCACAGCCCTGTGGTTTTGATGAACTGAAGCCCTTGATGGAATGCACTCAAGGGGCAGAGACAAGGCAAAACTTCAGACAGCTTCAGTTCTTCAGTTGATATACTGACCAGATGATGACCGAGCATCTTTTCCCATCAAGGAAGATCACGCCTCCCTCTCATGGCCTCAGCATCACATTTACCCAGAGAATCAGAGATGAGAGCACACTAAGCTCACTCCAGAGTGCTTTATAAATCCCACACATTCGCAATGCATGAATCACACTTTCCTTCGCAAAAACGTCCTGTTGTGCTAAACCAAAGAATACTTTTACAGCCCTGTAAATTACCACTCAGCTCTCCCTTCATTCCTCTGTCCATCGCACATTCGTGTGCAATAACCATCACTGATCAAAAGCATTTACAGTGTGATTGCTAATTTGTAGTTTAACATAGTGTTGGGAAAGCTAATTTGAAACTGTAGCCAAAGTCCCTTTTAGGCAATCCAGTCACTCAGCGGCCATGTTTGTGGTCAACATGACCACACTGGAAGTTGACATGTCGCTATCGAATGTTCCAGCACCCTGACATTGACCCCAGAGTTACTGACAAGTGCCATCTTCCATCAGACAGCTTTGCATTAATTCAAACATGCTTACCTTATCCTGTGACGAGCTGAGCTAGCAGCAAGAGACCCAAGTTCTCGTCCTACATTTGACAAATATGATGCGAAAATTGCAAAATCCTTTTTTTACATTTACATTTTTACTATATTGAAGGTTAGATTCAGGGTTGGGGCTTGGGTTATGATTTACAACAAAATACAACTCGCCTTTGGCACCCCTCTGTGGACATTTTACTCGGAAACTGGAGCTCACACATGCCCATACATTCAAAAACACTTCTTGCTTCAGCCACTGGAGGCAGTGGTTCAAAATTCATAGTTTAGCTAAAGAACTTTTGACCTATACTGTTGGCGAATTTACAGTAAGATCAATCTGAAGTGGTCAAGGTTATGATCAAATAACATATTTCAAAGCAGCAATAAAATCAGACAACAATGACCTCATAAATTGTACTTCTTTAGCTCACTGTGACAGGGCGGATTATACACACCCCGTCCGCAATCTGCCTTTATCCCTCTCCGAGGCTCAATTAGCCCAATAAGGGACCGGGTGTGTATAATCACAACCCGGCCCTGCCCTCCGCCCTGTCACACTCACATTGTCCAAAAAATGCTAAAAGATGCTATTTTTCAGGCTACTCAAGCTATCACGCATGAATCAAATGTTGGAACGTTGGAGAGCATGATGGAATATTGCCTCAGGTGGCTCAGCTGTAAATTTGTGGGCACAATATAAATATATGACATTAAAAAACAACAACAATGTAACGTTTGATCATCCTACACAGCAACTTGTTAAAAAAGTTGCTTGCTACTAGAAAAGTTATACTATTTTAAAAGTAGCTGAACTGGCATGGTACAGAACAATGTAGTTCAGTTGTAGCGTTGATTCTTTAAGTAAGTGTCTCCCCAAAATGGATTGAATGCTCACTCCATATCTCCAAAACCAAGACAAACTAATTGGACACTTGAACTTGTTGTGATTTAAATCGCAACATGGAAAAAAAAGTCCAGTTTAGGTCTTTTGTAGAGCTCTTTTGGCTCTAAGGTAACAACCTTGACAGAGTGCATACACTTGATTCACAGCCCTCCATACACCTACTGTAAGAACAGAACACAGCATCATTTCTCAAAGAATATACCAAAAACAAAAAACAAACAAAAAAGTCCTTCCTCAGAACACACTTTAGCACAGTTGGCGAATGAACATGGGAATGAAACAAAGACATTTGTTGGCGCTGGTTACGTATGACTAATATTTGATACAAGCAGGGCAGTGGGACAAAACACTACACAGTACTAAACTAGGTAGACAGTAATTAAAGTCTCTCATTCAGTAGTCAAAGTGATTGTTCTTTTTCAATATTTTCAGCTAGATATGTTACTGTAATCTACGTCATGAGGTATTTAAGACATTATGTACATGGAAACACATATACTGTATGTCCTCTCATTCTTTCTGGTTAGAAGCAAAAAAATTACAAATAAAATAATGACAGAACAAAATAATTTTTAACAATTATAAATAAGCATTTAATATTTAACTAAGTATTTAGTAAGCATTTATAAGTATTTAGAATTGTTAAAAATAAAATGATTGCTTTACAGGTAATGTTTAATACGTTTAATAGTTTTACCTCTGGTTTGGCAGGGTTGAAAGCCACATTTAGGACTGTTTCAGACTGTCTTTGGAGCTTAAATAGAACGTTGTTGCTCCGTGTGTCATATATATAAGCCTAGAAGAAAGATCAAAACATTAAACTTTTAAACATTAAAAAATACAATTTTTTATTTTTTTTTTACCCAGAATAAATGTCACTTTTAATCCAATGTTATGCAACATTTCACACTTGTAATTTTGAAAGGGGGGTTATGAAGCACAGCACCAGAGCATGGTCAGAGAAATACAGTTTAAGGATTGAGCAGCGCTAGGGTGAGTTTTAGAGCAAAAGACAACCAATCGTTAACAATCAAAACAGTCGCAGAAACTTTCACATGCTGTTTAGTTTCAGCATTTGAGGGTAGCAGCTAAAAATGCTGATCAGTGATGGCAAAAGTGGCAGATGGACATTCCGGATTCAATACAAGTTAAGCTCAAATTACAATATTTGTAGCATAATATTGATTACAACAAAAAATTATTTAGACTTAAAAAGCAAAAATCTGGGTTACAGTGAGGCACTTCCAATGGAAGTCAATGGGGGCCAATTTGTTAGGTTAAAATACTCACTATTTCAAAATGTAGCCACAAGACGTTAACAATAGTGTTAACATGATTTTAGTGTCATAAAATCACTTACTAACCTTTTCTGTGTAAAGTTATAGCCAATTTTACAACTTCATTGCCATGATGATGTAATGTCAACAAAACCTAAAATCCTAAAACAACTGCAAAAATGACAATTTAAACATTTTACAGCTCAAATAATACATGAGTTTTAATTGAAGAATTAATTTAAGTGCTTTTATAAAATGATAAGCTTCACCTTTCTGCCTTTAAACCTTCCAAAATTTGGCCACATTCACTTTCATTGTCCCCAATGACATCCATTGTAAGTGCCTCACTGTATCCTCGACTTCTGCTTTTTTAAAGAAAAGGAGGAACGAGTTGAAATACATTTTTGTGGTGATCAACATTATGCCACAAATGCTGTCGACTGAGCTTAACTTGTATTGAATCCAGAACATTCCTTTAAGATATAGTGCACAAGCACACAATTTATGATACTTCTATCAAGTTTTTTGGCCCTTTTTGGAGCCTGACAGTCCTTGATCCCCTTCAACTTTCATTTTATGGAAGAAAACAGCATGGACATACAGTTAAATTTCACTTTTGATGTTCAACAGTAGAACAGGTTTAGAATGATATGAGGGTGAGTAAATGATGACAAAAATTCTAGTTCCCCGTCTGTCGCTCACTTCGACGTCGTGTCGAAGAAGCGACACTAGGGGTCTCTCTTGAGTGCCGAAAGATACCTCTGATCTATGAAAAAAGGCCAATGAGAGTTGGCGAACAGTATTTGCATACTCCGCCTCCGGATACGGATATAAAGGCGAGAGAAATACGCTCGTTCATTCAGTAATTTTCTTCGGAGCCGATGGTCGTGTGTATGCAGTCAGCTGCGAGTAACACAACTGATCCTGCTTCTGATCCTCTGACGCTCTGCTTTGCTGTTGGATTTACGGCGCACTACAGCGGCTTTTCTCTTCACTGCCAGCATGCAGTTTGCCCCTGGGCGCTTCGACAGCGCAGAGTTAAAAGAGTTGAAAGAGTGATTCTCTCCATAAAAGAGTTTATTTCTCTGAAAGAGCATTACACAGCGGCGTTGAACGTCCTTTTCAGGACGCGTCTTTATAAAGATGTAATTTCCGCCCCTGTGTAGTTTCTGGATGCGGTGATTTCTCCCCACCTCTCTCGGTCATAAAACACTGTCTTGCATGCCTGGGCTGCGATCGCACGCAAGCAACGTTTTATGAATGGTTTATGTTCTCAGTGCGAGAACATAGCCATGGCAACATTGCGGTCGTGTGGCTTTCTTTTGTAATGAGAGAAAGCCGTTTCAGCCGCCCCCCGCGCCTCGCCTCCTTCCTACGGGATTGACGCAGGCGCCGCGGGCGATGAACACGATTTGGGGACAATGACAGGCTCTGTTCGCCGGGTAAATCCCCTCGAACTTCCCGCCTCCCCGGCACGCTTGTTTGCTTCCGTCTGAGCTCGGGATAAGTATTCTCTCCAATGGTTCATCTTCTCAGTGTGAGAACATGGCCGTTATAGCATTGCGGTCGCACGGCTTTCTTTTGTAATGAGAGAAAGCCACTTCAGCCGCCCCCCGCGCTCCGCCTTCTTCCTACGGGATCGGCGCAGGCGCCTCGGGCAATGAAGGCGATTTGGGGAATATGACGGGCTCTGTTCGCCGGGTAAACCCCCTCGAACCGCCCGCCTCCCCGGCACGCTTGCTTGCCTCAGAATTGGATGACATCACCGCTGCATCGGAGAGCGTTACAGCGGCATCGGATGCTGATCGTTCGCCTGGGCCGCCACCTTCGGGTCTGCCGCCCAGCCTGAGCCTGACGCACGGAGATCCGCTATGCTTTCCTGGGCTACTTGATCGGTTCCGCGGGCAGGTGCGCCGCTCACAGCCACGCCCCCCCCCCCCCCCGTTCCTTTCTTCCCGGACGTGCACGACGAGTTGAGCTAAGCCAAGGCTTCTTCGCTCCTCCGCTCTCACTACCCTCGCGGTGGAACGGTCCCAGACCGCTTCCACTCTGCACGCCACGGCCCTTCCTGCAACCAATGCCAGGCCAAAGCACTTCAAAACTTGCACCTTGGGTAGTCCTGTTCTTGATGTGCTGCAGGAACTGCGCTGGATGACCAACCGCGCCCCCGGGCCACGGAGGTCAGAAGCGCTGGCACTCGAACAGGCGATGGCCACCCCTTGTGGTCCAGAAACGCACCTGTGGACTGGACCTGGTCGAAATGCGGGAGGCGGACAAGGCACACCTTCTCCCACACCCCCGTCTCCCAGCTCATATTCTCTGTAATGAGCTATTTCCTTTTGTCTCTGGGTCACCTGGCCCGCAAATGCCGTTCTCACGGCACTTTGCCCCCAGATATCAACAGTCCTGGCTTCCTGGACACGGACCACCCGTCTTCAGCCCCACGACTGTCCCCTGGCCGGCCGGTTCCGACGAGTCTAGAGGACGCCTACCCAGGACCTCCTCCTCAGTCGCTAACCCGCCCCCTGCCGGGTGTGCGGAGCAAGGTAAGTGCTTTGAGTCTTGTCTCAGCACCTCAGCCGCGGGTCGCCCTGTCGCCGCCCAACGCTTCCCTACCTGCTCCGCCCCGCTGCGAAGCCCCGCCGGGTACGTCAAAATTAATCGTCCCTTTGGTGCCCCTAACGCAGAGGTTGGACGCATGGCTTTCACTTCCCAACCCGTCTTGCTGGCTGGCCCGGACCATCTGACTCGGTTACGCAATTCAGTTTGCCAGGCCCCCGCCCCCCTTCATGGGCGTCCGCTTTTTCGCAGTACACGGCGAACATGCCCACTCCCTGCGCGCGGAAATCGCGACTCTTCTGGCCAAAGACGCGATAGAGCCTGTCCCTCCAACCGAGATGAAGAAGGGTCTCTACAGCCCTTACTTCATCGTACCCAAGAAAAGCGGCGGCTTACGACCAGTCTTGGACCTGCGAGTTCTCAACCGAGTGTTGCACAAACTCCCGTTCAAAATGCTCACGCTTAACCTGCGTCCGGCATCTAGATTGGTTCGCAGCGGTAGACCTGAAGGATGCGTACTTCCATCCTGCCCCGACACCGCCCCTACCTGCGGTTTGCGTTCGGGGGCCAGGTGTATCAGTACGAAGTCCTCCCCTTCGGCTTATCTCTGTCCTCTCGCGAGAGCTACTATGCACCCACAGAGACCAGGTGCTCAGGCACCTCAGCCGTCTGGGGATTCAGGTCAACTGGGAAAAGAGCCAGCTCACTCCAGTTCAGAGCGTCTCTTTTCTCAGGATGGAGTTAGACTCGGTCTCAATGTCGGCACGTCTCACCAATGAGCGTGCCCAGTCAGTGTTGAACTGCCTCGCTGCCTTTAGGCCAGGCACAGCGGTCCCCTTAAAACTTTTCCAGAGGCTCCTGGGGCATATGGCATCCTCCGCGGCAGTCGCGCCACTGGGGTCGATGCATATGAGACCGCTCCAACACTGGCTCTAGACCCGAGTCCCGAGACGAGCATGGCGCCACGGCACGCACCGGGTAACAATCACCCCCGCCTGCCGTCAGACATTCAACCCCTGGACAGACCCCTGTTTCTTACGGGTTGGAGTGCCCCTACAGAAGGTGTCCAGACGCGTCCTGGTCACGACCGACGCCTCCAGATTGGGTTGGAGCGCCTTTTGCAACGGGCACGCAGCCTCAGGCCGTTGGAAAGGGGCCCAGCTGCGTTGGCACATCAACTGCCTCGAGTTGTTGACCGTCCTTTTGGCCCTGCGGAAGTTTCTCCCGTTAATTCGGGACGAACATATCCTAGTCAGGTCGGACAGCACCACTGCGGTCGCGTACATAAATCGCCAAGGCGGCGTACGCTCCCGTCATATGTCACAACTCGCCTGTCGTCTCCTCCTTTGGAGCCAGCACCGACTCAAGTCGCTGCGTGCCACTCACATCCCCGGCAACCTCAATGTGATAGCGGACGCGCTGTCATGACAACGCTTGCCTGGCGGAGAGTGGAGGCTTCACCCCCACTCGGTTCAGCTGATTTGGGAACGGTTCGGCAAGGCCCAGGTAGACCCCTCTGCCTCCCGAGACACCTCCCACTGCCCGCTCTGGTACGCCCATTCAGAGGCTCCCCTCGGGGCAGATGCACTGGCACACAGCTGGCCGGCTGGGCTGCGCAAGTACGCATTCCCCCAGTGAGCCTTCTTGCACAGGTGCTGTGCAAGGTCAGGGAGGACGAGGAGCAAGTCACTCTCGTGGCTCCTTACTGGCCCACTCAGGCCTGGTTCTTGGACCTTGTACTTCTCCCGACAGCCCCTCCCTGGCGAATTCCCCTGAGGAAGGACCTTCTTTCTCAGGGATGGGGCACGCTCTGGCATCCGCACCCAGACCTTTGGAACCTCCATGTCTGGCCCCCGAACGGGATGCGGAAGATCTAGCTGGTCTACCAACCACGGTCGTAGCCACGATCAACCAAGCCAGAGCCCCTTCTACCAGGCAACTCTACGCCCTGAAGGGCGTCTGTTCGTGAATCGGTGTTCTTCCCGGGCAGAAGACCCACAGAGGTGCGCAGTTAGGTCTGTGCTCCTGTTCCTACAGGAGAGGTTGGAGGGGAGGCTGTCCCCATCCACCTTGAAGGTGTATGTTGCCACCATCGCAGCTCACCACGACCCAGTAGACAGCAAGTCTCTGGGTAAGCACGACTTAATCGTCAGGTTCCCAAGAGGTGCCCGGAGGTTAAACCCCTCCCGGCCAAACCTGTTCCCCTCCTGGGATCTCTCGGTGGTCCTCGCCGGTCTTCAGAGATCCCCCCCTCTGAGTCGCTAGAATCAGTTGGCTCAGGGCCCTCTCCTGAAAAGACGGCCCTGCTGATCGCGCTCACTTCCATCAAGAGGGTCGGGGACCTGCAAGCGTTCCCTACTAACGACACTTGCCTGGAGCTCGGTCCGGCAGATACTCATGTGATCCTAAGACCTTGACTGGGCTATGTGCCCTTGGTTCCTACCACGCCCTCTGGAGATCAGGTAGTGAACCTACAAGCGCTGCCCCGGGAGGAGGCAGACCCAGCCCCTCTCACTGTCGTGTCCGGTACGTGCCTACCTGGAACGCACCCAGAGCTTCAGGCGCTCTGAGCAGCTCTTTGTCTGCTTTGGAGGACAGCAGAAAGGGAACGCTGTCTCCATACAGAGGTGTCTCACTGGGTGGTGGATGCCATTCAGTTGGCCTATCACACCCAGGCCATGCCCCCCTTATGGGTTCGAGCCCACTCCACTGGGAGCGTGGCATCCTTATGGGCACTGGCTAGGGGCACCTCCCTAGCAGACATTTGCAGAGCTGCGGGCTGGGCAGCTCCTAACACCCTTATGATCTCAGGGTTGAGTCAGTCTCGTCCCGTGTTCTCTCAGGTCCGAGCCCGTAGAACTCGGTACACGTCGATGATCTGACCGGGTGAACCGCTTGTTCCAGCGCCGTTTCCCTCTGCCAAGGCAAAACAGTGCGCTTTTGTCCCAGAGGACCTAGGTCCCTGGTTGATTCCTCCCTAGCCCTTCGGGCCCGCAGCAGTTCAGCGGAGGAACGTGCTGGTCCAGTCCACTACGGGTACCTCCGGCTACCCCTACTGGAATAGGTGCTCCACAGATCAGGCCTCCTACGGGACTCCTTCTGTGTGTATTTCCGCGGTACGGTCACCTTGCGAGCTGACCCGCGTCTCCCTTAGGCAGTCCTTCGCTGCCCTCCGGTCGCCGTGTTGTAGCAACTCCCCCCTCCTCGAGGCTGGATCTACCACCGCGCCATTTCCTCCCACATGCCCAAAGTGGCCATGTGGTGTATTTTGCCACCTATACCTCCCCTGCTGGGCGGGTGTGGCCTCCGCAGGGTCTTTTCCCCCTAAAAGAATAGGACTTCGGAATAAGACCCCCTTCCCTCGATGCGGTAAGGGCCCCGGCTGCTCTTGCTCTATGCCGAGAAAACATAGAGAGAAAAGAGGCCCAGCCAGGCTTGGCCTGTTCCCTAGTTGGGAGCGTCACCTTGTTCCCCCCTGGGTAACCAAAAGGGTGCTGACGCTTTTTCGGGGCATTGGGGAAGAGTACGTGCAGCCTGAACACAGTTGGTCGCTTGTGCACGTGCAAAATACCTGCCCGCTTCTGTGTCAGCAGTACACGTACACGGCTCAGCGCATGGCGAGTTTTGAAGTGGACCCCTAGTGTCGCTTCTTCGACACGACGTCGAAGTGAGCGACAGACGGGGAACGTCTCGGTTACGTATGTAACCTCCGTTCCCTGATGGAGGGAACGAGACGTCGTGTCTTCCCGGCCACGTCGCTGAGCCGAGCCGCTGAGATGCCCGGAACACTCCCGGCTCCTCAGAAAAATCCTGAATGAACGAGCGTATTTCTCTCGCCTTTATATCCGTATCCGGAGGCGGAGTATGCAAATACTGTTCGCCAACTCTCATTGGCCTTTTTTCATAGATCAGAGGTATCTTTCGGCGCTCAAGAGAGACCCCTAGTGTCGCTTCTTCGACACGACGTCTCGTTCCCTCCATCAGGGAACGGAGGTTACATACGTAACCGAGACGTTTTAAAACTACTTCTAATTACCCATTGATGGTATTCAATCGGACCTAGTGACATTGCCTCCACTTATTTTTGTTCTTAATGGTTTCTGCTAGGTAATGACAATGCATATGGTAGAAAGATTAGGAAAATACCATGAATGGCCATGTTTTCCATGTCATCACTCATAGATGTGGCACAGAATCTATAACTTTTTGTTGATCGTACTTGAATTTGTTGCTACCTTATGGTTTGGAAATAATGCCATTTGATCTTGGAGTTTTTTTTGTGGTGGTGGGGAGGGGGGTGTGTGGGGTGGGATCCCATTTCTGTGATTGCCTAGTGAAATATATAATACATCAACAAATGCATCTGGCTTATGGATGTCTCAAGACACCCACAAATAACAGCATAGTAGCTCACTACTGTTCTCTCTGTCTGCATCCAAGAAACACTGGAAAGCAGGCAGATCTGTGGAGATCCTCTCGAAACACTCCAGCTTTGCCCAGTCTTGGCGATTAATAACAGCTATCAACATGCACATATTATTCCACTGACTTCAGCAAAGACTTAAAATACATACACAAACAGAGCAGAAAGCAATTATCCTACAATGCTGGAGCAAATGGCACATGACACATACTATGACAAGTTATTTGATTGCTTTAAAAAGGCCAAAAAAAAAAAAAACATTCAGTTCAAAATTTGGATTATAATTTTGAATCATAAGAAGAGCTATATATTTAAAAATGTATTTGCCTGTAAATGGAATATGAAGTTAAGGCAGGTTTGCTACTTATAATAATGTTGGCTCAGATAAAAATTGATAATTGAAACTAAAAGTTTTAACCCTCGTGCGACCCCACATCCACATGTGGACGTTGTATTTTGCCTTTGCAATATGCTCTGCATAATTTAAATTATTTTAAACTGACTGAATACTGTTCACAACACTCCAGACTGTCATTTAAGGGTTAAACTGCTGGTGCACCACATCACAGTGTTTTTTCAAAAGTTGAAAAACATGTTAGATACATTTTAAAATACATTTTATTATATTTTATTTTGCTTTCACTGGACAATACTGTTCTATTCTATTCATTAACATTAGTAAATGCATTCCTATATATTTACTGTGCATTTTCAAATTGAGAATCAATGGGTTCATCCAAAAGCTGAAGAATGTTGCTTTCAGATGCTTTATATGCAGTTTGGATGAAAATAAGTGCTTTTCGAACTATTCTGTTCTGCACTCAAGACAATCACTAAATAGGGAGCAAGGGAAAATCCTTTAGCTTTCTATGCGGCTAAGTGCATTCACTCCTAAAATCTGACAAAAAGTTCAGTTTCAGGCTGCAGATGATGTTTGGACCACTCAACATGTTTGGCAGACATGGGACAATGGTACTCAGTACATAGAGTAGATTCAGAATTTTATAATGCAAACATTTATTTTAATGTACTGTAGTTAGCAGAGATTGGATGATGCTGGCCATTACTTTGAATAGGAATTGTTTATTCAGCTTTATAGAAAAGCTGTAATGTCTGTAAAGTCTCAAAAACATGAGTAATCAACACTCCTGGAAATATAAACAATTTAATGAAAATAATCCGTCTTACTACAGCTTTATTTTATTTAAAATTTCACAACTTACTCCCGCTGTCCACATATTTGGACATACATTTTTAAGAAAAATATTTGCTCTAGAATTTGTTATTTTTTTTGGCTTGTTTATTAGATGCTACTAGCTACAAATCAAAAAGTGAAATGGAAAATGCACACAGCAGTCACGCTCTGATTTCAGGAGGTTAAATATTTGCAAAACCAATGCGTTTTGACGCAACTTGGCAAATGTATAATGTATGATTATGGTCCAATGCAATTAATAGAAAATTATTCAATAAAATTCCCTATCCTATAACAATAAACAACTGTGATTGGCCCATCCTGTCCATCGCTGCAAGCACAGAGAAAAGTAGCATTTACCACATGACCAAGCACTCAAACACGTTCGCTTTTGATGAAAACTTCTTACACTAAGAAAGTTAAATGGGTACTAATTATATAATATAATAAAGCAAGATAACATAATGATCTCTTAGGAAAGAATGTAACTGACTAGGCAGTTGCAGCAGATTCTAAACAATAACTTTATTTCACAGTTTTGTTTTTTTTTACTCGCACTCCCTAACATCTGCAGTGGATTCCTACATTTGAATATACGATATATAAGAGCTTTCATTTAAATTCTTTCAGCACCAGCCTCTTATGGATTATGAAGTCCTAAATATAGGTCATTCATGAGCATTCCCATGAGCTAAAGCACACTATTGTGGGTCATTTTCTCTTCGCAAAATTGTTGTGGAACATCCATTGTTTTTTGAAGTTTGATTGGTCAGTGGTTCTGTAGAAAACAGAGCACTTCTAAAAACAGAACACCATGAAAGAATGGATATCCCAATGTTGTTCTCATAAGAGTGAATAGTTTTGACACTTCTGGCAAAAGATGTGGAGAAGCTCACCAGTAAATGTGTTGCAGCTGCTGGATATGATAAGACAAACTAAGAGATGGAGAATTAAAGAGGTCACTGGAAAAAATTGTCCAGCTAAACAGAGATGATTGTAGGTTCCTTTTCAACTCTTTACTCTAGGCTAGCTTTTGTGGTGTAAATGTAATGCACAGTTTAATGCTGTTTCTTTATCAATCCCACAGTAGGCGGTAAATAGCAATGTAAGAAATGTTTGAAATGCTGTTTGCTAGTCCAAATTCGGGCACTGGAGGCAAAATATTCTAATGTCAAAATTTTACATATACAGATTTTTTTATTATTATAATAATCTAACTCCAAGAAGACTTAAAAAAGTGAGGGATGTTGTAAGAGTGAGTTGTAGGAACCATCAAAATGTTTCACCCCTGCCCTTAGTTACAATGAAATATGGTCCTCAGCAGACCTGAATGACAACTTCTTCAGAACACACAAGCGCACACCAGGACAGGATTATCTATTTTATGACTATTCATTCTGCATAACTTCTGAAATATACCATCCCAGATGTGAATGACTTTCTTTCCTCTTTTTAGAGGTATTTCTCAGCTCTTTAGTTCAATACAATGTAAGTGAATGGGTGCCAAAATTTGAAGATCCAAAATAAGGGCAAAATAAAAGTAATCCAGGAGACTCTAGTAGTTCAATCCATATCTTCTGAAGTGAATTGATGGATGCGGATGAAAAAAGTTAAATATTTAATATTTATTTTTTTATATATAATTTATCCTCCCTGCTCAGTGAATTTCCACTTTACTTTCACTTTATCATTCTACTTCTGTTTTTGGTGATTAACATCTTTCTAGCATATCACCCCCTACTGGACAGGGAGGAGAATTTATGACAAAAATAATTAATTATTGATCTGTTTCTCACCCACACCTATCATATAATATCTGAACACATGGATTTAAACACTGGAGTCATATGGATTACTTTTATGCTCCCTTTATGTGGATTTTGTAGTTTCAAAAATTTGGCACCCATTCACTTGCATTGTGAGGACCTACAGAGCTGAGATATTCTTGTAATAATCTTACATTTTGTTCTGCAAAAGAAAGAATGTCTAGAATACGGACGTACCTCTGACCTATGAAAAAAGGCTAATGAGAATTTGCATGTCCTGCCCCTGGACATACGGGTATAAACGGACTGGGTGCGATAGGCCAATGAAATGGCGTCCACCACCCAATGGGAGAGCCTCTATTTGGAGACAGCGCTACCTTTCCACTGTCCACCAAAGCAGACAAAAAGCTGCTCAGAACATCTAAAGCTCTGCGTGCGGTCCAAATAGGTACTTTGCATGTACACACAGCAACGAAGGGGCTGGGTCTGCCTCCTCCCAGGGCAGCGCTTGCAGGTTCACTACCTGGTCTCTGAAGGGCGTGGTAGGAACCTTGGGCACATAGCCCGGTCTTGGGATCACATGTGTGTCCACTTTAGGGTGTAAAGTTGCCTGGTAGAAGGCTTGGTTTGGCTTGTCTGGCTTGGTTGATCGTGTCTACGACGGCAGGTGGTAGATCAGCTAGATATTCCACGTCCCATCCAGGGGCCAGACGTGGAGGTTCCAGAGGTCTGGGTGCGGATGCCAGAGCGTAACCCGTCCCTGACAAAGAAGGTCTTTCCTTTTCCAGTGGTCTGCTTACCAGCTCCGAAGTGAGCGTCTTGGTCTCTGGGTTGACCGTCTCAAAGGCACCTGGGAGTCTTCCGGGTCCTCGAGGGGGTCCTTGAGCGTGTGCTTCCTGCGGGGTGATCGCAGCCCAGACACACGAGACACCGCCTGTGGCCGTCTGAAGCGGAGAACACTCTACCGCATCCAGGAACTACACGGGGCGGAAAGCATCTTTATAAAGACACGTCCTGAAAAGGACATTCAACACCGCTGTGTATTGCTCTTTTAGAGGAAAATACTCTTTTAGAGAAAATCACTCTTTTAACAATAAACTCTTTTAGGTTTTGCGCTGTCTAAGTGCCCAGGGACAAACTGCACTGCCGTGCAGAGAAGGAGAAAACTGCTGAAGTGCACCGTAGATCCAACAGCAGAATCAGCTCAGAGGAAGAGGAACAGGTGTGTGACTCGCAGATCACTGCATACACAACCAACGGCTCCAAAGAAAATTTCTGAATGAAACAGATTTCCCCACCTTTATACCCGTATGTCCAGGGGCGGGACATGCAAATTCTGTCTGCCAACTTCCCATTGGCCTTTTTTCATAGATCAGAGGTATATTCGGCACTCAAGAGAGACCCCTAGTGTCGTTTCTTCAAAACAACGTAGAAGTGAGTGACAGACGGGAAAAGTAATACACATCTGGGATGGCATGAGGGGAGTAAATCATGAGAGAATTGTAATTTTTTTGGGTGAACTATCCCTTTAAGCCATGGTCTCACAAGGATTTGAGCATGCAAAATTATTTCGGATATCGCAACGGACCAGGATGATGTCAGGATAAGATCTTCTATTGATCACACGTCTTCTCAAATGTCTTCTCGTTCTCCAGATTTGCAGACCAGAGTTTGCTAAACTTGAACTTTCCTCCGCAAAGTAGAGCAATTTTTTTTTTTACACATGAGCTTGCAATTCTGGTCTCCTGCTTTCGGATGCATTAAAATGGAAGTGAATGAAGTGTGAATTCTAGTGTGACCACCTCTTTAGGGTCAAGGCCTCAAAATTCAGTTTTTCAGAATTGGCTCCATTTCATTGAATGAGCTGGAACATGTTTTGTGACATAAATACGTAATTACATTATTAATTTTTAATAAATATGCCTCTTCGTTCCCTAATAAGTAGAATATTTTTTGCTCAAATATTAGACATATTTCAAATATTAGACAAAAAAAAAAAAAACATTTGCCATAAAGCACCTGTTACCATCCACCACATTGTTTTCAGATAACTTCATTAATATAAATAAAAACGTCAAAATTTGAATCTATGGATTGTTTAATATGAGTAAATCAGCATTCCGGCAAACAAAGTGTTCTTCCATCATGGTCGAAAAACCGATATTAAATATATTAAACACAGTCAAATTCACGTGTCTATTAAAAACAAGCATTATTATTTCTAGGTGTTATTAAAACATTGATTATTAATATCATCAAATGTTTCTGGAAATAACTTGTATATTGTGTGTATGATATCGTTTCATGTTATCCTCAACAAAGAAATGTATTATTAAAAACAACGGTTATATGATTTACTTTGAATTTCACTCCATTTTAATTCTTCATTCTGAAAGGAATACAGTATTCTGTGTTCAATACAAGTTAAGCTAAATCAACAGCATTTGTGGCATAATGTTGATTACCACAAAAATTATTTCTACTCAATTTCTGAAGGGGTTAAAGGCAGAAATGTGAAGCTTATAGTTTTATAAAATCACTTACACTCATTCTTCTTTTTAAAATGTGTGTATTATTTGAGCTGTAAAGTTATTTAAATTGTCGTCTTGACAGCCGTTTTAGGGTTAACGTAATTACGTCATGGTAACAAAGTTGCAAAATTGGATAGAACTTTACACAGAAAAGATTAGTTAAAATCATGTTTAAAAGGTATGTTGTTTAGGTCTTGCAGCTACACTTTTGAAACAGTAAAGTTCTAAGTTTATGGTGTTATGGCCCGATTCATTCAATTGTAAGAGCATCACTGTAACCTGTAAGTATTTTGCTTCTTTTTCTTCCAAGAAAGAGAGGGATGAAAGTCAAAATTAAATGATTTTGTAATCAACATTGAGCCACAAATAATGTTGATTAAGCTTGCATTGAATTGAACCCAGAATATTCCTTTAAGTACAAATTAGAACAAATTAGTTTTCTCTCTCAACACAAGCTTAGGAGTTGTACTGGTATTGAATTGCAATTCTCAGTTCAATTCTGAATGGTGCCCAACCCTATTTGATGTATAAGATCTACTCACAGATTGGTCCTCAGAGCCAGTAGCAATGAATCGTCCGCAGGGTGAGAAGGCTGCAGTGCAGTGATGACAGCGGTTAGTGTGACTTTCATAGCGACGAACACACCTGACAGAAAAAAGTCTTTAATCAGTCATGCTTTCTCTAAGGCAGATGTCACTATTACTAGTCCTCACACTCAAGGATCAAAATAAACCCCTACTCTAAGTATTAAAATTTGTCATATAACTCATTCTTTGTGTGCTAAGAACATTGTTATCTCAAATTGTCTGGCTTGTTGAGGATAGGAGTGCCATTACTTCTCTAAGCAATCAGACTTTCACCTAGATGACACAAAAATGGGCAATAAATAAATAAAATTGGGAAGCAACATATACTTCCCACAAGTCATATATAGGAAATATAATAGAGATGTCTGGGTGGACTTTTTTGACTTGGTAAAGTAAGCAACCACTTAGCAAATGCTTAGCATCTACCCAGACACTCTAGTAAACACACAGCAACACTCTGGCAACGTATTGATGAGTTTTGCACTGGAAAATGTAACATTCTACCTTAAATAACTATCCATTGGAAACCAGTTTGAACTTACCAAGAACAGTACTCAGTGGAACTGAGTGAAGAACGGCTCAGGAGTCAAATCTTTGGCATGAAAAACAAAAAGACGATCCAGTCCATAAAGTGGATCTGTTCATCATCAGCTTTATGTTTCCAGAGTTACTTTACACTCTCTTTGTAGACATCACCTTCTCTAGTATGTAAGTAGTCATTTGGCAGAGGCTTTTATTCAAAACAACATACAGTACAGAGGAACAATCTCCCTAGGCCAACTTTGGGTTAAGTGCTTTGCTCAAAGGCACAATTTGTGATACCCATCATCAATCAACCCAATTAAAAAAAGACATTCCAGAAGGTAGATGGTGATATAATCATACTGATTTGCTGCCTTCAAACTGATGCACAATGAGGATCACAATCTTCTAGAACATTTCAATGGTCATGAAGTATGTCCAAATACACAAAAATAAATCTAAGTCGAGTAAAGAAATAAATCTGAAGCCTGTGTTTTCTCTATGAAGGTGCTTTCAAAAAAATCGAGATCCATGTTGAAGCTCTGTGCTATCCAACTGCTGGACATATTTTATCAGGTCCCAATGTGTTCCAGAAGGACTATGCAAACTGATTTGGGAATAAACTTCTGAAAGCACATGAACTGATGCATCACTTCATTATTCCTGTGCTTGGGACTTCTGTTTGCAATTACACTAACACATTTTCCTGAATTTTGCCAGTTTATGCTTAATGATGAAGGTAACATGACAGACTTGGAGAAGCTTCATGTGGAGATTCTTTTGTTTATTTTTAAGCACATGTATATAATTATAAGCCATGGTTAAACAAACAAACAATTTAAACTCAACAAAGCCTCTTTAGATACTCGGCCAGAATTACGAATGCTCCATAAAATTCTGAATGCAGAAATTCAGTCACTCCTGGCATTGCTATGTAGATGTGCAAGACAAACAATACCAAAAGACTCTGCAGCATCTACCTTTGATTTTGAGAAAAGCAAGTCCAGAAATCAGCACAACTGCAATTGTGGATTTATCTGAGCTGGAGATGAAATTGTCAAACTCATTCAAGCTCACATAACTAGCAGTAGCATGCTAGTCAAAGATAGTGCATTATACTGCTGGGGTTGAGTTGCTTCAATTGTGAAAGACCAGCACTGTGATGCAGCAGTTGCGGAGATTGTAAAAATCTATTGAAGAACATTAAATGCTGCAGAAGAACCGTATCTCTGATTTTTCTATTTTACATTATATTCATACAGAGTCAGTATCTGTGTGTTCCACAAGGGCACATTAAGGTACCTCAGGGCCCATGGGCTCAACATCCTGTGGGGCCCCCATGCCAGTTGTCCAATTTAGGTGGGGTGCGGTGCAGAATGTGTCTATGAACATGAGCTGTTGTGCACCATCATCATGTTTAAAACAGCATCTCCCACTGAACACGTATAGATGACTGCACCACCTACGAATGTCGGCGGGGGAGAGTAGGGTGATGTATTCTGCGAATATGGCCCCCTGGTAATTTTGGGCCCTGGGTTTTTACCTGTGTAAGCCCATGCATTATTGCACCCCTGGTGTTTCATCAAACAGTTTTAATATTATATATTATTATATAAGTATTTTAAACAGATTGATAGATATTTTATCTGTCATATTTATCAATATATTTTATTTATATTTTATGTACTTTAGGTACATTTTAGCCACTCAGTCTGTAAAACCAGCTGGCCCCCCAGCTAAATTAGTAGAACAACCAGCTTGGCCAAGCTGCAGATGAGCTAAAGCAGCTGAGACTATCTTAAATCCATCTAAAGAAATCCAGCAAACCATCTTATTCTGGTTTAAGATGTTTTATTAAGCAGGGTGTAAAGTGCTTGACACTGTATTCTTTTAGGGTATGTGACAACTGTCTTCTTTGGGTGAGATGAAACAACATAGAATTCAAACAAACACACAAATTCAATGAGTCTTCCCTCAGTCTTTGCTTACAATTTAATAAGTGCTATTTAACAATCCCAGAGTGGGAAATTACCCCTAGTGCTTAACCTTACCCTTATTATAGATATAAACATAAGATTTGTGTCTAATGAGCACAATTCTCCATTAACAATGCTACATAATGTGAATAGACATACAGTATAAAGTGATTTAATACTAGTTTTAGCATTTCACTAGTTCACCTCCTATCATTAGCCTTTATGGAGCAGTGCAACCTTACAATAAATTAACTAATTTCATGAGACCGCTTAGACGGCCAAAGCCCGCTATTTCTGTTTTTTCAAAAATATTGGCACAGACACAACCAGACAACTCAAGAGATATTAATATAAAGGTCAAAATACTTTTGAGTGCAAAACATCATCTGCTGTCCTCGTTTGACAACTGCAACAGCTTAGTGCATCTGTGAGTATATTCTTTTCTTATGGGTGGCCGATATACTGGTTAAAACGATATACTGGTAGAAATGTGTCAAATGTTTTTACTTATACAAATTTACTTTTGTTATGCAAAGCGCTGCATGGTACAGCATGTGCATGCCAATCAGAGGTTGTACAACAAATAATGATGGATCTGAATTGTAAAATCTCCTTCATGGACCATTTTTTACTGTCATTAGTGACTTTTGCATTCATTTTAGATGTAAAAGTGCCTTTTTTGCACATGAATGCTTAAATAAAAATGTAAAAGGTTTTCAAAAGGTATATATTATTCTGGACATTATTTTAAACATAATTTTTTCTCAAACATTATTTTTCAGACATTTTTGAATCTCTTGTTAAAACACTTGACTGTCCCAAATTTTGGAGAGTCTTGCAATCATTTGAGTGTGTATTTGAGTGTGTATATATATACAGTATATTTATATAATTTTAAAATCTCTTTTTTGTTTTTATCAGCATTTTCCATATCATCACTTCCACATCATTTTCAGAATTGGGGTTGTATATCATTACTACTAGTTATCTTCATTTCTTGCTGCAATAAGTGCCATATATTATAATACATCTCTAACACAGTATTTATTGAATGCTATCCAGAATTTACAAAGCATATACAAAATTGACTTAAATTGAAGGAGAGTCCCAAGTCATTTCTAGTAATGAATTTACTTGACCTAAAGGTGCTTTCATAGTCCAAGCAGTCTTTAAAAATAAATAAATAATTAAATAAACCTAGAAAGGTTATTCAAAAGTCACCAGAAAGTATAAAGTATTATAATACATATCTAACACAGTACTGGAATTGAATCCAGGACCTTGGCATTGCTCTACCAATTGAGCTACAGGAACCAGTAACCAAGGTCCCATCAGGGGCGCCCTGAACTCCTGTGCAGCTGAAGACAGGGTGATGTTTCAGAAAAGAGCCACAACACAACAGGTGTGTTGCTAGTATTTCTCACATATTTCAAAATCCACAGAGCTGCTCCCATCTCAGTCTGAAGCACAGTATTATATTTATGATCAGATAGGAAGTGTTTTAATTGCAATTTGCAAAACATACTCTGCAGTTCAAGGGATAAGCCAATTGGAAGTTGTTCCATAAGCCTCAGTCTTGAGCGGCTTGGCTTTTGGCCGAAGGTTTTGTCTTGACCTCTGGAATGATGTCACTTGTGCTTTAAAAGAAGTCAGGGGGAGATAAAGTCCTTTCACGTGCTGGAAGTTAGAGCAATATCTAAGAGCCAACCAATGGAAAAATGGAAAAATACACAAAGTGGCCCAATTTTTGTGCTGAAAGACTTCATTGCCCGACCTCAGTTCGTCAATGACTGCAGGCAAATGATGTCACTAATTCTCACATATGCTCCTGTGTTTCCCTGTGTTTGAACTGCATTTGTTTTTAGTGTTTTGTCTTATGTGGTTTTCATGGTTTCCTCTCACTGACAATTTTCCCTTTCTCTTTTCCACTGGAACTAATCCTTCACAGAAGTGAAAAAATTATGTTGTTATTCTAGGTTCCTTAAAGGTATCAAATAATTAAAAATGTCATTATTTTATTTTTTCCAATGCGGTCCACTGATAATGTTAGTAAAGGTTACCATACGTTATAATTTAGTTTTACATGACAATTTTCCACACCCTTTCTGACCCAGAATTAAACTGCCCATTTTTGGTACTTTACCTTTAAGACTTCTCCTTAATTGCCCTTTGTTATGATTGGTTACTTGCATGTGAAATAAGAACCAATTTGAAATGAGGTTAGCTATTGAGTCCAATGTGTTTGGCGCTGTCCCCCTTTTTTTTAAATAACAGCCTTTTTGCAAAGCCTGAATTACATGAACTGTGAATGGGTGGGCTGAATTGACACTGAATTGGAATTGTTATTGTTTAAATGTGGGCAGACATGGATTAATTCATTCGACTTTCTGAGGTCAGGCATCCCATTCGGAATGAGCCATTTATGGTTAGTTCCAATTGATGAACTTGGGAGGACGTTTTCGGCTCTGAAACTTACAGCATGTTTACATAATACATTATCAAATTATTTTATTACAAAAGATCAAGAAAATTACATTTTTCATTACATGACCTTTACCACAGTCATCTGGGCTGCTCAAGCACTATAAACCAGCAAATAAACTGTTGCTTCACAAGCTTATCAACACTAACCGGCTGCTTTTTTTCTGCAGAGATGAACTAAGTTGTTAAACGCTCCTGACCAGAACCTGACCTGCTAAGAAAGAGGGATTTGACACTTTCTGGAGTTTGCAAGTAAGAGTGGGAAGATCTCCAAATATTCTAAGGGATAAAAATGTATAGAAGCAATCCACACCATTTCTCAAAGTGAGAAAATATAATGAGGGACAAGATGTCTTTTAATACCATCAGTTGTACTTTTAAAGGAAATAAAAGTAAAACTAAATAGCTTCACGTGCATAATTTCTTCACAGACGTGAAATATCCTAAAGTTCAGAATGAAATATGTTCAGTCTGGAACTTTCAGCACTGTTCTAGTCTTGTTTCCCTTCTTAGGAGGACAGACATGTACAAAATGCTCTTTACATCCTAATGCTTTTACAGAATGTTCTGAATGAAAGGAACCGCTATCGCAAAAATGAAAATACTGTCATAATTTACCTCATATTGCACCAAATCCATTTCTTTTAATCTATTTCTTCAATTTCCATCTATTTCTTATAAATACAAATCTATTTTTTAAATCTACTTAGTGCTAAACATACTCCATGTCCAACTGAAGCAGAGCAGTTGTTGTTGGGTCAAGTACAGGGAGAGCATTCTTTCCAGGGCCCTTTTGGCTGAGAGTTCAGAGTAAAAGACTTCAGCTAAAGACTTTGGAAATTTTGGATTCTTGGTTTAAGTGTACCTTTTATTGTAGATGTATCTTTCTGACTATCCATAATCCCTGGAAATTCAGGTTGTTCTTAGAGTTCTAAAGAGCATTATGTTATGGTAGTGTCCAGCAAGCCAAAGCACAGCCCAGGCTTTGACCACACTGCACCTTGCTAAACAAAACCACATTTAGGATGCCTTTGGGATTAGGACACCACCAGCTTGAAATAATTAACCTATTGCTGTAGTACTTCATTAATATACAGTAGGGCCTACTTATACACTTCAAAAACTGGACAGGACAGAACATAGTCTTAAAGCCAATGTATACTTCTGTTGGCCGCGTTGCTGATCAGAATGAGCACAGTATGCGTGATGTGCTGAGTACTGATACATTGAGCATTGGGACACTTATGACTAAATTACCTGTGTCACAATTATGAGGTCACACTTTTAAACGCAGCAGGTATTAATCAGCAACATCACTGTATTAATGACAACATTGTGTGTTTTTGGTATTGATATTAATAAGTATAGTGCTATTATGAAAGATAAAAATGAAGAAGTAAATATACAAAGGAAAGTATTTTTTTTATCTTTTTCTGATAACTCTTATTTTTTAAAAGAATGTTTCCATTTCTTAAACATTATTGATGAAAGATAATTCTATTTTAAATAGAAAATAAGTCTTTGACATCGTATATTTACACTTGCATACTGTACGTCCTCTAAAGACTTGAGAGACTTCAGAAGACCTGACAACATTTCCTTTGAGGGAACACAGTGAGCAACGATGCTTCCTAGTTTTTACGGTGCATTCTGGGAATTCTTAGGGACCGAAGGGTTCAGTGCACTGCAACAATTATGCCATTGGGATACCCCTAGACATGGACGACTCCCTGATCAGTGCCCTGAATATTGTACTAGGGGGCTGATTGAGACGCAATCCTTCACTGTACAAAAAGAGTATCATTAAAGCAGTAGTAGTGCACACGTGTAGAACAAATATGTATTTGCTCATGGCCAAAATACTTTGAAAGGCAATGTGGTCAAACAGGCATGATCCGAACGCAGAAAAGCAAACTGGGGCTTTGGAGACTCAAATTATACCAAATTATAACTTGGCATTGCCCAGCACAAAAGATCTCAGGAAGCTGGTGAATGGAAACTGAGACCTACCTTGCAGAGCGTAGGTCCCACAATTTTAGACCATCTGTTATGGCGCTGCTCAGGAACAGATTGTATGATTCCGGGGCCTGTGTGCAAAATGGGGACCCCTGCAATAAAAGGGCCAGAGGAAAGAGTCACACCAAAAGTAAACTGATATTATGAAAAGAAATCAAAGATTCAGAATGGGGAAATATTAGCATTACAGTCTACAACTTAAAGGACATCAACACACCATTGTATAATTTTTGTATTATAATGTATACATGTCCCACTGTATTTATAGTAACTGTGTTTTAAAGTTTTATGAATTTAAAATTATTATTTAATTTAAAATGTATCCAACGTAAATTCCTGCACCCAGACATGCAAACAAGACAGACTTAAATTCTTATTAAACCTTTCATGTGTCTTGTGATGACTTGCTGTTCAATGCCATAGATTAATACTTGCCAGACTTTGATTAATTATGGAGCAAGTACAAAAAAAGATTAATGTTGCAAGACATATGATTATTTGTATATTTAGTCTACAATCTCTCATTCTCTTTCTTCAAGGGTGTGGTGCATATTCTTTGGTTGTGTGTTGAGTTTAATTATAAGTGCTGTTAATCTGTACAAAAAGAAGAACAGATATCATGTGGAATATTGCAAACAGGTCACATGTGCCCTCTGAGTGTATGCAGACTTTCCAGAATTGAAGCTCTACCAAAAAGCCACAGAATGGAAATGTTTGGAATACATTGTGGAAGACCAGTTAACCCATCTCTCTCTCCTTCTCTAACACAATGGTTTTATGTGTTATGCATGGTTTTTGCAAATTCTTTGCCAATGTGGCTTTAGAAAGGAGAACGTAGAACGAAAAGTGAAGGTTTGTTGTAGTTTATTTACAGCTGGCAGGAAATCTCAGTGATCAGATCTCTTGATCACTCTAGGTATCTCTGATGCATGGGCTTCTTGCTGAAGGATCCCACATATACGTAACAGCCAGCTTGTAATACTTTGAAAACAGTAGATCCATAAGCACAGCAGACAATGTGTAGAGTGACTGGGAGTGTACACACTAGCTAAAGCCACTATACTGCATTAGATCAGATAATCCAGTCCACTGTCCTCTTGGGTACCCATCTAATCCCTGTTGCTCCTGTCAAACTGATAAGGATCTAGGGCTGAGGAGGGTCAATTCATTTTCAAAACATGTGACCCATAAGAGACCTGAGAGCAGAGGCCATTATGGTTTTCCACCTCTCTATGCTTAGTTAATCCTATTTGTTTAGTCACATGTCTGGTGGTACTCAATCTTTTAATATACATAAGATGTAAAACACTATGAATATAAAAGAAAAAAAATTACTTGCAACCTACAGATGTGTCCATTTATGTTCACTCCATTTATGTGTAATGTGGTTTCATGCAGTACTAGATATATAATATTTTATTAAAAAAAAAAACATGAACTTAACTAAACAGTTTAGTGCAATGTAATTTCCCTGCATCTTCACATAACACCCCCAGTCGAACTTTATTGGGTGCTATATGAGCTGGTAATACCCTGCAAGTCATAGTAATTTCTTTCTAGGCAAACATGCCACAAATTTTATTTTAAAAGGATGTTACTCCAATTTGGAGAAAAGAATTACTAGGCACAAATCCAGATGCATGGTGTAGTTGAGTGATGAATGATGCTTCACAGTCCTAACAATGTATAGTATATTGTGACAGTCTCCTCTGAGCACTCATATCTGGCCTGCAACATGGGAAATTGCCCCATGTAAATTGAAATCAGCGCTGCTTTGGTTGGGCAGTTTTGCACCATTGCCTGATTTGCAGGGTTCTATCTTTGCTATCTGATCAGTTCATGTAGAAAATCCATGTTGGTTCAGCGCAAATTTCGAGAAGGGTATAGCTGCAGGCATTGCTCAAAAAAGGGGCGGTCGCTCCAAACCGCCACTGAAGATATAGGGAGCCCCTTACCTAACCCTTTTTCTAACCTTAAGCGTGAGCGCAACCCCCATTTGTAGTAACCACGCCCCCTTTTCTGGAGATCCCACCCCATTTGGAGGTCTCCGGTCTAAAGCTATACCTACTTGCAATTTACCAGATAGAATGTTCAAGGATCATATGCAGACATTCATAAAACATGCACATCTACAGACAGAATGTGCTTACACAACATGCTTGGCATAAGTCAGATCCTCCCTAAACTTATTTCTCATATCCTTCTTAATCTGCAGGCTCGAGTGATTTAGACCAAGATACTCAATAAGATGAATGGGACATGCGAGACCTACAACTTAGGCCCACCTTGGAAAACCTCACACAACTGTGGTTTGGATCATCCCAACTGAAAATCTGAACTTTTATCCTCTAAAGAAGACATAATTTCTTGCGTAACGTTCAGAGAGGCCTTATATAATGGGAGGATTGGACTGCCAAACTGCAGAGCCATTGAGGCTTGAAAATTGGGTTTGGTGAGTAGCTCCAACACGAGTTGGTTTGATGCTGAATCTATTCATTGGCGTTAACTCCCTTTTTCAAGGATTCTAAACATTAAATGTAAGTTTATGCTTAGATGTTCTCCATCTAACCATCTATTTCTTGTTGACTGAACAGAGCTCCTGTTTTAAGTGGCCTAAATAATCTAATATCAGTGAACGGACAGTAGTAGTACTCTATGGGGCCCCACTTCCCATGATTTCCCTGCTGCTTAAACAAGCCAGCCACATATCTTAGGCTGGTTTACAGCTTACCGAGGGCACAGTACAGCCTCACAATAAAATGCATACACTAACCACAAACCGTTTCAGTGGTTTGTAATTCCAGCCTTAGTGTTTTTAGCTCAAAGGTCACTACCAATGAGCATTGCTCATCTTGTAAATAACCACTGAGGTCAGAAAATTCAGAGTAACAAAGGCATTTGTCTTTCTGCAGTATAGGAGTCACTTTGTTTTAAGAAGTGGTGAGGACACGGATGAAGCCTATGTTCTGCAAATTAAAGTCAAGTTAAATGAATTTAGACTGGCTCATTCAAATGCCTCTCAAAAGCCTAGATTTGAACAGATTTAAAAATGAAAAGAGGTTTAACTAATAAAAATGAAATGCTACTAGTGCTTAAACCTCCATTTTGTCGCTATTTTAATTCTATTGGTTCTTTTTAGTTATATGCCTGGGACGTCACATTTTGCATAAAAAAGAGAGTAAAAACAATAGCTGTGCACAGCTGTCATAAAATTCTGTCTCAATAAAAATGGACTCAAAACTAACTTTAATATAGGGAACATATAAAGACTGTTTATCCCAAGATGGAGAAATTGGAATTCCCAATATGGATGGATGTAGAAAATGAAGTCCCGCCTTACAGGTAAAAGAGCCAGTCAGTCAACTCGAGAATGTGCCAGACCAGCCAGAAAAGTTGCGTTTTTAGCGTTATCGGAGCTAAACAAATCGCAATTTACAATACCATTGCTTTCAGATTTTACTGCAAATTTGAAATATGTTCTTTGATCTTTTCTTTTTTCTTGTGTGGAGATAACGGTCTTTCGCCAGTCAAGTATACAGGAGCTTTACTTTAAATCTGCTTGTATCCATAGAAAATAGCAGCCTGGGAGTGATCCAAAGATGGCCACTTTGTGGACTGACTGGCTTTACAGATAGAAAAGTAAACCCCAACTAGAGACTTCAGTTTGAAATTTTACTGGTCAGTCCATTGCAGCTATATAGGCAATTTCAATTCATTCCCATCAGTACCAGATCTGCTTACTAACCCCTTCAATACAATTAAAGAGGCTGCACAATAAGCTCAAAGGGGCCATAGTCTACACATTTTCCCCTGAAGCCACAAGTCCAAAAGTTTTAGTTGAGGATTCTTGCAGTTTGCAATTTACTTTTGCATGACCATGTTCCACCCATTTGATGACCCTTAGATTTAAATGGATAGTTCGCCCAAAAATGACAATTCTCTCATCGTTTACTCACCCTCATGCCATTCCAGATGTGTATGACTTTCTTTCATCAGCAGAACATAAACTAAGATTTTTAGAAAAATATCTCTGCTCTGTAGGTCAATACAATGCGAGTAAATGGTGATCAGACTTTGTAGCTCCAAAAATCACATAAAGGAAACACAGAAGTAATCAATTGGGGCTTTTCCACTGCACGGTACAACTCGACTCAACTTGACTCAGCTCGCTTTTTTGGGGGTTTTCCACTGTGGATAGTACCTGGTACCTGATACTTTTTTTAGTACCACCTCGGTCGAGGTTCCAAGCGAGCCAAGCCGATAATAAATGTGATGTCAAAATCCTGCAGATCACTAATTGGTCAGGGAGAATCGTAACTACCAGCGTCCTTGGATTTCCATCATCAACCTGCTAGTTTTAAATTTAGTAACAGCGATAGCAGTATCATTTGTTCACACACCTTTCAAATTGTGAAAAATTAAAATGGTTGTGCCCAAAACCATGCCGTGGTCAATAAACGAGTTGCAGAAGGTCCACTCGTTAGCGAAGAAAGAATCAACGCAAAACTAAAGTCTCTCAGGAAGTGTCTCAGATTTTGGCCCCACACGGCTACCACTGGACAACGTGCGGCAACATCATGCGGTCCTCTTCGCTTACCTTGTTCTGGGTGAGGTGATGGACAGCTCGACAGTGGCCGTCTGGGATCTGATTGGCCACACAGCCACGGTTCATATCAAACACCTGGATGGTGCGGTCAGCACCAGCAGCCAAGACAATATCTGACAGACTACAGTTAAAGAGCTCTGAGATACACTGAATTCAATATGGTAACTTAAACCTTAAGGAATATTTGGTCAATAAAATTAAAAATGTACTGAGAAGTTCATGACTTTTATAGCTCTAACAAAGAGGACATGAGATTACCCTATTCATGACATAATATTACACTCTCAGCTGAATTTCATAATTGAAAGTTCCCTAAGGAAATCTATAACAAAGTTATATGGGAAAATCTTATCATTACGCTGCTGTGCTCCACTGCATGTCCACCACATTACCTCACGAAAGGACAGGCTAAAGAAATTAGAGTTATAAATCAACTGCAGGGTTCATTTCATTTACTACTTAATAAATGAATTATAAAACATTTAATAGGGATTAACGATGAAGACATAGCTGGAAAATAGACAGATCTATATGATTTATAGTGATAATTATGGACACACTTGATTGAATTTATGTTTCTCATGATCTTAAAAACCGTTAGGCCTAAAGGCTTATGCTTAAATGTAGGCAACTATAAAAAAAATTTTTTGTTTGTTTGTATGACAGATAGTGAAGGAAAGCAGCCAAAATGTCGCTAGCAAACATGGGAACTCTTTCAACACTCTTTAAAATGTTGGACACAACTGACTAGAAGTATGCTATGAGTAAACCTGTTCACCATTAACATGAGCTGTATTCACTTACTGGACACATTCATCTCAGAACACATTTCAGCCCAAATGCTCTGTCAAAAATTTTGGATACAGGAGAAGAAGTCATTGATGACTGAAACTGCAGTGATGTCTGTTTCTGACATCATGCTGAATTTCTTTGTCAGTTTGGACTTGCTCCTTTGCTTATATCTTTAAATGTAGGAACAGAAAAAAAAACAATTAAAGACATTCCACAACTAAGAAATAATTCAGAATTGTTTCTTATAATAAAAGCAAAGCATTGCAGTTGAAAACCTAAATAAACAGTAGCATCAACAATGAAACTTTGTTTACCTTTTGTAGGAACTCGAGCTGCGTAATCGCATTGCGACACACCCTGAGTGTCACGTGGCCTGAAGCCCTTGAACAATCATGCCAATTTATTGGCTGGTGGCGCTTAAGCGACGCCCCAAGGGAGCTACATCACGGACTCCATAAAAACGCTCACTTTGGCACATCAAGTAAGATTTTCTGTTCTTCAGTGCACAATCTTGTCTGGCCCATGTTGTACCTACGACTCACATCGAAGCGAGTATTATTATTATTCTCCCTTTTGAGTGGTAACACAGGATGGAATCTAATCTGTGCACGCAGTTCATCATCAGTGAAGATTCCCATGACATGTGTGTCGCCTGTTTGGAGATTCACCACACGTAGGCCATGTTGGAGGGTTCAGATTGCCCACAGTGTGATTTAATGAATGCCAAGACAACATAATCTGTTTCTAGGGGTGGAGCTGGATTCACGGGCAATGCAGGCACATCTGTCTCCAGTTTGTGTTCTGTCATTCCGCTGGTGTCTGCCGATGTTCAGAGTGGGACATGTTCTACCTGCGAGAACATTTCACAGGCTTTTGGGGCTCATGATCGCGGCTTCCGCTGACATTCCCCTGGGCATGTTGCATGTGAGATCTTTCAGTGTTGGATGAACTCCACAAAGGAACTTCAACCACTGACACATGTTTTCAAAGTGATGTGTGGGTGCTACCGAACTCTGTTACCATGGAAACGGACCCGCCATTTGATATTGGGCTTTCCTTTGGGACAGGTGTCTCCCTGTAAAGCTATAACAACTGACGCCTCCTCCACGGGTTGAGGTGTTGTATACGAGGGTCATCCAGCCTATGGGTTTGGATGGGCCAGCAGCAATATTGGCACATAAAATGTCTGAAGATGTTCGCAGTGTTAAAAGATTTTCCTCCCGGAGATTCAAGGCAGCCATGTCCTCATCCGGTTGGACAACAGGACGGTGGTGTCCTACATAAATCGGCAGGGAGGAGTGCAATCTCATGCCATGCTGAGACTGGTGCATTGCATTCATCTGTGTGCATGAGAGAATGTGCTGTCTCTATGAGCTGTGCATGTTGAATTTGGGGGCGGATCTCCTGTCCAGACAGGGCTTGAGGCCCGGAGAGTGGACATTACATCCTAAGATAATGGAACAAATCTGGAGAAGGTTCGGCAGAGGTTCCACTTCATTTCACTCGCAGACTATAAATTTTCAGTTTGGGCGCTGTGAGTTTATGTTGACCGTACTAGCCAGTGACATAAGTCGTTTGTGTGTTTTGGTGGCCGCAATAGGGGTGTTTAGGTGTCCAAGCAAAGACAGTCTCATTGGCTTACTGATGCAATTTCAAGTGCTTACAAAGTGTGTGGTTTACCTTCGCCTTTGGATATTCAAGCCCATTCTTTTCTTTTTTTTTTATCCCCTTTTCTCCAAATATGGAATATCCAATTCCCACTACTTAGTAGGTCCTTGTGGTGGCGTGGTTACTCACCTCAATCCGGGTGGCAGAGGACAATTCTCAGTTACCTCTGCTTCTGTGACAGTCAATCAGCACATCTTATCATGTGGCTCGCCGTGCATGACACCACAGAGACTTACAGCATGTGGAGGCTCATGCTACCCTCCGCGAGCCACGCACAACTTACCACATGCCCCATTGAGAGCGAGAACCCCTAATTATGACCACGAGGAGGTTAACCCATGTGACTGTACCCTCCATAGCAACTGGGCCAATTTGGTTTCTTAGGAGACCTGGCTGGAGTCACTCAGCACACCCATGATTCGAACTGACGACTCCAGGGGTGGTAGTCAGTATCAATACTCGCTGAGCTACCCTTGCCCCATTCAAGCCCATTCTACGAGGAGCATGGCATCCTCATGGGCTTTGGCTAGTGGTCCTTGGAGGACATTTGTATGGTGGAAGGGTGGTCCTCTCTGCAAACATTTGTTAGATATTATAATCTGGATGAGGGTTTGACTCCTACTTCCCAGGTTCTTCCTGTTGGAAAAGGAGTAAACTCATAATTTTCTAATTTTATTTAGATGCTTTAGCTTGCTTGTGTGCCTCTATATGCTTGCCACATGTGCGTAGACAGTTGGCAGCTACATGGCGTGAATGTATATTGTTCCCAATGCGATTACGCAGCTTGAGTTCCTATGAAAAGGAACGTCTCCGTTATGTGAAAGTAACCCCAGTTCCCTGAGTGTTTACATATTGGACTGTTTGAAAGAAATAAAATAAATAAATAAAAAATACAGCCTGAGTTATGCGTGTAGGCATATTCTATTAATTCACATGCTTAAAAGTCTTCTCTGTAAGAAGGGCAGTAGAGGAAGGTTTGACAAAATATGATGTGCAATATCTGGCTCTTGACTTCTGCATATCTGTTCCAGGAATTCCCAAACACTTGTGTTTATACATATAAAGACTACTTTGCCTCTTCAGAAATTAATGAAGGATTCTCCACTGATGAGTACGCTCCACACCTCTAGAACAAGACATTCATATCTCACCATGGCCAATATACTTTGTATATAGACACCGTACTCATCTTTCTTCCTGAAAATATAGCTTTATGAAAAGTGTTATTGTTATAATAAACAGTGCTGACCATATTAGACCAAAATCCATGTTCTTAAGAACCCATGGAAGGTTTTATTTTCCAGGCTGCTGGATGAGAAATAGATACCACCCCAGACTGTTTCCTCATCAATAATAAAATCTGGCATATTTATCTAAATCATCTAACAGTAGGTCTACTGCAAGTGTCTGGTGCAATAGCACAATGGTAACAGAGTGGAATTTTGACCTCAACAGCTCTCCATAGGTTGGCATTCTGCCAGTTTTTACCAGCCCCGGAATTGAACCTTTCGGTTGGCAGACCAGATCTTCATTCGTGAGTGTGTGTGTGTGTATTACCAGTACCTCTTAATGTCATCTCTTGTGGTGTCCAGATGGTAAAGGTACAGCAGTAGATTCGATCCTGACGCCAGCAGTAAAAACTTATCCAGATAATAAAACTGAGCACTTCTGATGGACTTGGCAAACTGTTCATCTCCCTGGAGAACCAACAAATGTTTGAATAAGTGTTAAGTGTATTCATATCACACCACATAAAATACAGGACCATATCAGCATAAAATACCAAGCTTTTTTGTCTTTTCTCTCTTTTCACCAAAGATGGAGTGTTAAGCGATAAATGGGAATAGAGAGATAAAGGAATGTTATTTTTTCTGTCTGGAAACTGTCTGGACGACTGAAAGAGAATTTGGTGGAATATGAGTGCTACTGGACATCTAGTGTAACTGTGGTGTGTGTATGTGTGTACACAAGTATGATTAAGAGCATAAGTGAAACCTTTGGTAGAGTTACAAATTCTAAGATCATATAAATCAAAGAAAGGCCCAAAAATACTCTACGCAAGTACATGACTGTGGTTGCTTTTAACTACACAAGCTCGATTTCATGTTATTGTTGCATTCAGAAATGTGGTAGAGCTCAATTCATTTTGTTCGCAATTCACTTATCACACAACTCAGTTAACTTTAAGTTAGCTCTATAATATGGCAACATTTTAATCTTGAATAGGTGGAAATTAAGTGAGTGTCCAGAATTAATTATTGAACATTTGCCAATAAATATCCAATATCAACATTAACTGAATATATACATGTAAAAAACATAACTAATATCCCAGCTGATAACCAATATGTTCAATATATTTGCATTCCTAAAGAGTGTTTTTTATTGCACACACTATTCCCTTAAGTATAAATGTGTAAATAAAGAGGTCATCTCTGGTTTACCAAAGCATTCAAATACACACACGGGTCTAAGAGGGTGAGACCGAAAACAGATAGTAGGCCTGAATGTTTCTAAAGAAATGTGATTTGAATAAACTTCAGTGTTGAATTGGGGATTCTGGGAAAGTGTGATCATCACAAGGGGAAATAGAGGGTTTAGAGAGTTCTGAAAGTGTTTAGAGCCTTGATGTGCTGGACATGACCAGTGGCCTGCACAGATGTCTTTGACGTTACAACAGAAAAATACAGCCAAGAAAAACCAAGAAAACACAGCCAAGAGAAACACATTCAAATGCATTGGTGACAAATTCAAGTGAATTTCTTGAACCTTAAAATGTGTTGTTGCAATCACATACTTCGCTCATTTGTTCATTCTGAGCTGGATTTTACAATGATTATAGGCACTGCAAAAGCTCAGTACTTATATAAAATGTAAACTGCTAATGTCAAAGTGAGGTCTACAGTATTTGGGGTAATTGTTGTTATGTTACCATGGTCAGAACAGGTTCAGCAGCACTTGTAGTCCAGATGTTCATGCTGGGCTCCTCAGAGGTAGTCAGAAACCACTGCTTACAATGACTCCAGCACACAGAGTTCACAGCCTTGCTGTGCCCTGCAAAAACACAACAACAGTGCCATCTGTGGAACAATATATTGTGCCATGTTGACTGAGTCCTGTAGTTAAATTAATAAGCAGATGGAGTGTGTCATATCTATCTATCTATCGATCGATCGATCGATCTATCTATCTGTCTGTCCGTCCGTCCGTCTGTCCGTTGCGTTGCAGACCAGAATCAGACCTGCATCATCTAAATGATCACCACTCATCATGTCAGGAGAACGCCAACTCACAGCTGCCAGAACTCCCACAGAAGCTATTTATTGTGACTTGATGCATGAAATGTTAAGACACTTTGCTGAAAATATAAAACATTTAGGTCTATTTTTTCATCCCAAGAGAGGAAAAAATTATGTGGACTATTTTTAAGCTCTTTTTCGTTTATAACAATCCTTAGTCCAATGAAAAGAACATTTATATCAGTGTCAAGGAGAGCCTCAAAATTTTAGAATCCCCTAAAGCTTCAACTAGGTGCTGTCAGATTGACATTTCAAAATTGTGATCCTGAATCGCTCTTTGTCTGTGCCACTGATTCTGTAAAAGAAAATAAGAGAGATGCAGAGGAATTTTACAAAAATAAATGCTACAGATTTTAAGCTC
Organism: Moxostoma hubbsi; assembly: GCA_032164185.1. Classification (NCBI taxonomy): domain Eukaryota; kingdom Metazoa; phylum Chordata; class Actinopteri; order Cypriniformes; family Catostomidae; genus Moxostoma; species Moxostoma hubbsi. The sequence goes on from JAVLUX010000021.1 coordinate 11,205,036, forward strand.
TTCCACTACCTGTATAGACAGCTGGATTGCCGGTGAGTGAGGAGTTATACAACAAAACTGAACTGTCTCCAAGACCACACACAATCTGCTTTCCATCTCCTAGACACAAGAATAGAATGTTAACTGACAAAATTGAAGGCATAATTACTAAGCAAAATTACGCTCCTGAGGCATAAGCCTAAAACAACAACTACAGCACTCTTAAAAAGAGGTGTCCACAACTTTGTTGTGGTAAACTCCAGGAGACTGCTCTGGTTTGCTGCTAGTGATTTATTATATATCTTTATGTGAAACATCGGGACAACAAAAAAATTCAAATATTAAGTGCTGAATGCTGAAACAATTTTTAAACAATTAAATTACAACTGGATACTATGGGGAGGTTATACTACACATCATGTTCCATGCATTTCCATTCATACACATGCAAATGCAGGAGAGCAGGAACACATGCATTTGCACAGATGTTTTGTCTCATGTGGCATAAAAAAATTCTGTCCTGTGAATCTGTAAAGTGAAAAGAAATTTAACCAATAAATGATTTTAAGGAATAGTTCTCCCAAAAATGAAAATTCTCACATCATTTTCTCACCATTATGCCATCTCAGATGTGTATGACTTTCTATATTCTGCTGAACTCAAATTAAGATTTTTAGAAAAATTTCTCAGCTCTTTTGGTCCATACAATGTATGTGAATGTGTGGCAAAATTTTTAAGCTCAAAAAAAAAAAAAAAAAGTCAGCATAAAAGTAATCCATAAGACTCCGTAATTAACTCAATGTCTTAAGATGTGCTATGATAGGTGTGGGTGAGAAACAGATCGCTTTCACATTCTTCTTCTTGTGTTTTTGTTGATTCACATTCTTAATGCATACCGCCCCCTACTGGGCAGGGAGAAGAATTTTAAGCAAAAAAGGACTTAAATATGGATATGTTTCTCACCCACACCTTTCATATCACTTCTGAAAATATGGATTAAAACACTGGAGTCATGTGGATAACTTTTATGTTGCCTTTATGTGCTTTTTGCCACCCATTCACTTACATCGTATGGACCTCCAGAGCTGAAATATTCTCCTAAAATCTTAATTTGCATTCTGCAGAATAAAGAAAGTCATACACATCTGGAATGACATGCGGGTGAGTAAATGATGAGAGAATTTTCATTTTTGGATGAACTATCCCTTTAAACATCACAGATTGACCTTTTGGCTCAATTTAAAGAATAAAAACTCCAAAGCTGCATAGCTTTCTTTGTTTCATAAAAGTAGACTAAATCATGTATTTTACATTTTAAATGCATTATTATTTGTCATTTAACCAAACCAGAAGTCCTAGAGAGCGACATCATATTCTGTTGACCTTATTTGTTGCGATTTTGAAACTTAAAGTCTAGTATAACCACACTTTCACTAACCTGAGTACTGCAGAGAGCTGATTGTGGTTGGAGATGTGGAAACAGCCAGATGAGTACAAGGCATACTTGGTGCTGCAGAGTGTGATGGATACTCACTTAACAAGCCTTTCCTGTTGAAGAAGAGCACACAGACTTCATTTAGACTTGTTTTATTGAGTACTGCTGCATTCTCGGTACTAAAACTGATGTAAAATACTTACACATTTGTGCTACTTTTTGAGGGAGAATTGCTTTTTTTCTTAATGTTGGTCTTTGGTTTAAACATTGTCCTACTAGAAAAGAGATAAACGTAAGATACCATGAAGATTCTTCTGAAAGGTCCGCATGGAAATGTACCATTACTACATAATATGGAAGAAAATAATCTTTAAGACAAACAAGCCTTTCTTTCAGTTCCATGGAAACTGTTTCCTTGAAAAATGTGTTGAAAAGATTATTATGCTTGTGGTATTGATGGTGCTGTTTTTTATATCTGTAATGTCCTGACTATAATTTGTGTTCAGTTGAATGCCACATTGGTCAATTAAAGTAACAATTTCCTATATATATATATATATATATATATATATATATATATATATATATATATATATATATATATATATATATACACACACACACACACGTATGCATACAGTATATACTGTGCATAAAATAAACTATTATAACAGACAACGAACATGATCTTTTTTTAAATGATAAATATTGAATTTATTTAAATATATTAGATTTAAATATTTAACATTAACATATAAATTAAATAATTTAATAATTTGCTGATGTTGTGCATATAATTTGTTCATTTAATTTATTGAAAGGTTTGCATGACTTAGTTGGAGGCACTTCAAGTAAATATCTTTGTTCATTGGGTTTTGGGAGACAAAAAGAGCTTGAAATCCCCTGTCCTATAAGTCATGTCTAAAAAGCCATGTAATAAAGTTTGTAAACTGGTGACCCCTGAGTGCATTTCTCTGTGTGATCAACTGACTTACTGAGGAGCTGCATTGTATCCTGATGACTTCACTTGTGTGTGAAAAACCAAGGCTTGATCCTTCATGCTCTTCTGACAGCTTACACCTAGAAGACAAAACGTTTGAACTTTATACGAATTTGTCACTAGCATTTTTAATGGTGCTATTTTGTTTTAAAATGTGTTACTTTGTTTCCTAATTTTTGAATTAATTCTCCTTTTCAAACTTCAATATATCTTGGCTTATTATATAGCTCTTAGGAATACTTGATTTTGGTTGGTCAATCGTGGCATTCTGCAGTCAAATGTTTTTGCTTAATGACTGGTAAATGTATAATTGACCGTCACTAGCTGTGCTAATTTCATATATCTTGCATTAATTGTTGCTCATTTTTCCTCACTACAATTTCAACTCAAGTCAATATGTCCATTCAAGTATACGGTAAGTAACTGTGTACAGTACAGCAAGATAATATACAGTCAGCCATAATTGACCTGCTGAGTGTAAATTATACCTTGCACAAAAAGCTATACAGCAAAATTTCAACAAACATGAACTAATTCAAATAAAAACACAATTAAAGTCATCTACCGGGATGCTACAAAATGCAAATTACGCAAATGCAAATTTTAATTTTTACATTACAACTAATCCACACTTTTCCCAAACCAGTTCCCCTTTCCAAAAATTATTTTGAACCAAAAATTGTTTTTTTTTGTTTGGAAGTGAAATGTTTCAAAAACTAAAACAGTTATTCCATCAAAGCGCGCTAGCCTGGCGGCATTTGCTGTTGCGTAGGCTACTGTCTCCGTGTTTATAATCACGTCTCCTGCTGAATGCATTTAGATGTGCTCTACAATATGGAAAAGCCTTTCTGTAGACACCCCCCTCCAGTCCGGTCAGGCCTCCCTCAAGCCCAGGCCCGGGACAAAAGGTCCAGTTGTCCTCCCTTATCGGCGGCCCCGCTTACTGCTGTGATATCCCAAATGATTTCATTGGTGCGCACTCTTAAAAGGATGAACCAGAGAGAGGTAGTGGTTTTGCAACACTGTCTACAAACCACACACTGACATAACCTATTCTTCAAGAAGACTCTAAACTGCTCTGTGATCAGTCTTTATGACATCAGACCCTCAATCAGACAGCCATGACCTGATTTAAACTGTTGGATCCAGACTACTGTACATCAAAGCCCAGTAGTATGAAGAAATGAGTTGTCCTAGTTATGGTATTGAATTAGGCCACCAAAAAGCTATGGAATTAATTTAAACCTCTGTGGATGTGTAACTCTAGAAGAACAGCCTTCCTTAAGAGAGAGACAGAAAAAGAGGGAGAGATGATCATGGATTGCTTCCACATCCATAAGACCTTCAGTATGCAGTGAAAACTGACAATCAAAGATGCCAGAAAGGAAAGGATTTCATTTTGATTTTGGGAAGAGGAAGGGGAGAGTATGTGAGCTATTGGTTTGCACATTTAATGGGTTTTAAAAAACTAATTGAAAAATACTACAACTTTGTTGAGACTTAGTATATTTATTACGTACAGTATTTTATGGTTTAAATTATTTTTGTGAATTGTTAATCTGTTTGAGTAACTTTTGTTGGTTCCCAGTTTTCCGAATTAAAACTTTACAAATATGGTGCCACAATTGTTGTGAGAGAATAAAACATGGAGTGAGAGAATAAAGATTGTGTTAAGAAGACACGTCGCTTAAAGATGAAACATAATACAATTTTGAAGAAATAACTTTCATATTCTTTCAAATATTTGGATTTTCCAGTGGAATAATGTACAATAAGACCAGGGTCATCCATTAAGAACGTAGAGTCTATTTTAATTTCCTGTTGAATATATTATTAGATTTTTGTGACAGTCTGTGGCTCGTCTCTCTCTCTCTGCTGTGGTTATTAAAGCTCTGTGTCAAGGGTGTGACCTCAGACACCAAATGGCATCTTACTGTTAAATCAAGAGTGACACTTTCATGGGATGGTTTCGTTCCCATGTATTCCGAAAGTATTCAGAATCAACCCAAATCTCTCAAAACTGCTGTATATAAAGAATGCTTCTGTGCATAATGACAGCTTTCTTTTGAAAACTATTGTGGTAGAGGATTTTTGCAAAGGAAGCAAGATAACTAGGATAGTAATGAATTAGTATCATAAATATTACAACAGGGGGGTGTCAATTACACTAGTTTCTGGTTATTACAGTTTTGTTATGAATGGTGAAAAGTAATGAATTACAAATCTCTTTACAGTATTTGAGTACATTATTCAAATTTTTCTACTTTTCTAAGTATAAATAAATAATAGTACTTTTACTTTTGTTTGAGTTGATAAAAAATGAAGTATTCAACTTCGCTACAGTTATATTTCGCCACAATTTCAAAGTACAAAAAAAGACAAAATTTGAGAATCATGAGCACAGCAGCTTGTGTAATCTGCAGCCGGTGTCCTCTCTTCTCTAGTTTTTCAAGACTTTCTGCCCTGTCATTATACAAGAATTGTAATACTGTGATTTTCTGCATATTTAATTTTATTCTGGAAAGGAGCCGTTCATTTAGGTACCAGGAACCCATCTCAAACATGTTTAACCACTGATCAAACTTCACTTGCTTTTAAGGTAGGAATGTTTTTTACATTAACACAATGTAGTTTGACATACATTTGAGGATATCTTGTTTACTTTTTACTATGCCTAAAACTTAATTAAACTCAGAAATAAGCAAGGACTCAGGGAAAAAATGCCACCAAAATGAACAAAAATGTTCAAAATATGGAGGCAAAACATGGATGGCCACGCAATGAGTTCCCGTGTATTATTAATAATATCTGATTAAGTTACAATTACATGCATTGCGATCTTCTTTTGACTTTTCACCGAACATAATTTTTTTCCCACCGACCGGATCTTAGCACCATCGCACACACAGACGTGCTCTCCGCTTCTATCGATCTGCATCAGTTCGGTATTGTACTCCTGCATTAAAGTCCATAACCATTTGCCCCTCTTCTTCAAAATAAACTGTTTAAAAAGAGAACAGTTTGCTGAATCACATTCCATATCTGGATAATTGTTGCAATATCACAGAGGATGAATTATATTATGTTAGTTAATAATTATATTAGTTTTAATTATATTATATTAAAATTATATTCGTTTTGTACAGTATGTTAACTTAATCGCCAAAATACTTGGACATATGTGAACGAGAATAAAACAGAAATAGGAATGTGCTTCAGACACAATGCACATTATGTAGTTTAGAAATGATTTACAGATATTTAAAATGTTACAAATGGCTATTTCTATTTAAATGAATGTTGTATTCTTAATATTTTCTCTTCTTTTTTTCAAGAATCTTCTTGCAGCAATGCTGGTATTTAGAAGCTGCTAGTTTAGGACCTGTGAGGAGTCTGTTTCTCAAACTAGAGACTGTGATTTACTTATCTTTTTGTTGTGCATGTCCACTTCCCTTTCTTTCCTGATTAGATATATTTTTTTCAAAACCATAATGCATGCCTTCATCTCTTTAAAACAATAGACTTTAGGAGAAAATAGAATTTCAGGAGAAATTTGTTACCTTTTGCCTATTTTTAAAACCAGAATTTGACTTGCAAATGTAAAGCAACTTGTAAAAACACAATACCTCAGCAAATAGGGGGAAAAAAACACTGTATTGTGATTTCCGCATGGTAGCGCAACCATTTTCAGTAGTTCTAATAATAAGAAAATTTTCTTGAGTACCACATAAGCACTTTAGAATGCTTTTGTAAGGAATAGGTCACACAGTATATGCTTGCCATCATGGGTAAAGAAACATTTTTAATAAATACCACTTAAAACAATTATTTTAAACTTAATAATAATTAGAAATTAATGATTTTGGCAGTATTTTTTTTTAGCAATTTAATGCATACTTGGTGAAAGAAAGAATCAATTTCTTTCAAGAACAAAAATGACTTTGTGTTCTAAAAATAGAAGGGAATATACTATATATATAATATATTTACTTTTACTTGAGTCAAAATAGTATAATTATTTTTTCAGTGGCAGTACTTTTACTTAAGTAAAAAAATCGGTACTCTTTCCACCACTGGCAGATGTTTATTTATTTGGCAACTAAAAGTGTTTGGTTTTGTGAACTCTGACCTGTTTTTCTTTGAGGTTTTGGACCTTTTTTAGTCAACTCAGCATTCAGAGGAGACGTGGGCATCAGAGGAGAGCTGAAAATAGTGAATATAAAGTGGTAAAATTGACAGAAAATCAAGTGCAGGGGAAAATGACATAAATACTATTCCAATACTGGAAATTATAAAATACAGCATTTTCCATAGTGCATCCAAGCAGCACTGGCAGTTGTGTGACTGAATCCTGACATCCATGTTCTGTGTTTAGTGTGAGCACATGGCTTCCATCTGGATTGTTTGCCATGTGCTCTCCTGTTCATGTCATGTCTAATAACCTTGTTATTTGTTTATTTACCTCACCTACCTTCCCTCGTTACCCTCCTTATTTCCTTCCCTATTTAATCTCCTTGTGTTTTCTGTTCTGTGCCAGTTCGTTGTTGATTGTCATAGGTACTGTACGTGTGGATGTTCCAGTCATGTTGGTAAGTCTGTTTGTGTTCCTGGAGATTCCTGTTTGGAGCATGGAACTCAAGGCTTCCCTTCTCCAGCCCTACAACTGAATTTCTGCCAGTTGTAGAACTGTGTTTTGCCCCTACGGGTATTTTCTGTTCGTTTTATTTTATGATTATTATTAAAGGACATCCTTACCCTGCACTTGAGTCCTCTATAACCCATATCATGACAAGCACTTACCAGTATAGTCCTGTTAACTTCTCAAGAATAAGACACCAATACCCTTTTACAGTGGCCCTAAAAAGTATTTTGGACATTTAAAAATGAATATCACTGCATTAGATAACAACATATCAAACCAACTTTATATCTATTGTTTTTTCTTTTGAAACCTAACAAACTTTTCTTTTGTGAAAGTTGTAAGTTGTGATTGTGCTATATTTCTTAAAAAATAAATACCACTTTTTTATATTTTATTATAGAATGCAAAGACATTCAAACTTTTTTTATGAGTGGTTTATTGCCCACATACTTTTGGGGTCTCTTTATGTCTACTGAAGGTAATTCTTGCTAAAACCAAAAGCGACAAATAAATTATCTTGGGTTGGTACTCAAAGTGATACCATGTCTTATCCAAGACTTCTTAAAAAACACCATCTGATCCAGTGGACCTAGAGCCATAAGTTTTATGTTTGCCCCAAAGGGGTTGAAGTTTTGTTACCTGGGCACCACTGAAAGTTGATCTGCCTCATAGAAGTTCTTAACCAGACTAATGCAGAGATCATCCAGCCCAGCACTATTAACCTCGAAAAGGACGACTGAGGGCTCAAACAGAGTGGTCACCAAACACCACATCTAGTCAGAAAGTGTGTGTGTGAGAGAGAGAGAGAGAGAGAGAGAAAGGCTTAGGCTAGTGCATATATTGTGCTATACCACATAATTGTGTCTCACACAGAGCACAGAAGCCCACTTTCCTCCCAGATTGCAACCCGCAGACCGACCTTGTAAAAGCTTTACATTTCAAATAATCATGGCTTTTTCAAACCATGAAATGCTAATTGCAGGCCTGTAAAAATACCAAAGGTGCTATACATGCCAGCTCTAGCCCAGTTTTCAAGGCTGAAAATAGGAATAAATAATTAAAAATATTAAGTAGGAGCTTATATGAAGGACACCTTACATTATTCTGATATCTCTAATATGGAAAGCAGTATGCACATCTATCAAAAGAATGCAATTGCTATCTAGATTTGGAAATGTGATAAAACACTTACTATAAACAGGTAAAGACACAGAATACAGTATTTTAAGAATACAAAATACAGAGAAATCTTAAAAGTCAACATTCTTTTATAGACATGCACAATTTTGACCAGTACTTACATTGCCACCATGTCCTTTAGAAATGGCCCATGACCCTGCCATTGAGACACTCAAATTGTGGTCACCTGTTTGGGGGAAATTAGTAGCAGTTGGTGTATCAGTTTTGGTATCAAATTATTCACAACCTCTAATGTACCTAGATGTCCCTCTCAGCAGATTCTTAGGGCAGGGGTGTTAAGGAAGAGGCGCTCAATCCAGCTCTTGGATATCCTACAGGGATAGTTCACCCCAGAATAAAAATTCTGACATAATTTCCTCATTCCCATATCATTCTAAACAATTTGACTTTATTTCTTCTGTGGAACAATAAAAAGTGGATGAGGACCAGTGGCTGTCAAGCCCTATAACCCCTGACCCTATTTCTTCAAACTTGGAATTAACACAAGCACATAATAAAGGGGAATCAGTATATTTCTGAACTAGACTGTCAGACTTACTGTAAGTGAATGCTTGTGATGTTTTTTCTTAGACTAAAAACTGCTCAAATGCACAAACACTTCCCCAGTGCCCACACTGCTAAAAAAAAACCCCAGCTTAACCAGCATGCAATTCCCATGCTGGTCTAGGCTGGTTTGTGTTGGTTTGGTTTTGATCAAGCTGGTAAAACTGGTTAACCTACATGGTTTTTCTTATGAATCTGGTTAAGCTAGTTTAAAAGCATAGCAGGGTCACCAGCACACCAGTATGCCTTGCTGGGGAACCAGCTCCCAGAACACAACATAAGCTGGTGACTTTGCTATTTCTCGTCTTTTCAGCATGGAATACACATGGGCATTTCTGGCACAATGTGGACATTCATACATGGAACCACACAAGAAGACAGAAACCTCTGAATGGAAGAATCATGAGAAGATCTGCGGAATCCAGGTCAATCAAATACAGCCCGTCAGAACTTCCAATCCATACACAACTTCCTCTATGGAAAAAGTGCAAAGAAGAGATAGTTTACAAAAAACACTATTAAAAATTAACTAATGCCTGATTAACGCTACTGAGTATAATAGTTCTCTTTCTAACATCTATTCGATATCTCACTATGTGATGTCGCTTCAGGCACATTTAATCTGGAAGCGCCAATGACACCACGTCTTGTCAGTTGACAGACCAATAACAGCAGTGATAAGGGAGCCCGCCTCTCTCTTATAAGTCACTGCCACAGGTCCCTTTATTCTCATTCTCATCCCTGTGAAAATCTTTGGAAGCCATCCTTAGCTTAGCTTGCAGTGGAGTGGTCGATAAACTGTTCTTTAGACGAGCCGTTCAGGTATGTCTCAGAACACGGTTATTCTTCTGTGAGGATATTTACTGTCAGGGTAAATATCTATACAGAAACACTGCAGCCTCAGATTTATGTTCTTGGCTGACAGAAGTGGAACCTGACACGGTGTTCTACTTTTGTAGCCCATTCAACTCAAGGGTCGACATGTTGTGCATTCTGAGATGCTATTCTGCTCACTACAATTGCACAGAGGGGTTATCCGAGTTACTGTAGTCTTTCTACCAGGTTGAACCAGTCTGGCTATTTTCCATTGACTTCTCTCATCAACAAGGCATTTCCATCTGCAGAACTGCAGCTCACTGGATGTTTTTTGTTTTTGGGACCATTTTGAGTAAACTGCAGTGACTGTTTTGTGTGAAACCCCCAGGAAATCACAGAAACACTCAGACCAGTTCAACTGACACCAACAATCATGCCACGGTCAAAATCACTGAGATCAATTTTTTTCCCAATTCTGATGGTTAATGTGAACATTAACTGAAGCTCCTGACCATATCTGCATGATTTTATGCATTTCACTGCTGCCACATGATTGACTGATTAGATAATCACATGAATAAATAGCTGTACATGTGTACCTAATAAAGTGGTCACTGAGTGTATGCACAGTATATATAAACTGTATAGCTCATACAAAAGAGTACCTTTCAAAAAATGTGTTCCAAAACAGAAGTGTACTAAAAGATTTGAAAAATTGCCTAAGAATTTGATTTAAAAGAGCATTTAAACCTGTCTTATTGCAGTGCAAATCATAGAGGCAGGGGTCAAAGGTCACCTCTCTTGCCCAATAAACCAGAGTTGTTGGGTTAACATGTTATTCTTTCCAAATCACTGGGAGAATGTGAAGTATTCGTGCGCAGTTACTAAACATGACAACGAGTCTGTAAAAGCATGCACTTGATATCTTCTTTTAATTATAATAAAGTGGTTTTGTTGAAAGGGTTGGCATTTATGCTTTGTAAAACAAAAATTGTTTTGTGACTTCAACCTTGCCTCTCCCACTGAAACTTTTGGGATCTGCAGGACTTATGACAATATGACCTTACACATTGTATCAGCCATAAGGAGAAGGAAGGAAAAAAAGAGACTGAATTTTCATGGCATGTGAATACTTACAGGTTTTGTCCACACCATGAGCAGTCATATAAACAGTTATATATTGTCAAGGAACACAAGTATTGAAAGCCACAACCATGACACAACCAAGTTCATGTGGGTGAGCCCTACAGCTGCCTGCACTGGGACATGTAAAGTACATTGTGGTACGGTGGAGGGCGGGGCTGGTTCGTCTCAACACGCCCACCTTCCGCGGTCGGCCTTTTACCTCTCGGAGGCTTGATTAGCCTAATACGGGACCGGGCGTGTTGAGTCACGAACCAGCCCCGCCCTCCACCGTACCACATACATCCTTAGCAATCCTCTTGCCATTGCAGTAATTACTGTTTTGACAACCTGAGAAAATAAATGGGGTTATAATGACTCTTTAATTTAAGATTTCCTTTGATGACCACATACAGTAAATACCCATGTTCTAATTAGTACAGCAATGAAGATGTGTGCGATGTCATGAACAGCATTGCTACAGAAACGACTTTAATCAAAAATATTGTTCATTTGTAAATACATCTTTAGTCACCTAAATATCTCCCAATAATAATCATCTCAGCTGTTTCTCCTAGACAGCAATGAGATTAAATGAAAAGCAAATGGAGACTTTTGGTTTGGTCTACTGCTTCTCAGATTTTTCTCCAAAGAAAAAGACCCTTGTATGATCTCACATATCTTTCCTCTAGACTTTCATAAGAGACCTCAACAATGTTCCACGCTGTGCTCAGCCTCAGATTGGCCAAGATATCTGCAATCAAAACTCTCTCTAAGATTTAATAACTGGCTTATGCTATTCACATTCATTTGATAGCTCTGTATGTCACCAACTGTCTCATTTTGTTTCTAATATTAGTTTTCCAAAATAATTTTAGGGGAAACATCTGAGACTGTTGATACGTAAAAGCAACAAGTCTCCTGAGTTACGAAAGAGCAACCTCTGAACAACAAAATTTTCCTCTGGGAACAACAAAGAATAATAACATTTGGGAAACTACAATAAGAATATTGTTATTAGTAAAATGCAACTTTCTCATGCCTGTCTTTAAAAAATGTCTCCTAAAAAATCATCTGTCATTCAACCAGTTAAGAGTGAACAAGAAACATAGGCCTGTACCTTTGCTGCATGCAAGCATGGTTGCACTGCGGTCTTTGAGACCAGATTATCAGAACTGGCTTTGCTGTCTCCACTCTTATTCTGTCATCATTAGGAGATGTTCCTAGAAAAGCACACCAATTCAGATTAGTGAGATCTTTTTCACTCAGTGAAGTAGGCACATAAAAAACAGTAGTCATACACAGTCTAAACTGTGGTTTGTGGGTGTTTTCATACCATCTTTTCCATTCTGAGGTGGGCTGTTGTTCCTTTGTATTTTCTGATTCTTCTGTTCAAGCTTAAGAAGGTCTAGTTTTGTCACCAAGCAACATTTGTTGTCGGCAGGGAGCGTGTAGCTCCAAAGCTTTAACCACAAAGAGATTCCATCATAAACAATGTCATAGGGGGTGTGTTACACAAGATAGATGTTGTGTGGGACTAACCTGACCATCACTTGACCCTGTGATGAGCTGTCGGTTTTGTTCCATGAAGAACAGACTAAGCAGAGGATACGCTATGGAATGAAAAGTTCAGCATTCTCAGCACATATTCTCTACATTCATAGGCTATAATGGGTGAAGCAGTTAAATTTCCTTAGTATAAATGTTGGTATAAGAAACTGTACACAAACCTGACAGCACAGCAGACTGAAAGAGTATATTCCCCTTCTTCACATCCCATGCCTTATGAAAAAAAAAAAATCTAATAAAAATGATATTCACAATAAACATGTCCATTCAAAAGCAATGTCAGAGGTCCCACATTTAAACTATACAGGCCCTATTTTAAGTGCACTAAGCGCAGTGCTATGCCATAAGTCATAAGCGCAAAGTCAATGGGCATGGCCATGAAGTTTTGGTATTAAGTAAAGGTAAGCATGTGCTAAGATTGGTTTGGTGAAATTACGTGTGCAACGCACTAATGGGCTTGGTCAAGTCCAATTTAATTAGGAGGTTCTTCTCCGGTTATTGCAGCATCTGCATCGTATTATGTAGCCCATTCCCTCAAGCACCAGCTATACAAACAGACAACACATTCATAAAAAGTTGGTAGAGCAAATAGAATATATGCAATGTATTAGAAGAATCGAAATATGGACACACTCCTTTTATATGGTTAAAAACATTATTCTCGTCAGGATTAAGATGTATACTAAATTATAGGGAATGTAAAGTACGTATTTTTAGTTATTTTCATTTACTAACACACAAATCATGGCGAGTATTAACAGTGACTGATCGGCACACACTTCTACTGGTCGATTTTGATTTTTAATATTAAAATGAATTCATTGAAACAAAAAAAAACAAAAAATTCTAAATTCAAATTACACTTAAAACTAAATGAAAATATATTCAAAAAAATGTTCACGAAATGGTAAAAAAACAAAACATTTTATCCTCTCCAACTTCGTTCATCTGGTACCTTCCGCAGTGACTTAAAAATCACTCTATGACAACAGGTGGAAAAATACCAATACAAATTAGGTCATAAATACAATTTAAATTATAAACATAATAATAATAATTGAAAAATAAACCATGACCTATAGATAGTTTAACACAAATCTCACATATTTTTGTTCCATAAGACGGCTACATCTCTGATTGTCAGGGACATAATTTGATGTTCCACTATATTTCCAGAGTTCAATACCACAAATGTAGGAACTGAATTAAAATTTTGCACTGAAAACAGACCTGCTTTTGAAAAGTCTCTCAAAAGTCTTTTTGTGCTTTGCGCCACATCATTAACATATAATACACCCACAGTGTGAACGCATACATCCAGAGATGTACAAAAACTCCCACCCATGCCCACTTGCGCTTTGCGCTGGCTCTAAAATTGCACTTAGAATTAGCACTCTCACAGAAATTAGATAAGACGTAGTGCACAGTCGTTACGAGTAGCACTGAGCTTAAATAGAGCTCTACATGTTTAGGAAAGATACTGCCATGTTGTCCTTTTTGTGTGTCATATGCTTGTACCTTAAATGTACGGTCCTCTGAGATTGAGATAAGGAGATTTAAGTCCCATGGACAGAACTCTGTGGCAGTTACAGGACCAAGGTGCCCTTTCAACACACCAAGCACTTCCTCTCGCTACAAAAAAAAAAGCACATACATATTATGGAATAGATAAATAGATTCCACATGAATCAATTAAAAAAAAAAAATTTTCTCTTGGTTTAGTTAATTAATTCTTTATCAGGAAACATAATTTTTCACGTAATGTCAGCTTGATGGAATAAAGATATTTTAAAAGACCCAATAAAGTACCCTCAAAGTGATTTTATATGTGTCCCTAACATTACATATTTCTGCAGTTTGTCTAATATTTTTGTAACATTACTGACTTGTTATAAGGTTATGCTAGTTTAGTTAATACTGTACATTAGCATCAAAAATACATAAATAACTCTTAATTTCTATATGGATTCTATATCGCATCAAGTCCCATGCAGAGCAAGTTTCAGTTATGTGAACATAAAGTATTCAAGTGGTCCACTCATGTGGTTAATTCAAACTTAAAAAAAAAAACAAGTACATTAAATGCAATGAAATTAACAATGTTTCAGAATTTTGTTGCATAAGCTAATTTAAAAAATATATATATATTAACTTGCAGCAAAAGTAAATTTTGCATTGTTGTTGAACACTTGATTGGTTCACATTCAATCTACATATTTTATCCTGTCAAAGTGAACATTTTAGAAAATTACATTAATTGAAAGCAAGTTTAGAAGAGAAATACTATGTAAATAATATTATAACAGAACAGAACAACCTGCGTTTTGTCATGTGGATGGATGGATAGATGGATGGTTGGTCGAATGGACGGACAGACAGACAGTTAGATAGATAGATGACTGGTCATTTAATTCTAAGACACAAGACTGAGGGGCTTATACTGATTTTTTATTTAATATATTTTTTTTAACTTATCTCTCATCTTAAAGGACTGGTCTAGATAACAGAATGTTCTATATGAATGATTTGTAGAGAAGAGATACAGAAGATTTGTGTTGCACCTGGAGATGTGTAAAAAAAATGCATTTGTTTCCTTTTTTTTGATGGGCATGTTTAGCAGTTCACTGAACAAAAATGTTTTGTATATTATTTCATACCTCAACATTCAATACAAATACTCTGGAACCTGAGCAGGCCGACACTTTTGCATTCTGTGGACATAGTGACAAATGAACCACCTTTCCAAGCAGTGAGCCAATAACTCTACCAGAGGCGATTACACCTGGAACACAGATGTCATGTTTAAAAGAGAAAAATTACTACATGCCATAAGGAAAGCAGTATTCTTGAGTCGTATATGTCTTTATATCAGAATGGGGTTGAAAATGGAGTGAATGATTTTACTCTAGTTACCCTCTTTGATTTGTTTGTAGGAACGATCAATGTCCCAGACAATCACATAATCTTCTGAAGCACTACAAAGGATGAGACGATCTCTCACTTTCCCAAATACCATGGCAGAGACTTCATAATGGTGACCAGTGAGTTCCAATGGAGGCTACCAGAAACATTAAAACCAGCATCTGTTATTTATTTTATATATTAAATCCTAACTGTATAATAAAGGGTTATATCATGTCTCGGTGGATATAAGTGCATCACTAATGACCTCCAGGTTGTTGGTGGTGTAAACCCTTATATTCTTGTCCTGCCATGGCACAGCACAGTGAGATGGGCAGCAGGCAAGCTGCAGGTGGGAAACTGGCTTGTTGCAAGTTAAAGAGAACCTCTCAATCCAATACTGCACTGAGATCACATCAGCCATGGAGTCCCTGACACTGACAGTCCCCTGTAGGAACACACAATGATGTTTTCAAAGCAGGCTAACAGAGAAGCTTCGTTATTGCCTTCATCACTTACCTGATGTAGGTTGTAACTGTAGGCTGCTGTTCAAGCTTTAAGATTGTAATAATTTATGTGTATTGAAGAAATTAACTCAAGTTAGTCTATACGTCCATTTCCGTTGTAATTCATTTTTGGCACGCGTTCCTCCAGTACTTGCGTCCTTGTTGCCCTAGAAACAGTACGGGTACGGTAAACCAGAAGGGACAATTAACATAATAGTTTGTTCGATACCCCCTTATGACATCCGTGTACATGTTGACATGCTTATTATTATGGGATTTGGTTTATAAATACAATTTGCTATTTGGTTTAAAAAATAGTCCTGTATGTTATCCCATAGCAGACGTTGTACGTTTGTGCAACTGAAAATGAAACGGTAATATGCAATTTGCAATTGCATTTGGATTATGTCGCAATTTATGCGTCCAAAAATAGAAAACGCAATTGCAAATAAAATTTCCAAAGTCTTTCATAGCCTCCCATATATTATTGCAATTCATGATTAATGACAGACTACGAAATAATAAATAATATATAATCTATTTTAACGACTTTAATATTTACCTGATACTCAACCACACTTCATCATATCATATCACTTCTGAAGATATGGATTTAACCACTAGAGTCTTATAGATTACTTTTATGTGGCCTTTGTGATTTTTGGAGCTTCAAAGGTCTGGTCACAATTCACTTGCATTGTGAGGACCAACAGAGCGGAGATATTCTTCTAAAAATCTTTGTTTGTTTTTTGCTGAAGAATTCAAGTCATACACATCTGGAATGGCATGAGGGTGAGAAAATTATGAGAGAATTGTAATTTTCGGGTGAACTATCCAATCCGCTTTTCCTAAAAAATACAGATAATTGATCTTCTAGGCAACAATACCCTCTGGTGGCAAACACTAGTCAAATGTCTATCACAAGGAACGTCTTAATTGAGGGATTAAATAAAACAGTTTCATTATTTCAGGTAAAACGACATTATTAAAGTAAGAAAGAGTCCAAGATGAAACGGTTTAGTCACTTGAAGAATTTATACTATAAAACATACTAGTTCTGCCACGCTAAGTGCCACAGAATCGCCTGATACGGCTCATCCTTCGATAGAAATTTAGTTACTAATATATTTCAATATATGGTACTTTTAAATGACTTGTATCTACCAGAAAAACAAGGGGTTGTTGCCAGCAGTATACCTTTCTCCTTGGCCAAACAAATCTCATGAAAGAAAGGAATATGATTTTAGGCAAACAAACACGATCCCTGTGACATTTTAAAATTTTCTGGTTAATTACCATAAACAATATTCATTCGCATTTAGAAAAACAAGAACAAAAGTATCTTTCTGCATAGTATATTTTCTAGTTTTACAAACGCTCAACCTTTTCACAAACAGAATGATATTCGAGTCCACGCCCACATTTGTTTTCAGACAATGAATGTCAGCCAAATGCACTGAGGTCTCCAATCAGTAATGCTTTCTTTACATCTTTATCTTCTCAGACACGCCTTTATTTCCCCATCGACCAAGCAGTCTCTCGTTTTAATCTGTCAATCAACTCTCCCCGCCCAATTTTCTCAAGGAACGGAAGCCGAGTAAGGCCAAATCAGCCCACCCGGATAACAGAGACAAACTTGTCTGCGAGCGGATGAACTGGTCGGATCTTTGTTCTTCACAGCCAGACTAGCAACCTCTTTATTTATTGGCGCTTCTTCACTTATTCGCCTCAAATCTTTATAAACATTATATAACACTCTTTATCTGAGCTCGTAGCTTCAGTATAGGCTTGTACTTTTTTGTGCTAACATATTTACAATTTTTTTTAGTTAATTATTCCCTCCACCGACAAGGTTTCATTGGACCAAGATAGGCGCCGTGGGCACCAAGATGTCGAACCGGATGGTGTGCAGAGAAGCGAGCCACGCCGGCAGCTGGTACACGGCCTCAGGTAGTACCAGAGTCCCGAAAACGGCCGGGCCTGAGGTCCGGCTATAGCACACGCCAGTGTCTGTGTGCGTATGGTTGTGTTTAAAAACCTAGTGAACTGCCTACCTAGGTAGCATTTTGGGGCATTGTAGGTCTTTGATGAGCCTGCCTATAATGGCAAAACATGCTGCCTAGTTAGGCAGCTCACTAGGTTGTAAGACGCAGGCTGAGAGGTCAGCTGGGAATTTTTAAATAGCAATGCTTAAAACGGTTTAAAGACCATAGGGCGTTTTTTCCCCCTCTTGTTTTATCTATAAATGCTGTCTTGTTTTAAAATAATCCAGCTTTATTAACTCTGCAAACTAAAACACATCAAGATTCCTCTACTCACCAAACCAGTTAACAAAAATGTAAATTTAATCATAAAATGCAATGTAGTTTAGCTTCCCCTGACATTTATATTTTATGGATTAGCTAATTATGTTATGATAATGAACTAATCGATACTAAATTTAAAAACCAATGAATACATTTCTGTTTTCTTGTTTTTTTTTTGAGTGAATTAGAACCACATTTAAATTCAAGGGCCAATGAGGTGGATTTAATTCAATCAGGCTGTGAGTTTTGTTGTGTTTCTGTTATTTGTATCTTCTCTGTGTGAATCAGCAGCTGAGAACAAAAACAGGCCAGCAGTTAGCTGTGTGTGAATCTCCACACTAAGGTTTCCAGCCCCCACTTGTTGACTCGGTAAATCCAGACTGATAACTCTCCGCTTCAATTCAGTGGCTGGATTGACCCTGCTAACGGCTAATGCTATTTGATGAAGTGTGTGTGTACATGATGAATGCTATTTGTGTGTGTGTGTGTATATGTGTGTGTGTGTGTGTGTGTGTGTGTGTATATATATATATATATATATATATATATATATGATTCTTCTGGTTATGACAATTGTGTATTCATGTAGAATAAAATCATGCTGCTTTTTTTTTGTTTTTGTCAATCCATCAATTTATTTATCAATCAGCATTTACATGTACTTTTCCATTCTAGTAAATGCAGTAGCACATGAGTCCAGTGTTTTTTTTTTTTCTCATGCAGTAACAAAGGATGTTTGACAAAAGCTCTCCAGTGCAGCACACAAACACTGGATTATACTGTCATATATACACTGTAGTGTATGTAGTTCTAGCCTCTGTAAACATAATCTCCTGTCTAAAATTGATTTTTGAATATTTTCATTTGTGGTCTTGAAGGAGTATTATATTGGGTCATTAATTACAAAAATATGACAATAGAGAGCAGGACTCCACATATATTGACCAATTGCACAAAGGTGCCTGGGTTTGTTCCTGGGAGGCAACATATGCCCTAATCAAATCCTAAATCCTAACCATATGAAGCCTGTAAGGCTGAGTACCAACTTGAGACACCTTTCTCTCATAATTGTTTGTTTTGGCCTCTCTCATTCCCGTCAAAAATCAAAGATGGCGCTGCTGGTCTAGTTTGGAGATCGTGATCGGTAAACGTTCACCAGCCGTTAAGAATATGTTCTATGAATACTCTTTGAATCAAATGTCTCGCGATAGAGCTATATTTTGAGATAATCGCCATTGGCCAATAACTATGTGGCCAAATGGTAGATGAAAAATTTGTGCCAGTTCCAAATTATGCCAAGTTTTGCAAACTGAATTTTTCTGTTTTCAAGTAGGCCTATTTGTGATCAAACATTGTCTGATTATTTGTCGTTTAAAATTAAACCTGTGCTGTCATTTAAATGTATGATGCATATCAGCCATTGGCCACCCTGCTTTAATGATATCTGTACTGACATTCCCCATTAAAAAAACAAAACTCATCAGTCAACCACTATAAATAACTACTGTAGCATTTACATCAGTATTCAAACCTGATTGCTCTTGGGAATATTGTTAGTAATGTAATCATATGATTCATTACAGTTTAAAGATTCGATCGTTTACTGTTTAAGATGTGACCGAACTGGTTGTAGTTTTACTGTGTCCTTTTACATAACTGCCTGTGTTAATCAGTCCACTGGTCCTCAGGACTTTTATCTCTTCCTGTCAGACTGCGATAAAGTCATTGGAATTGAGACAATGATACTGTCTGAGGCTGAAAAGCTGCTCAAATCATCACAGTTTTCAGCACAGCAATGTCTCCTACTGAGTCGTTTGTTTGATTTATGATGAGAACATTGGTTGTAAAATTTTTGACCAATGTTTAGTAGTGCTTGCATTCACTTGAGGATCATGAAGATTGTTCTTGAAATTGAGGTGTACATTTATTTCTCTACATAAGGTTAACTAACATAAAAATAAATACAGTACGTTCAATAGAGCCTTATTTTGTTTTGTGAAAGGAGGACAAGTTTGTAGGATATGGAGATTGATTAGATCAGTTTATTAGATTAGATGCTTATTGTGCAAAATTCTAATATGATGTTCGAGGTTATAAGGGGAGGCTAAAGTGTGACTTCTGTTGACTGAATAAAATCTTGTCATCTCCATTCTAGGGAGAACAGAATATTTACAGTGCTTGCAATGCAACACTGTATAAATGTTCCTCAAATATTCTAGTTAGGAGTGAACGTATAACCCTTAGTATGAAATTACTGCATTTAATTCAACCCAAAATACTTAATGTGTACAGACTCCATGCTAACTGCAATTGTAGCCTTAGGTGTGCAATCTTTTATTTGTTTTACAAATGCTACACTTTTTGAGAAAATGTCAAATTGATATTCAATTTGGAAATCTTAACATTCCATTGAAAGGTAAGCATTAAAAATTTAACCAGCAGCATTTGTATATCTGAATTCTTATATCTTGCGTGTGTTTAACCATTTATTTTCAATGGATAACGATCAGTGTATTGATTCTTTGGGAGCACTTTATAATAAAAGTGTTCTTGGGGAGCTACCTCAGCGAGATGTCGAAGTTGTCAAACGATGTCTTTACCTATTCATTTTGATAATGCTATTCTTTTCTGTATTTGCATTTAGGATCCCAGCTTAACTCACAACTTGAGGGGTGGTTATCTCAAGCACAATCTACAGCAGGTCCAGCTAGAGCCATAATAGCTCCGTATGTGAAATTAAACAACAATTTCATTAATTTTTTTTAGTTGTGTTTCTGCATTCTTAGAGTGCTTTCCTTTGCAGGCATGCTGGCTACACCTACTGTGGTGCGTGTGCTGCTCACGCCTACAAGCAGGTGGACCCCTCTATTACGTAAGTGGCCCTGCTTCTTTAAATTCCCTTAAAGCTGCCCTCAGGACTAACCTCATGTGATCATGTACTAACAATGACACCAGTCATTTACTTGCAGTCAGCTGCGATTCACTGATTGAGTGAAAGTCCGATAATATGGGCTTACTGAGATAAAAATTTTAGTATTTGGCTGGTCATGTGATGTTCTCAACATGGCTGCTCCAATGAGGTGACCAGCTCTATGTAAAACAAAACAGCTTATTTGTGGCCACTCATATGACTGGAGTCTTCAAGTACATAATCGTAAAAATATTTTTCTTTTCTTTAGGGCTAAAACTTTTTTAACAAGTGAAAATTTAGTAAGTGCACCTTAGAGTAGCTTTAGTTTACCTTGAGCATGTTCTTGCCCCGCAGTCAGAGGGTGTTCATTCTCGGCCCCTCTCACCATGTGCCGCTGTCCCGCTGTGCCCTCTCCCCTGCCGAGGTCTACAGAACACCACTGTACGACCTGAGGATTGACCAGAAGGGTAAGCAATCTCATTTCCTCCCTGCCCACTTACTCAAAAAAACCTGGGAAAAATTACACACTAATTGAATGACAATGCACATAAGGTGTTTA
Source organism: Moxostoma hubbsi (assembly GCA_032164185.1). Classification (NCBI taxonomy): domain Eukaryota; kingdom Metazoa; phylum Chordata; class Actinopteri; order Cypriniformes; family Catostomidae; genus Moxostoma; species Moxostoma hubbsi. The sequence goes on from JAVLUX010000021.1 coordinate 11,226,525, forward strand.
TCCAAATATTTGTTTTGCTTCTGACTCATTTGCTCTCAAACAGAGCCTTGCAGAAGAGATTGCTGTGTTCCCATATGCATGTCGGAAATGACTATATTTGATATAATACTGAATTCACATGATGCTGATCGTGTTCTGAGAGCTGTTGCCATTGTCCATTAACATGGCAAATGTTCAATGTGCAATAGAAAAATTACATCGATAATCTGTTTGATTCTATTCACATTAATGAGGCTTTTATTTCAGTATTGTGGATTACTCATTCTGTTTGTAACTCCTCAATCCAAGCCAATGATTTGAAAGCACAAAAGGGATTTAAAGGACAGCATTCCCCTTCCCCCATCTATCTCTTCTCTCTCTGGCAGTTTATGCTGATCTGTGGAAAACGGGCATGTTTGAGAGGATGAGTCTGCAAACAGATGAAGATGAACACAGCATTGAGATGCATCTGCCTTACACTGCTAAAGCCATGGAGAGGTATTGTCATTATCAGGATAGTTAGCACATCAAAATTCTGGACAGACTGCACATTGAAGCCAAAAAAAAATCTAGCGGTAGGATATATACAAAGTCACTTACAAGTGAGAATAGATCAAATGCTAGCAGTTAATCACAAGTAATACATAATGTTAGTGGTGTCGCAATACAATATTCAAGTCACCCTTGCTCGTTTGCTTTTTAACTTTATCTCGAAATCTTGTCAATGCAGACAATACAATATGGAAGATGGAATATCTGCTAAAAGGAATAGTTCACCCAAAAATGAAAATTCTCTCGTCACTTACCCTCATGCCATCCCAGATGTGTATGACCTTATTTTTCTGCAGAACATAGATTTTTAGTAGAAAATCACCCAAATCCAATTGGATCACTTCAGTAGACATGGATTTAACCACTGGAATCATATTGATTACTTTTATGCTTACTTTGATGTGCTTTTTGGGGCTTCAAAGTTTTGGTTACCATTCACTTGCATTGTATGGACCTACAGAGCTGAGATATTCCTCTAAAAATCTTCATTTGTGTTCTGCTGAATACACATCTGGGATGGTATGAGGGTGAGTAAATGATGAGAGAATTAAAAAATTTTGGTGAACTGTTCCTTTAATGGAAGAAATAATTGGCAGATTAATCAATTATCAAAATAGTTATTAGTTGTAGCCATACTGATTTGTATAATTGGCTTCCTGCTGAAGTATCTCTTCATAAGATATGCACAGCGTTTTTTTTGGACAGCATCTGCCCAGCGAATAAATAGGATTGATCACAGATTTGCCTCATCTTTATGCGCGAGAGCAGCGTTATTGACCCGCAGTCCCAATCTAATGCTCATTCATCTCTGCCAGATCCACTGATTATGTTGTCAGGATCTGTTTACCCAGTGCAGTGCCTCTGATTATTTTGCCGTGATGAATGCTCTGTGATTTTTGAAGTTAGTAATGCAGGAACCAGCAACCGCTTCCATTATTCCATTAAAACATTTGAGTATGTGGGCATAGGAAAGTTAATGTCCCCTTAAACATTTTTGCTGAGCAACTGTAAAATTTCTATTGGCATATATATATATATATATATATATATATATATATATAAACATTATACTGTCATACCTGTCAAATCCCAACTGAGAGATTAGATCAGGCATGGCCACAATAGTTTTTGAATGATTTGGCAAATGATTCCATCTTTCGTTTCTCAATGACAGCCATAAAGATGAGTTCAGCATTGTCCCTGTGCTAGTGGGTGCTCTGAGTGAGTCTAAAGAGCAGGAATATGGCAAGCTGCTAAGCAAATACCTGGCCGACCCTTCCAATCTCTTCATCATCTCCTCTGACTTCTGCCACTGGGGTTTGTGTCAGCTCGCACACTTGGTTTATTTAATTATTAATCCTATTTATCACTCACCACTGTTAGAGAAGCTACTTTGAAACTCTTTCAAAGCTACTCATAATTTAAAGTAGATAAACTACAATCAAGTTCCCCTTTTGAAAACTGTTATATTATTGTTATATATATTTTCAATCAGAGCTTTAATTCTCACACAGTAAACAATAGGATGACAACATTTAACTTGAACTGAATAGAACAGGGCATTTTAGGAGATTGTGTGATTATTACTTTGCCCAGCTGTAAAGCTGTGTGCGATACTGTGTGACTTAAAAACCAACAACATAGGATTTTGTCACTTTATGCCACTGCTCATTTCTGGAAAACAAAAATAATAAATTTAGTTAATTTAGTACATCGCTATTTCTAGTTAGTTTCTCCCCAACCCTGTTGCCCATTGAGATGAATTGAGATCCACACCTCTTGACAGCAGTAAATCCACAGACATTTTGCATGTACTCAGTGACAGAGTTTAAAGAATATATCAGGACTGTATCCACTTAAAGCACTTTATCTTTTTACTGTATCCAATTTTGAATCTATGATCTGCTTAAATCATTCATTTTAGGATTTTTGTAGGACTATTCAGTTTTTTACAAGTTCTGAAAGTCAGTCTGTTGTGTGTCTTATGTAGGTCAACGCTTCCGTTACACCTACTACGATGAAAGTCAAGGAGAGATCTACAGATCAATCGAGCACCTTGACAAAATGGTAAACCTGTTTTGTTTTTTACTTTGGTGACTCACTTAATGTTTAACATGGAGTTTACATGCAAGGGGCTCATCGTAGGTTTGGATTCACAATGTGTTGCCATTTGCAATTGCTAATCCTATTGGTGGTTTTGGAAAAAAAAAAAGGTGAGTAATCTTTCTCCAAGCTAGAGAGCCATTGTTGTGGTTACTTTGACGTGGAAGCCTGTGTTTCAAAGACAGACTTTAATACTTTCGACCCAAGACAGTTTGTCAAATAGAGTCCTGCCAACTTGTCCAAGTCCTTTCACCTCTGTATGGTCATTTATAATACTGGACAAGAATCAAGTTTGATCTAGAGCTCCTACAAGGAAATATGAATTAGTGAAAAATTTGTGTGTATATATATATATATATATATATATATATATATATATGTATATGTGTTTGTTTTATTGATTTTATTTTTTAACTACTTTTGGATAGTACTTTATAATAAAGTTGTATGTATATATTCAAATTAGTTAGCGCAGTCATTACTCAAAGTAACAATGAGCAAAACTTTTAAAGCCTTTACTAAACTTGGGTAATGACAATTTTTAACATTAAAATTTGTTTAAGTTTACATTAGTTTAAGAACTAGTACGAAGACCAATAAACAATGGAAGATATATCATTTAACATTAGCAAAACAAAATGTATTGTTAGTTCTAATGCATTAACTAATGTTAACACTTACAACCGTAATGTAAAATGTTACCTATTATTGTTACATCTAGTATTCCATGGTGTTTTGTTGTGCAATTGAAAATTTTCAGAGCTTTTATCAATGTTACAACACTATTAATGTCAGACATAATGTGGGGATCAGAAAAGGAAGGCTTTGTTGGTGTTGATGAAATACATGCATGTTAATTTTCTTTTTAGGGAATGGGAATTATAGAACAGTTGGACCCCATCTCCTTTAGCAATTATTTGAAGAAATATCATAATACTATTTGTGGTCGCCATCCCATCGGTGTTCTTCTAAATGTAAGTACCTAATGAATGATTCATTTGAATGGTTTCACGTATTTCCCTCGAGGCATTTTAGGAAGCTCTTATTGACTTCACAGAACACTGACATAAATTAATGCCAGTAATGGTTTGTTCTTAAGCATGGTAATTAGTCTAGCTGTTGCAGAGCCTGTCATTTTTATACAACTTATTTCTCACCAACATTCTAGACTTTCATTATAAAGCTTTTAAAAGAATAGGTAGCCCAGAAATTATATATCTCATTTACTCACCCTAATGTTGTTGCAAATCAGAATTAATTACTTCCGTAGAACATTAAAGGAGATGTCTTAGTCACCATTCACTTTTATTGCATCTTTTTACATTACAATGAAAATGAATGTTGACTGAAGCTAACATTCTGCCTAACATCTCATTTTGAGTCATAAGGCAAGTGAAATGGGTTTGAAACAACTATCCCTTTAAGATTAGTGTTATTTCCTGGGTAGCTCAGCGAGTACGCTGACTACCACCCCTGGAGTCGTGAGTGAATCCAGGGCATGCTGAGTATACTCCAGCCAAATTGGCCCGGTTGCTGGGGATGGTAGAGTCACATGGGGTAACCTCCTTGTGGTTGCTATAATGTGTTTCTCACTCGGTGGGTTTGTGGTGAGTTGTGCATGGATGCCGCGGAGAATAGCGCGATGCCTCCACACACGCAATGTCTCCGTGGTAACTTGCTCAACAGGCCACGTGATAAGATGCGTGGATTGATGGTCTCAGATGGAGGCAACTGAGATTCGTCCTCCACCACCCTGATTGAGGCGAGTCACTATGTCACCACGAGGACTTAGAGCGCATTGGGAATTGGGCTTTCCAAAATTGTGGGGGAAAAAAAAGATTAGTGTTATCAGTTTAAAAGTATCTTTAGTGTTACCTGCTTAACTTTGCCATGATTCGTCTCCCTCCACCAGGCCGTGGCGGAACTGAAAAAGAGTGGCATAGACATGAACTTCTCTTTCCTAAACTATGCTCAGTCAAGCCAGTGCCGAAACTGGTCGGACAGTTCAGTGAGTTACGCTGCTGGAGCTCTCATCGTTCATTGAGGTGAACTCTCCCGGAAGCCACAGAAGCCTCTTAGAAGACCCCCGAATCCTCTCTTCCATGTTCTTGACCATATATCCCCATACCCTCCTCACTCCCTGCCTCTTTTGTAGAAAAGGACGTAAGAAGCTTGTCGCAGCTGGGATCCACACCTTGAGTCCAGATGTAACTAGTTACTAACCACCTCCTACCTTTCCTTACCCGCCTTTACCCTGTTTTTCCAGGTGAGACAACTTGGATTATGCTATAGCTTGAAATGCAGTCAGTTTTTGGGTGTTGCAAGGTCAGTTATTTGGTTGGTTTTTGTTTTGTTATGGAAGGGTCTTAATGATGCATTAATCTGCTCTCGAACCTCCAGGGACTTTAGGTGTCCAGCAAGACCTTGTGTAATTTAAAAGTTTAAATAAAAGAAAAAATCCATATTGACATTGCAATCTTTATGCAAGTCTGCATATATAATCTACATTAAAAGTGACATATCTTGTGTAATGATAAAGTAATGAGAAAAAGGAATTTAATGACCGCAACACACTCCATGCACACCCTGATATTTGTAGTAATGGCTTCTGCATTGGTCCTTCATAAGTCTACGGTTGTAGTTTTTAATAAAAGGGCTACACAATACCCACTAACCCAACACTGTACCGGATATACCAAAAAACATTTTTTGTTGTAGTCAAATTAAAGTCTGTTCTCTGATTCTTAATTTGTTCTGTTTATTTTTCCCTTTATTGTTACCACTATTTCCCATTGTTATATACCGTTAAATACTGTTTTTTAACCTTTAACTTTATTATGCTTTTGTTTAACATATAATCACAAACTGTGTGGTAGCATAAACATATTGTCTTCTGAAGTGCAGTATGTTTGAGTTGGATCAAACGTCCTGTTGAGTTGGAGGAATGTTCCAGGATCAATACGTATTAAGCTCTATGGACAACATTTGTGTCTTTATGTTGATTACCATAAAAATCTCATTTCGACGCATTTATTTAATTTATTTAATAAAACAATTTTTAAAAAAAATCATGTTTACATTAAGGTGCTTTTTAGAGATTGAGTACTCAAGTCCGAGCCACCAGTCCAATTTACTCAGACTTGACTCTGACTTGAGCCTTTCAGACTTGGGATTCCATGAGATTTGTGATGCAATGAAAATCAAACAAATAAATAGCGTAACATAAGGTGACCATATGTCCTCTTTTCCCCTTTTTTAAGACGCGAAAAAAGCGTCTGGCCTGGATTTCAAAATTGCCTCTAAACGTCACTTTGTATTTGATACTGTGAATTAGGTTTCATGCATATATGTCTTTAAGTGTGATTATTCTGGCTGAGAGCAGCAGCACGCACTCTTTCAAAGTACTATTTTAACTCTCTCGCCCATGCGCCCGTGCTGTATGTGTGTGCGGGAAAGAGATCGCCATTCGCCGGACATGCTCTGCCGCTCTCATCCAGAAATATCAATAACATAAGTAGACCTTAAAAAGCACGTTCCTCAACCGCAAATTATTAAATAGAAAACATGTTTTATCAGACTCACGCTTACTACACAAAGTCATTTCTAACTGAAAATGTTGACTATATGGAGACAGTATCAGGGACATTTAAACTAATATGATGGATGAAGTAGACTATTATGGAAATTGTACAACTCGGTCCGTCGCATATTTTGTAGCACAACCTCTGTGTGTTATCTGTAAAGCTGGCACTTGCATTTCAGTGGCAAAAAAGTCAGAAAATACAAAAAACACAAGTGAGGGGAGAAGTCTATTCACCTATTATAATAATATAATGTGAAAATATGAACGAAACATCAGTCCAAGGTGAGTTTTATCTCGACTTTAGGGAAGGCGGCCACACCTGGACACAGCAGAGAACTGAAAAGTGTAGTATGTAGAATATAAATATTTTTTGATGGTGTCTTTTCTGTTTTTATTTTGTTGTATTTCATTTTATAGGCATTATTAAAAGTTTTAATATTACCATTTATTAAACACATGAAATGTATTTAAATAATTACATTAAATGTATTTCATCCATAATTTTGGATAAAACTAAACTAAATTGAATGGACAAATTGAAAATGATGTAGAAATACAAACAAAATTAAAATTTGAAATAATAACTCTGGCTTATGCACCTTTCACTTTGTTTATGTGGAGGGAAAAAGCAACAAATAATTTAAATAATTTAACAGAGCGTTAATAAGAAGTGTGTTGAAGTGTGTCTTCATACACCTAAAGCTTTTGATTTCATTCTGAAAACACTTGAAAACACTGAAATTTGTTCAGCAGGATACTAAGCATTTTTTTTGTTTTGCATTTATATTGACAAATAGTTTTTCTTAAGGTTAAAATAAGCTTAAAATATTAATTTGATAATTTACGGATACAATTTTAATTCAGATTCTTGAACAGATAAATTGGGACTAATGCCAATATTAGTTATGTTTAGAACAATTAGTGGTTAAAATTTGTAAACTAAGTGTTATAGGTCAATGGTTAAAAAAAATTATTTTGTAAGAACTTTACGTTTTAGTATTAAAGTCCTTGAAGTCAACCCGAATTAACTGAGGAAATAAATGTAGATGCATTGTCCATTGATTTTGCCCGATGAATGCTTTTGTTAGTGGTTAATTCATTTTCTATATAGTTGAGGAGCATCGCACTCCAGCTGGAAGATTATGCATGTCATTTTGGTGAACTCCATCCTGAGAGGCTCATGTAGAATCCCATGTCTTTGAGTTTGCATTAATTCATACTCCGTGAAGTCTGTCTTAGTAGACTGATGTCTGGCTGGCACATGCTGCAGTTGGTCATCACTCAGTGACACAGTAGGAGTCAGACATCAGGCAGGATTGGAGATGGATCTGGCAGGATCTGGTTACATCAGGATAAATCCAGAGGTTTAGACAGAGAAAGAAATAGAATAAAATTAGCATAGATGCCATTCACTTTAAAGCAGGGTTAAAGAATAAGATAAGTGTTTTTGGTTCCGGCAGACCTAACCAAAGCAGCATAACTTTGAATTGAGGGATATATTAGGTGTATGCCTGGCTGAATAGATAGGTCTTTAGTTTAGACTTAAACTTGGAGATTGTGTCTGAGTTCTGAACAGTGCTAGAAGACTCTTCCATAGTTTAGGAGCCAAATATTAAAATGATCTCCTTTGTGGATTTTGATATTCTCTGTATTGTTAACAGGCCTGAGTTTTATCACACTTAAATTATGTTAACTTATGGCTGTAATATGGCTGTCATTTTGAAATGTATACTTTTGCATTTATGGCCTGACCCCATTCACTTCTATTGTAATTGCCTTACTCTAACCATGACTTTTGCTTATATATATAAACAAGGGACGAGTCAAAATGATTTTTTTGTGTTAATCAACATTAGGCCACAAAAGCTGTCAATTAAACATAAAGGAATAGTTCACCCAAAAAAACTCACCCTCATGCCATCCCAGATGTGCATGACTTTCTTTCTTCAGCTGAACACAAATGAAGATTTTTAGATCATACACATCTTGGATGGCACAAAGGTAAGTAAATGATGAGAGAATTTGTAATTTTTGCGTGAACTATCTCTTTAACTTGTTTGAACCCAGAACTTTCCTTTTAAAGTGCGGATAGGGCTTGAGACAAAATTACAAGGGTGAGCTCTCTCCTCCATACTCCATGTCTCCAGAATCATCTTATTCTTCTTAATCGTTTTAATTTCCCATAATTAGCAGCCATGATTAATAGCTGACCAGTAGTTAGTGATGCACACCCATATCAAGGAACTGCCAAAGGTGCAGTTTTGAGTCCCACTTTCTTGGCTTAGGCATTTGTCTAGCTTTCCTCTTAATCTATCTACTCCAGGCCTCCCAAAGAGCACAATGCTGCGAGATCTCCACCGTACATTTGGTCACCATGTGAGGAAAAATTGCAAAAGCTCCTCTATATCCCCATTGAGGTTTGAGTGTCTCAAACCAGATCCTCAACAGAAATCAAAGCATGTCATAACATGCAAATGTGCCTTGGGTCAGTGTTAAACATTTATATTTTTTTCCTGTGCTTTCCACCCTCCATCTACCCAAGGTCAGAAAGGACTTGTTTTAGTCTGTCTTTAACTGCATTGGATCAGTTTTCACTGTACAAAGTAGAAGGGACTCATCAGCTTCACCAGTTCGTTGTCGGAGAGCCCAGCCCAACACCTGTTCTGGAGAATTATTCTCATACTGTACTGTTAGAATTGTTTAAGTTTTTATGTTGGTGCCGTTGTTTATCATTCTAACTATTACTGCATAGAAAATAGCAATTCACACATTGTCAAACCTATGTCAGAATTAACTGAAGCGCTCCTTAGCGGAGTCATTTTTGAATCTCAGGTTATATTGAAGCATTACAGAATTCTCGCCAGATATAACTAAAGGGTCATGGCTGATGTTGCAAAAAAATAAATAAAACAATAAAGTGTAAAGACAAAAGTTACAATGCTGTGGTGTTTTGTTTTTATGTTCCTGATGCTTTACGGCTTTTGTGACATTTTACGAAGCAGTTTGTATGAAGTCTTTAACAAGATTAAAGGGATAGTTCACCCAAAAATGTAAATGATCTCACCCTCACGGCATCGCAGGTGTGTATGACTTCCTTTCTTCTGAAGAACACAAGCAAAGATTTTTAGAACAATATCTCAGCTCTGTTGGTACTTACAATGGCAATTAATGGTGGTCAGAACTTTGTACCTCCAAAAATCACAAAGGAAACATAGAAGTAATCCATAAGACTCCAGTAGTTTAATTAATGTCTTCAGAAGCGATATAATAGGTATGGTGCGAAACAGATAAAAATGTAAGTACATTTTTAACCCTAAATCTCCAATTTCACTTTTACATCTGAAAGTCACATGTGTAGTGCCTTTTTAATTTCACATGCACGTCTGAAAGCGAAAGTGGAGATTTGATGTTAAAAGGGGCTTAAATTTTGTTCTGTTTCTCACCGACACCTATTATAGCACTTCTGATGTTATGGATTTAAACACTGGAGTCGTATGGATTACTTTTATGTTTCCTTAATGTGATTTTTGGAGCTACCAAGGTCTGATCACCATTCACTTGCATTGTATGGACCTACAGAGCTTCCTTTGTGTTCTGCTGAAGAGAGAAAGTCCTACACATCTGGGATGGCAAGAGGGTGAGTTTATGAAAAGAGGATTTGAATTTTTGGGTGAACTATCCCTTTAACATGGAGCAGCCTTATATTAAATTCTTCTGCTCCAAACTTCTCTGTCTGCTCGTATGAATGTAACACATCATATGAAAGTGTTTCACTGCTGTTCAAATGCACTTTGGATCACATCATTTATATGTATAAATGTTTTCCATCTGAAAGGACTAAATATTAAAACAAACAAATTACAATAAAATGCAAAGTAATCTCTTCAGTAATCAAAATACGTTTTGAATGTAACTGTATTCTAATTACCAATGATTTAAATTGTAACTGTAGTGGAATACAGTTACTCATATTTTGAATTTTAAATACGTAATCCAGTTACATGTATTCAGTTACTCCCCAACACTGTTGATATGTGCCATATAAACGAGTCAATAAATGCTATTCATTTCACATGTCAGTGGTTTTAATGTTGTGGTTGATCAGTGTAGACTGCTTTAGTCATTATGGAAATTAAGACCGTCAAAAATATTCCCAAGTTCCCCATAAACATTAATTATTCAAGGAAGTTCAGTTTCTGGTTCAGAGTGTCTAAAAATAGAAAACTAGTTTTAAAATTAGAATAATTCATTGTGTAATAAATAACCAAAACCATGTAATAAGAGAAACTGTGGGTCAAATGAATTGGCAAACTGTTAAATGTCTTAAATGGTGCTAATTACAAACATATAGCCTTTCAAGAAAACATTTTTTTTTTCAGGTATAAGAAGGAAAAGCTCTACAGGGCACACACCCATGGAGTCCAAACATCCAAGATGATGTGCAACAAGCTTTCATTAAAGCACAGTATCTATTCAAACTCCATTTCATTTGATTCCATGTAAACCCTGTGTAATAGAGGTGTTTCCCCCCTTTTTTGCATTGACTGTAATTCCTATTTGATTTCTAATTATGTGTTTCTCACACTTTTTCTTGGATCCCTAATTGAAATGTGGGTTTTGGTTTCATTCTGTGTAAAATGTTTTGCACATTTAAAAGAAAAAAAACAATCTAATGGGAATTCCCATTCATTGGTCCAACTGAATATATCTCACTTCATCAATCAGTTTTCAGTTTAGCAGTGCTGACATTTCAAAATCTGAGCCATTTGAGGTTGCATTTAACATGTTCGGGTGAGGTGGACATTGTTGAGTTGGTTTGGACAGGTGTCAGCTGTGGTGGCTGCAAGTTTCTTCTTCAAAAATAACTTGAAGTTTACATCATGCTCTGAGATGAAAAAATACTCAGAAAGTGAGCTTGTCTTTTAAAAACCATCAAAAATAAAATATCCAATGGTTTGTTACAACGTGTTTTTATTATTGTTTTATTTTGGCAGAGCAGGTAAATATACTCAACATCCTTCAAAATTACATTGTTCACTTTTGGTTGTTAAAACAACTTTTAAGCGTTTTGTTGAAAACAAAATGTGAAGGATTTGGAATAGTCTTGCATCTTGTTATTTTAAGTCACTTTTATTGAGTGACTGCATTAGTGACATAATCATCCAGAGGTTATTGGTAATATGGCTAAATGGTGTGAGGGGAAATACTTGGGCGTACTTCCAGCTGTTTGACATTCTTACATCCACACCATTCATGCAATATTCTCTCAGTGGGTGCTCATTCAGAAGTAGATGCATGCTTTTTTAAAAGTTATTATGCATTATAACCTCAGGGTTGCATGATTTGAAATTTCTAATCTACAAATTTGGAAATTCTGAACTTGATTAAAAGACTGACAAACAACGATTGTGCCAGGTTGTTTAGGAAAGCACACATGTCCTGAGAGGAGATTCTCTTTGAAAGGTGTTAATGTATATGCCAACACATGCGGCAAAGAAAAAAACACAATTGCCTTTGAGAATTGTCTCTTCTCTTACTTGACTATTTAGCATACATCCGGCAGTAGACTCAAGCCAGGTCTGGAATTGGACAGATAGCTGAGCTTCATGAAGTGTCAGGAGCTCCTGGTGCAGGGCCTGAGTTTGAGGATGATCCTGATTGGGGTTATACACTTTATTTGTGTCATAAAGTCTCATGCTATATATATGGCCGCTGCATGGACACCTCTACCAGCCCAATGATGGTGCCCACGATGCTCGTCTGGTTCCTCCAGGAGCTTCCTACTCCGGTGATGCCCCTAATTTTGCTGCTGATCACCGATGGGTACCATAGCATTGGGAAACACCTGATGCTCTGGACCTTCTGCCTGCACTACTTTCAAAGGTACTTTGCATTAAAATGCAGGAGAACACTGGTGGTGCAACAAAGAATTTACAATTTACAGTTGCACATCCTAAGGAGAAATTTATAAGAATAGATGAACAGAATGTATGTTTGCATATATGGAACCCCCTACATTGCAACTCTGTACTTTGACGTAAAAAAATTGCATCTGCACAAGCTTACTCAAAGCAAATGAAGACAAAATTCCTTTAAAGGAATATTCCAGGTTTAATACAAGTTAAGGTCCATCGACAGCATTTGTGACATAATGTTGATTACCACAAAAATCAATTTAGACTCGTCCTTACTTTTCTGTCAAAAAAAAGGAAAAATCTGGGTTTCAGTGAAGCTCTACAACAGAAGTGAATGGGGCCAATCGGGAAACATTAAAATACACAATGTTTCAAAAGTATAGCCACAAGATGTAAGCAATATGTATGTTAACATGATTTTAGTATGATAAAGTTAGATACAATTTAACTTTGTTGCCATGATATGGACATCGCAATCCCTAAAACAGCTGTCAAAATGAAGATTTAAATAACTTTACAGCTCAAATAATACACAAGTTTTAACAGAAGAATTAATGTAAGTGCTTTAATAAAATGAATAGCTTCACATTTCTGCCTTTAAACCCTTATAAAAAATGTGCCCCATTCACGTCCATTGTAGCTGTCTCACTGTTTCCTCGATATTTGCTAATTTTTACGAAAAAGAGGGGACGAGTCTATATCATTTTTGTGGTAATCAACATTATGTCACAAATGCTGTCGATTGAGCTTAACGTGTGAAAATCTAAATCAGTCTACTTTATCCAAAGACAATGTACTGGTTGGAATGTTCCAGGTTCCTTTTTTATTGATTTTTAATTGAAGTTGCAGAAATGCGATGGCAGAGATTTGTTCAAATTCGAGCAGATCTGATCTGTAACTATGGAAACCTGGTGAGTGCACGAACAGTTCGGCAGAGGTGTGATCTGTACAAAGCACAACCGGTTTATGAGCAGGTGTTGAGACACAAAACCCCTACAATCACAAATGAAGTGGAATGGTGTGCATGCAGGTTAAATCTGAGTGCAGCATGAATCTAATACATGTTATTAGACTCCGCAAATAAAGATGCCACACGCTATCCTCCATATATTTAGTTTGGTAATACCGGTAAGCTTCATATTTACCTATGTGACATTTCAGATCATACAAAATATGATATGTTTTTGTAACATCCTGTTGACCAAAGGATGAACATATCTATTCAACATTATGCTGTCTGGGATGGTGTTTTGCTCTATTAATGGCTTCCTGATAAACACTATCTGCTAATGTGTGCTACATATCAAAACACGTGGATCTCTGATGGTCGCTTAATAGCTGGTAAATCTCAATTACTGAATTAACAAATTGTTTTTAATTTATTATGTAAGGGTTAACTTACAGTCCATTTGTCATTATTGCAAAATAAACCCAGAAAGGGTTATTAGAACTTGTTTAATCCTGAAGGATTTTTTTGTGATAATGACTGACTGACTGTTCATTATCCTGCTTGCATGACTATTTGTCAACTATATAAATGCATGGACATGAAATATTAATTTACGTTTGAATACTTTTCTTGAAAAGAAAAAAATTCTGTGGAGTGACATTAAGCATTAAACTGAACTAGTTGCACAGATATATAGGATACAGGTTGCCTGGGAAAACGGTCAATTATATAGTTTAACAGTAATTAAAAATATTTTACAGCAGAATGCTTTGATTGATCAATCAGAATTAAGTATTCTAGAGAGCCGTGTAAAACATTGTAATAATTCATTGTAATGTTAATAGCAGAGTTTTAGAGCACTGTAGTGTAGCATTTGAAGCAAATGGTATTTTTTTTGTTTTCCTGTATATTTTCTAGGTATGATTCTATTTTTTCACTGGAATGTGGATCAATATTCAGAGAACACATACTTCGTAACTTGAGAAAACCTGGGGAAATCTCCTACAAAATCCCAAGAGGTATTAGGGATCGTTTTGATGCGAGCCTCCTAAAGGCATAGTTCACCCAAAATGAAAATTCTAATATAATCTAATCACCATCCGTTTGTCCAAACCAGTATAACTTTCTTCTGTGGAACACAAAAGGAGAGGTCTCATTCACCATTCACTTTTTTTTACACAATGAAAGTGAATGATTACTGATGATCTCCTTTTGTGTTCCATGGAAAAAAGAAAGTCATATGGCTTTGGAACAACATGAGGGTGATAAAATGACACGTTTTTTATTTATGGGAGAACTATCCCTTTAATCTGCACATCTCAGTCTGTGTACGAAAACTGCAATTAGCTTCATTGAATAAACCCTGGACTGATTTATGTGTTTGTGTTTAATGCAGGTGGCTTGTTTGAGCATGTGTCTGGAGCAAATTTATTTGGGGAAATTGTAAAGTGGCTGGGGTACACTGTTGCTACCTCGTCTTTACCCACATATGCTTCATAGACCTGAGAGCTTATCATCATCACAGGTAAAAAGTACTAAACTAAATCCAATAAAACCAATGATTCAAAAAAATATATATATTACATGTCTGTCAAACTGCAGATCTGTGCAAAGTTTTGAACCATGTATTTAGTTTGTTCAGGGAAAAAGACATTTGGCTTCTATAATGTGTTCCAGGTTCTATAACGAGAGGTTCAAAGATTTCCCCAGATCAGGATCTCTAATACCCTTCATATTCTGAAGAGCCACTGCCACATTTAAACCTACAATGTGACAGATTCCAACTAAGAATGAATCTTCTCAATTAAAGCCTTGTTCACCTGTACTTCTGGTTTTTCTTAACTGATTTCTTACAGTATGCAGGAATCATTGCCACAAAATGATACCTCTATTAGTATGATTTGAAACTGTTACAAGAGTGTTTGTTAAAGTTTTTAAACTTCCATGGACAAAAAAGGAGACGTTAGGCAGAATTATCAGACTCGGTCACCATTTACTTTCCTTGTATGGAAAAAAAAGTCTGTAAGTCCCTTACATTCTGCCCAACATCATCTTTAGTACTCCACGGAAAGTCAGTCATACAGGTTTAGAAGAACGTGAGGCTGAGTAAATGATTACAGAATTTTCATTTTTTGGTGAACTATCCCTCAAATAAAATAACAGGCTACTTTATTGCACTATTCATTTTGATACTTTCCTGGTTCACAGCAAAACTGCACAGTACTACAATAGTAGTTTTTAAAGACAAGAGAGAAAGCAATGAATAGATGTAAAATAAAACTTTGTTTTAAAATACTGTCATCTTCAAAGATACTAATTTCAAAAAGGTCGGGCACAAAATTACCTGTGGCTATGAAGAGCTTTCCAGAAGCAAATTATCACCTAATATAATGAGCAGAAGCCCAACTGAATAACAATATTGGGTTTTAATGAGATTATCTTTGTCAAAGTAATTAGAAGACAGGTAGGAAGAGTATAATATCACAATAACCTGATCCTGATTTGTCTACCAGGCCCAATTTTAGATGATGATACATGAGGTTCTTATTGCATCAAATACATGTCTGAAATGGGTTTCATTGATTTAGACTGTCAATCTAAATCAATTCTCATTCTGCCCTACATTTTCATTACTTTATATCATGTTTCACTCAGAATTGTCACAATACTGACGTAAAATATGATGAGAATATTTCATGGTGACTTTAGCCCATTTGCCAAAGTAAACGTAACAGACTGTCAAAATGCTTTTGGTGTCCTCATTAAAGCTAACAATTTTAACTCTACCCCACTGGCATTGCACCATAACAAGCTCAAAGGAGCATTTTTGAACATGTGCACAGGATCTCTCTCTGACTACATCTAGTGTTGATCCCTGAGAACTGCAGCTACAAAAAAAAAAAAAAAAAAAAAAAAAACACATACAAATGATTTTCTAGATCAGGGGTCAGCAACCTTTTTGACAGGGAGTGCCATTTTTTATTTTCCTGGTTAATGGCAGTGCCAACGTCCACCCCAAAATGTTTCTATTTTGCATTTTTCTAATTTAATCGTTTATATTTCATTACAAATTATATTATCAGCATAACAGTTTGAGTGAAAATTTTGTGCAAAACCCAATTATTATGATATTAATATTCCCAGAGCATCTTGTGAAAGTGCTTTAATGAAAGAAAACCTGTCCTTGTGTACAAAATGAGTTAACACAGTTAATGTCACAAATTTGCTTATTTGACTACTGATCACGAAATTGTGTGGAATCTGAAATATTTCTTATGTATATTTTCAAAATCACACAGAGGGGTAATCACTAGTACGTATGTAAAAGAGAGAGAGGAGCCGGCTATTTTATTTATATGAGGTTTTTTGCACATGCATTCCAATCCACATCTTGATGTCATTCTTCCTCATGATCACGCACGCATGTTATCATCAGCTGAATGGTAGGCAAAACAAAAAGTTAAAATGTGATAAGACTCGCGCTGCACATGCAAATACATTCACACATCAGAAGCCGATCAACTATTTAGCACTTTTCGGCGAATCGCACTTGCAAAATCCTAAAACTTTATATCCAGGTTTAATTTATATTTTTAACAGATATTTAAATTTTCTCTTTTAATCATTTAATGTAAGGGATGGTGTACCTGTATGCTGGGTTGGAAATCTCAAGGATTAATAGTGGTGTTTTCCTTATTACGTGACGTGTTATTCTGAAAGCAAAAAGAATCAAATGAAACACGGAATGTAGGCTGTCATCCGTGCAGCCTGACCAATTTAACACGGAAGTATTTTAACTTGCGCGATTAACCAAATGTGAAGTGTGAATGGCTTACACATGCTGCACGAGTCTGTTGGGTATACTGCAGTATTGTCACATTTGAACTTTTTGTTTAACCTCCCATTCAGCTGATGAAAACACATGAGGAAGAATTACATCAAGATGCAAACTGGAATGCAGGTGCGGAAGTTGATATAAATGAAATAGTCTACGCTCTCTCCATTGCTGGGGTGCCAGTGATTACCCCTCATTGTGCAAATGCTGGCACACGTGTGCCATAGGTTCTCTACCCCTGTCCTAGATACTCCTACATAGTCATTTAACAGGTTTCCCACCCTAAAGCAGTACCTTTATGGTATATCCTTTTTCAGTTCAAGAACTCTATCCCTGGAACAGCCTATAAGTACCGGGGATAAGTACCTTGCTCTGGGTCACCATGTCGATGATTAGGTCGCACTGTGCAGTGTTTTAACCTACAATCTATGGGTTACCAGTTCAGATATTCATTGAAAGCAAAACTTAATTTATATTCCTGATCATGTATTTAACATCTAGAACAAGATTAGCCATTTCAACTGCTACATTCAAAGCATTGAGCTTGGCAGCGAATGAATCTAATATTCTGGGCTGAGAGTCAGCATTGTCAGTGGAAACAGGAGAGAAAGTATGGTAAGCAGTATTTAGAGGGGTCTTCTCCAGATCCGATCTGTCCTTCACTAGACCACAGCCACAGGTTTGCTCAGCACTGGTCTGGGAGTTGATATCTTTGACCCAGCGGTGGGCAAATGTCAGGTCACAGAGACAGTCCTGTCCATCATGTTCTAAGGAAAGAGCCACATCGTGGAGAGAACTGCAGAATACCTTGACTGCCATGAGGAACTCAGTGTGAGAGATGCCCAGAACTGCAGCTGTTTCAGTCGCTGTGGACTGATTCTGTGGAGTAAATGTTTTGAAATATAAGAGAACTACAATCATTTTTACAATTAAACTTCTGAGGATATCAGGGACATCTAATGCATAAACCATTTCATTAAATTGTGACTAGGAAAACTTTCAAGTTCAAGTGAAACTTTGTAACCAATATAGTACACATGAAACTTAATGTGATGTGCAACTGTGGTGGAATAGAATACCATGTGTGTAATGTGGGTGGCCAGAAGTGTCTCAGTGCAGCCTCCTCCAAGCAGGGCGTAGGGTTCCCTTAGAGTTAGTCGTAACACATGTTCTGCTCTCTGGCATGTCATCTGTCCAACAAATGGAAAAAGTAGTGAAGTAGGGGAATAAATGCAATCAATTTGAATGATAGGATTCATTCAAATTAATAATAACAATAATAACTGGCTGACTGTGCATACCTCTTATTACATGCCTACTTACCAAATAAACAGACATGAAATACTGATTTGAGTTTACATTTTTTTGATATGTGCCAAGAAACAGACATGAAAATGTCACAGCTACTGTGTGTTGGAAATCGGTTGCCTGGGATAATGGTCCATTATCCATTTAAGTGGTCATTATATTAAAATATTTAACCACAGAATGCCTGCACGATCAGCTAATCAGAATCAACCTAATAACAGTAGTAAACGAACCTTGAGTTCATCCAACATGGTTTCATTTCTGTGGCAGAGAGCCATGGTGCTAAATGCCACATTTTTAGTAGAAAGGATCTGGAGCAACTCTTTTGATCCACATGATTGGAAACAGAAACCTCTGACCAGCCCGTAAGCTTCAGTCGGGACTGGACTGCACAGGGAGGCAACAGCCTGAGCACCTGAAACATAAAACAAGAGTTAAAACGACTGCGTTATGAGCGTGGAGTGCCATTTCTTTCCATTACTATTGCATTGTACAGTGATGTTACAGTATATTCTATTGCTATTAAATGAATCAAAGACAAGAACAGGTATGATTGCAAATAAAAATGATTCAAGGAATAGTTCGCTCAAAAATGAAAATTCTGTCAACAGTGGAACACAAATTGAGATGTTAAGCGAGATGTTAGGGACTGACAGCCTAAGTCACCATGCACTTGCATCGTATAGAAGAAAGATGCTATTAACAGTGAATGGTGACTGAAGCTAACGCATTGCCTGACAACTCCTTTTGTGTTCCACATTAGAGAGAAAAGTCTTACAGGTTTGGAACAACCTGTAGGGTATGTAAATGATGACATTTGGCTGAACTATCACATTAACTCAATTTACCTGTTATCTGGATAAATGGCTCCATCAAGGCGAGTCCGAGTCTCTCTATCACGACCACACCATGTTCCCTCAAATAATGCTGAAGGACTGGGTGCACTACTTTCTGACATACAAATAAGATCACGTTATCCCTAACTATTTGTTCCCCAAGCTTCATGAGCTGCTGTAGGACACCAAGCTCTGGGTCCACCCCCCTATGGATCTCTAAAGTTACATTACCAACTTCAGAGATATCACCCACAAGAGATGTGCTAAAAAGCACAACCTTGAAAGGACCAGTCCCCAGTTTCTTTAGGTCTGCAGGCTGAAGCATCAGAGGCACATCCACCAGCAGTCCTGGGAAAACAGCAGAGTTACTCACTGATTGGCCCTCAATGGCAATAGTGACCGTCCTGCCAAAACAGTTCACACCAGTAGAGCTACATGGAATGGAATACAGAAAGGCCTGTGCGATCAGTGAACTGATATGCTGCGTCTCTCGACTGTTCAACATGCAGGCTGGTTTACTTGTGAGCATGCTGCGGGCCAGTACAACAAGTGAATCAGAACTGCTGAAGTCCACTTGGACTTTACAACCACAGCTGTCTCCCTTAAGATACCGGTTGCATTCTTCCAAAAGGTGTTTGTTTACTTTGGCTGCTGCAACAGTCCCGAGGCCATATTTCTGGGTGTGTTCGAGAAGTCGGAGGGTGAAAATCCCCATAAACAGCCCACAGTCACTGTAACGTGACGTATGATGTTGAATAGCAGTTGAGATCAGTTTAAGAAGTGGAGCAGACATATCAACCCCTTTCAGTAACACTCTGGAGGTTGAAGTTGTCACCACGTGGCCACCTACATTGTTGTGGATTTGTTTCAATCTGCCAGTAGGTCCGTAGCCAGTACTGAATATGTCTCTTAACAGTGCAAGTTTTAGGGAGATGTCGCTGTTAGAAATTGGATCATCTGTGCATAAAGCAGACTTCTTTTTGCAAATGCGAGACATACTGTGGTTTCATTCGTTAATATTTAACAGAGGTTATTAATGCAGGTATGTTACTTTAAACAACGCGTCTATCCAGTAACCAGAAATATATATAGATCGACTGTAACAACTACGGGGACGTACAGACCGAACGCGTTCTTGCGCTAAAAATAAGCAAGACGCAACGCATAGAACAGAACGCAAATGCTACGAGACATTACGTTGTTTTTACAAAGTTTTTACGTTGTTCTAAAAAACGACGAAAGAAAAAGAAATGCATTAAAACCGGCCCTGTCCAGTCAGTCGGTGTTTACGTTTTACACATGGTCTTATGTGTTATCCAAAACGTGCCAGTTCTAAAAAAAATAAAATAATAATAATAATAATTAACAACTAAAACAATGATTGAAAGTGTAATAGCTTACTAAAAAAAGTGCGTGAATATAATTTTGTACTGAGAGATATTATCATAGTAATTTCGTAGTTTACATCAAGCTATGAATAACCATCATTACTGTCCGGCAAAATAGTTAGCCTCCTACTAATGGCTGCGTCTCTATGGCAACTGCGGGTCCTGGGGTCCTAACTTGACAGTGCAAGTTTCAAACCGTCGGCGGGAGACAATTTTGAAGCTTCTTTCACTATTTTTGTTTTATTAAAATCTTCGAGTTGTTTTTAACTAAAATGTAAAGTACTTATAGCCAGTTAAATTATAACCAGCCCTGGAAAGTCGCTCAGGAAGAGGGTGGGTGCACTATTTCACTTTCCTTTTTCGTGATATTTTGATCTACAGTTTCAGCAAACTGCAGCTTTAACAAACACGAGAGCATTTCACTATAATAATTAGCGTTTATCTTAACGAGATTTTAACCAGTTTTTTTTTGTTTTTTTCTCTGTGACCTTTTTTGTTGTTGTTGTAGGTATTTGATCAGAAGCATGCAGTCCTCGAAATTTGTAGTCAAGGTATGTAAACACATTTTATACATTATCTTACTATTTCTAATATTTTCTGTTTTGTTTGTTGAAAATAGACGCTTGCTCATCGCTGTATTATTTTGTGTTTGTAGGATACATTTGGTAGAATAATTGTTAAAATTCAGCTGTTCTTGTTACAGAATATTTGTAGGATATGATTAGATAATTTATCAACATATAGGAACTCTTTACTTATACAGTAATGAAATGATTACTTCGTATACTGATTTGATCTTACAATGCACAGCGCAACTTGCAGTGACTGCCACCCTTAAGCAGACAATCAGACCACAGTAGGTCAAGTTAATGGTGTCATGGTGATATAGGAGTATCTTTGTCACAGCAACCATTAAAAATAATTGATCATGTTGCTTGCTGCCAGGATATTTGCCTATTTTACCTCTTTGTATTATATTATTCCCAAAAGAACACATGAAACTTTTAGAAAGTTGTTCGCGGCTGTTTAAAATACGTAAATATAGTTCATCTTTTAAACTCTAGAGGGGGCAGTCGCCTCAGCAATGGGTGCTGAACCATACTCATCATTTAGTTTACTTAAGATAGCTCCTAATTTTTGTATGTTCTTTGCTCTATTAATTATGTGTTCACCCTGCACTTTGTAACAAAGCACAGTAGCACACACAAATATGTGCTTTAATTTTTCATTGCAACAGCCGGTTTTATTATTTGTTCCATACCATCTCAGACTTTCTAGGTGAAGTACTAGCTTTCAGTTTTGATAATCATGTGTCCCTCTATCCAGCTGAAAGTCTTTTCCCAATATCATCTTGCTGGACTGGCCATGTCTATTCATCCACTGGCCAGATGAATGAATGTCATTGCAAATACATATCAGATGTTTCTATTAAGCACTAAAAATGGCCCAGGTCTCTTTGCATGTTGATGTTTCATAAAGTGAAGGCTTAAACTCTAGTTTCTGGATGCAGCTGTGGATCACACATATTGTGTTTTGTGCCAGACTTTGTCTACATCTCAATGATTGCTTTTTTTATTTTTTATTTTCATTGTGGGAGAGCACCACTCACTAACTGCACCCTCCCAGTCTGCACATAATGATACTTTTAAATGTTGCTCTCCCTGAGAAAGGAACTGTCATGCCCAACACTGTGACCACAAGGAGACATTTAAACCAGGGAAGCAAACAATACCATCAGCTGGCCCAGTTCTCAGCTTTACTTTGCAGTTAAACAAACCGTATCAACAAAGCTGTTCTGACATCCTTTGGAATGAAGGCTTCCATGCATGTTAATTTTTTTTTTAGATGTTTTGAGTGCATAATCCCTCCCTACTTACCTAACCCTCTTATGCATGAATTATTAAATCACAATGGAAAAAGTTGTAATGTTTTTTTTTTGTTTGTTTTTACTCCAAAACAAGAATATAATAGTTACAAACCTTTTCCCCCCTCCAGAATGATGTATTTGTAGAATGTTACACGTCTGTCCATTACAATAGAACAGTATGGTAAAGAATTTTAGGGATGCTGATGCACTGATGTACTGATGTATCGGCCACTAATATTTATTTGCCAATTTTTGACCAAATTTAAGTCATTGGCAAATTGATCAAAAGAATGAAAACACTGAAAATAAATTATATACACACACACACACACACACACACACATACAACAGTTAGTTCTGGTCCTCGAATCTGATTGGAAGAGAGACATTCTATGGTCTGACACCATCAGCACTCTGACGCTTCACTGTGTGTGTATCACTCTACTTGTGTTGCTGCCGTTCTAAACTAAAGTGTAAGAGCAGTGTAGATCTGTTAAGAGTTACTGTATAAGTGTCTCTTACATGTTTTTTTGATAACATTTTTTTGACATTACATATGTTAGCCAGCAGGTGGTGGCAAAAGATAATTTTTTGTGTGTATATGAGCAGTTGGTGACGTAAAGTGAATCCGTCAGTCATTGTTTACATACAACAGCACTCCGTGATTGCTCGTATTACTACTACTACTACTACACAATTACAGCTAGAAAATAGCTTTAAACAATCAACTTCAGTATTATGGCTCATCACAGCTGAGACACAACAGATTAATTACACAACTTTATTTATTTGTCGCATGACCACTTTTGTTACCATGTTAAATTTATCTGGTCATAAATAAAAAAAACAATGACATTAAAGAGGACATTCATATACAGGGTTGCCATGGTCTTGTAAAACCTGCAAATAGAGAATTCAAAAAATTCAGTTTAGCAGGCTTGGAAAAGTTGTATATATACTGTATTTATAGTTTAAATAACTATATAGTTTTATAGTTAAATATTTAATTTACTAGTTATTGCTGTTGTGTCGTAAAATCTACTGCCAAGAACTAGTGTTGTATGATTAGTTGGGCTGCCCCCGACCAAAGATTTTCCTAGTCCACTAGTCATTAATTTAAGCCATTAGTGGACTAGTCGTTGCACGTTTATTATCTGAATTTAATTACATATATGTTGGGGGGGCATCAGAAAATGGTTTGAGTTCCAGGTCAGAGAAAGACTGTTATAGGTAACATTGCTAACACTGTTGTACATTACAGAGAAATATTAAACTGTAATAATGAGCCTTTAAAAAATAAATCTTACAAGCGCACACAAAGTGAACCACAGCGACATCGGCAAAAGCAGTAATGAATCTGCATGTGTCGGAAAAACCAGCAAGAGACTGTCTGAACATTTAATTTATAGAGAGAAATGCACATCTGTCGGTTGTGCCGACAGATGGATCTCGTGGATCGACTATGGTCAGAGTGATCGCCAATAGCTGGTGCCTTAATTTGATCATGTCAAAATGATATTTGGCTAATTTTCCCATTAATCTATTAAATTATTTTTATTGTTAGACTATTATTATTATCAAATTAATATTACAATAATTTGCCAGTAGACACAAGGACATGCGCTTGAAGAAACACACTTTATTATATTATTAAGAACAGATGACAGAAAAGCTGTCAATGTGCATATATGACACGCTGATACAGAGGCGTGCAGTCTTGTGGAACACGTGCATCTAAGGATCTCACTCTTTGTTTTGTTCCTATTGCCTTCCGATTCGTTTTTTGCAAGAACAGTGTTGTCTATGAGTGCTGCAAATGACCTCCGACATCTCAGCTCAGGAGGTGTTTTGAGTTCAGTTCGCTTTATTTCCTCAAAGCAGTTGATTGTGACCACAACTCTGCTGCCTGCATGTAAAATAGTACAAAATATATAAAATAAAACAAAAACACGTTCACCTCGAACCGTGATTTATATTTCAGTGATTATTCTCATCATTATAATGATTATTTTTACATTTATAATTGTTTTTATGTCTTCATTTGTGCAAGTAATTTTCCGCCTGCTTGTTAAGATGGATACTTGCCTGACCTTAAATGGAAAAGTGTGTGTGTGTGTGTGTGTGTGTGTATATATATATATATATATATATATATATATATATATATATATATATATATACACACACACACACACACACGTTATTTTTTTATCACTTCATTATTTGATTTGCTTTTTCTTTTTTTTTTTTTATTTGATTTGCAAAATCAATAAAGCAAGAATATTCACTGATCCCTCAACCTCGAGGTTTCCGATGTAATTTGATATTGCAATATATATATATATATATATATATATATATATATATATATATATATATAATGAATGAGGGAACAAAACAAATGTATGTATTTTCCCAGATAACAAAATACCCGACCGGTAGAGAATGTACAGATGAGGTTCTTTGCCAAAGAGATGTTGTCAACTGTTGTAAAGCCATCTTTCAAAAAGTTGAACAACACACATTTTAAATGGACATTATTGTGTAGGCCTTATCCTAACCCTGCTTAATAAAAATTATCCCATAGTACCACCTAGCGTCCAACCAGCGGTAATACCAGTGTTTGTGATTTCCTGCTGAGTTTTTTTTTTCGACCAACCAACCAATCAAAACTTGGTGGACCAAGAATCTTTTCATCCACTAATGGTTAGTCGACTGTCAAGGGGCAGCCCTAATGATTAGTGAGTATGAATTGTTCTTTTGAGTCTTTTCTTATGAAATCACACAAATCTGTCAGATTTATTAGTGAATCGGTGAATCAATATAATAATTAAATAATTATCAAGTAATCACAAGCTGTAGGATAGGTCATGGAAAAAAGTTGGAAATGAATTGGTTAAAAGGTGTAGGAACTCCTTATAGAATTATAGAAATATAGAATTATGTGAATTACCCTTTGTGGTTTGGATGCAACCAGGGCTGGACTGGTAATCTGGCATACAGGGCATTTTCCCAGTGGGCCGATGCAATTTGGGGCCGATCAGGGGCAGACTGGCAAACGGGAGTACCGAGCGGGCTAGTGGGTCAGCCACATAACAGGCCGAATGGGCCACGATAAGCTAAAATGAGCCGCCGCATTATGCAGAATGGACCACAAAACGCTGCCTCGATATGCAGAAAAGTATAGCGAACACCTCCTCGCTCAACTTTTGGGCCAGTTGCTATGTAAAATCCCGGGCCGATTTCTCTTCCCTGTCCAGCCCTGGATGCAACATCACTCGATTGTCAATTATTTTTTTAAAGGTCTGTCCACTGCAGTGGGCACCATGCATCAGAGGGTAAAAATATTTGACCAATCTCTTGGCCGATGAAGCTGTTTTGTCTGGTCAGTGTTGTTCCAGATCAGGTCTTGCATTGTTCCCAGATGCAAATATAATATATCCTTTCTGGAGTGCAACTCTGTTAAGCAATGAAATACTCCTATGTAAGACTCATGCTTCTAATCGAGGCCCTGACTCTACAGTGCTTCTCCTTAATGCCTCAGAAGACACTTGTACAAGACCTGCTGCACCACTCCGCTGTTATACCCATTTGGTATAGTATACGGTGGGAGAGCGAGACTCTTTGTTTTTCCCTATGAACATTAAGTGCTGGGTAGTATGACAGATGTTTTGGCTCTGGTTTATGTGCTCTGTCGACTTCCCTGGTAGATATGGACCACACACTTGGACCTCCAAGAATCCTGTTGCTGTCATTGGATCAAGGAAAAATGTTGTCATTTCTGAAACCGAGAGAAAAAATTGAGATGGATGCGGCTTGTAACAGACATCAGAGGACTACTGAATAATATCTGGGGTCTGATACATTGCAAAGTGCTGTGTTTTTAGAAAACTAAATTGGCTTTACTTTATTTATATAACTGCAGATGTTTAGACTTACGAATACAGTTTAGGTCATGTAGTGTTTTGCTGGTAAATAGCAGTGCATGTTAGAAGAGGAAGAAGATTGTGCCGCGTTATGTCAGGAGTCGTGAGGAATGGTTTTGGGACAAGTTTTTTTTTCTTTTTGTCCCAGTCTACCGATACATCCTTTTCACTAGAATTTTTGGGATCTTCCTCATATTATTTGATTGTTTATAGAGCATTACCAGGTAATAATTCCTGCCTGTTCTTGCTGTTGGAATTTTGCTTCTGGTTGTGTCCTCTAATTCATTAGCTCCATACAGGTGTGCTAAAATCCAGTGCTTTACCTACACAGCACCCCAGCACACTGAGGTCCTTTAAATGAAGGCCAGTTTAGTCATGATCACAATGATTTATGTGTGAGGCTTGCTAAAGTTTTCCAAAACCCCTAACCAGATCTAATGTTTTTTACAAACATGAATGATACTACAAATTGTGTGGCTTATTGAGGAGAGCTGTACTTTCACTTTTCTAAATGATTGAACTTGCCTGGTGTATGATAAAATGCATGAAAAATTCTCATAAATTTACACTGAAGGAGGGGCCCGAGCCATATGTTTGAAACCAGAATACCATAGAGACCTTGAGGTGAGCTCTTTTTACTTGGACCAGTAAGTAACCACCTAGCAACCACCCAGAACAGTCTAGCGATGCACAAGCAACTGCATACCAAAACACTACCAACCACTCAGAACATCTTCGCAACCATATAGCAATTCCCTGGCAACCACCCAGAGCACCCTAGCATCATGGCAGTGAGTTTTGCATGGGCAAGCAGCACTAACTTTCTTCCTAAAATGTAAAAATCTAGTTCAACTTGTTTGTGTATCATGGCTCTCTTTCCCTATAAGATACACAGCGCCAATGTTAGCACTCTTCAGGGAATGCCAGGTGACTCACTCCATACAAAATCACCAAATCGAGACCAAGGGTTTAAGCTTTTAACAGGCAACACCCATAGAGTTCCCCTTCAGCACAGGAGACTGTTTGTCAACCTGCAACTCTCTTAGATAGAGACAAAGAAGGAGCTAGACAAGGGGGGTGTTATCGAGTGAGACTATTTCTGTTGCCCTCTCTCATTCTCTCTTTCTCAGCACAAACATCTGTGGCTGGTTAATATTAGCCCTGGAGCTATATGCAGAGAAAGGGGGTCTAGTTCTCACAGCAGTGATAGCAGTGGTAAAAGTGCAGGGAGGCGCGGTGGTGAAGGGGCAACTGCTACACAACCACTCATGGACCAACTGTCTGACACTGATCAAAGTGAGGGCAAGAGAAAGCGCAGTTTGGGAGGAAGAAACCGAGATAAGAGAGGGTAGCAAGGGAGCGTCTTGGGAACTGCAAGTGATGCAGAGCAGAGCCAAAAGGAAAAGCCAAAAGCAGACCATGTTGGAATTGCTTCATATATTTACGCAGTGATTGAGGGCAGAAAATAGAACCACTTAGCATTACAACAGGCCCAAGCTGTGGACTTCAGTCTAAGCACAATTTAGCTTTTTAGTGGTTTCCAGTGCCTTTGTAATATGTTTTTGGCAGGTCATGCTGATCAGATAAAGAGACAAAGGTAAGAGCGAGTTTAATCGGGAGGTTGTTGACACGCAGGAAGCCTCTAACAAGGATCAACACAAAAGGATATAGAAAAAAGAAAAAAGGGAGTTGTTGTTCATAGCATTTCAAGCTCTTTTTTTCATTTGCTTAAGCCCTATATACAATAATTAATACTGTCCTTAGAAAAACATTTATGATACAATCATAAAAGGATTTCCTGGACACCATATTATTCTTCCTGTAGAAAGTGACTCAGAACTGTCAAAGATTTTCATTGCACAACAAAATGTAGGATTTGTAGAAAACCATTTGCAGGTATTTAACACAATCACACAGAGGATAAACAAACACGTTGATTTAAAAAGTTTACTCGGCAAACAAAAGAAACTGCAAACAAGCCTAGCTTACATTTCTGAGGACTTGTGTAACTTGTATCTGCTAAACGATTGTTAAACTTTTGTTTGTTGTGTAGCAGCTACGGTCAAAGATCGCCACTGGCCTGGGTTCAGCTTTGTTTAGCAACAGATTTTTTTTTTCTGCAAGGAATTTCTTTTAGACATCCAGAACAGTTACAAAACTGTTTGAAAAGGTTACGGTTGCAAAACGTGTTTTGTATAACATTTTCTGCAAATATAGCCAAGGATTTTTTCACAGGTTCAAGTCTTGTCAACTGGCCTAATAATAGACTTTAGAAGGCTCTAGTATTGGCTCTTGTGAAGTTTTGCAAATTAACTATTGAAACTTTAAACACAATAAACATGAAGCTTTAACTTTTGCTTGGCAATGCAATATTGTTTTATTTACCTTTATTCTTGTTTGCAGGCCACATTGTTGAATGTGTAATCACTGAAAAGATCTTTGTTGTGTCTTGGGTCTGTAACTTTTAGCATGACTGTCCGGCTCAGTGCCTAAAATATCCAATCAAAGAGACAAGAACAGGACAGACGTCTTCCCCCATCTCCCTTTAGCTTTAACACAAACAGTTTAAAGAGCCTCATCCTTCTTACCAAACACTGAACTCTCACTTGACTCATGTTAAGGGGATAGTTCACCCAAAACAATTAAAATTCTGATTCATCATTCCCTAATTCTCATGTTGTTCCAAATCAGTATGACTCTTCATTTGAAACATAAAATGAGATGCTAGGCACAATGATAGCCTTGGTCACATTCACATTTTTCCATTCTTCAATTCTGCGTAACATCCCCTATATGTTCCACAGAAGAATGCAAGTTGTACGGCTTTGGAACAATATGAGGGTGAGCGAATTATCCCTAACTTTACATTTACAGACAGACTCCCATATTAGGCAAATCCATTTGACTGTTTCTTCAAGCTGTCCCATGGTCCAGTTTTTCACACTGGGCCTGGCGAAAAAAGCAGCGCGAACATGCTTTAACACTGGGAACATTCCTGCAGTCATCTGTAATGGCATATTTTGGATTTTGAACAGAAAGTGGAGAAAAACAGAACAGTGTGCGATAACGCAGCAGTTTCAGAGACCGCTCCTGCTAGTGTAAGAAGACACATCATGCGATTGTCATGGCTGAGCTCCTTTTCATTCCTGATTGACAGTTCCCATCCATCCCCTCCTATGTGTTCCCACGCCATGGTAATTGTGGAAGGCAGTCAGCCAAAACCACTGGTCAGTCACAGAATGGCCACAGCACAAAGAAGTGAGGAGAAAGCCGCCCAGTGTTTTCTAAAGGATCTGCTGTCCTCCACATACACACATAGTTTCCCCCTCATACATAAGGATGCCTCTGTTTCCTTTTGTAGCTTTTATCTTTGCTTGTCTGTGAAGGATTAAAGGAATAATTCTCCCAAAAATTAAAATTCTGGCATTGTGCTCGCCTCATGTCGATCCAAACCCCTATGATTTTGTTTCTACCCTGTAGCACAAAAGGAGCAGTTTGGCAGAATGTTATCCTCAATAACAGTAAACTTTCATTGCTTTGCAATTCACATGCCACCACCTAAATATAGACACATGTCCACAAGTCCATGGTTTGACACAAGGGGGCAGACTGTCCTTCAAGTTGGGCATGGCTGTGTTCAATGCTAAACTAACCCTCATGTACACAAAGCAGCAATTAGAGGAAAATATGCTTTCATGTCGAAAACAAAGCGATTTGGCTATGCAATTTGGCCATAGCTGCCTGTCTTTGTGCTAATAATGTGCCGTAATCCTGTTTGACTGGAGATGAATTCAGAGGTTACAGGCCAAATGAGAATGCTGGAGACGTTTTATTTACTCAGTCGCTGTAGACTCCTCTGGTATGGGGAGACATAAATTATCACTTATGGGACGGGAGAGAAAGACACAGACAAGATGTGGGGCTGAACAATGGGCTTTACCCTACACACCCTTCTAATTCACTTTCTCACGTCATCTCTCCCCAGCTGGCCTTGGAAGATCACATACCCAAATCAAGAGCATTACCCTCCCTCATACCACCTGGTCCAAGCCACTTTTACCTCATCTCCAGAACTCACTAAAACACACACTCAATTACTTACATTTTATCAGAGCTTTATCAGGCACTCTCGAAGTGCTCTAGAATGTGTTCTGCACTATGTTTTGATTTGTCATCCATGCGTATTTTGAAATGGGGAATTTCTTTATGCATTGAGTCTTTGATCTCAAACACCTCCTTGTGCTGTGCTCGTTTAAAGACATCATCACGTATCCGCACTGTCAATCAAGCCATGTCCCTTCAGCATCAATGTGGCCACATGTATCTTTGAAATCAGGTGTTGAAATGCTTCAGGGTAGCGCTGGCTCCTCTCTTGCGGGTGGTCCAGGAAAGGCCTGTGTAAGAAGCTGAGGCGGACTGCAGCACAGCAACAGGCTCGCTCCTGCACTCATGTGTAAAACATAATCAGGCCAGTGTGGAGCTGAGATGTAACAGCCACTTAAACGGCCACGACGTTTCTGGCTCTCGCACTCCGCCGTGACTTATTGTCCCTGACGTACTGACGTCGCGCTCCAAGAATTCTGATCTTTAGATGAAGTTCTGCAGCCCTCCGAAATCTGGCCCTTGGGGATATAAACATGAACCTTGTTCATTTTCTCATCACATTTCCATAAACTAATAGGTTAGCAAGGGCATTCTTTGGCAAGATGTTTCCCTAAGCCACTCTGTCAGTCCTCAGCATGGCTAAATTATGAGTTTATCCACAAGCTTTGGTTTTAACATCACCGTCTCTGGAATCAACTGTATATGGTTACTGACATAATGCTAATGAGGTGCATTTACAAAGCTTGTAAAAGTCATGGAGAGAGGGGCAGGGACAGCAAATGCACAAAAATAAGGGGAAGGGGATGGTGTGACTTGCCGTCAGCTATGGATTTGAATGTGTCATTCAATCAGCTCAGTCATGATGTCTTTTTTGTTGTCATTTAAGCCCTACAATCTTTCTCTCACACACTGTCTGTCTCTCTTTCTCTCTCTCAAAGTGTGGGAATTTTGCTGTGCTTGTGGATCTTCACATATTGCCCTTAGGCAGCCAAGACAATGCCAGCTGGTTCTTTCCGGAGCACAAGAAGGTACGGGAATGAGGGCGTGTTTCTGTTTGTTTGTGTATGTGCATGTCAATAGATACTGAATCTAGGTCTATTCTTGGGGATAGATCCCCCCTATCTTTATAAGAAAGCCTATATGCTTTCATTGGCACTGGAACCCAAATGGCTTTTAATTATTTTCCCTTCCAGGTTCACACAAACTGTGCTTCGTTTCACTCTACAGGACGTGAAACACTTCCTTTTAAATTTGAGCTCCTTATAAAATGTCAAATGTCACCTGTGATTATTTACCCTTACTTGGGAAGTTTTGTTCTCATGATTGTATTTGTGTGTGCATCATTTTGGATGTGCAGGAAGTGGGCTCTCTAATAAGAGATGCAGTGGAGCAGAAGGTGAGGCAGTATCAAGAGGCCAGACACCTGAAGATCCAACCCAAACCAAAGAAAGATCTCACCCTGACCTCCCCGCTCTGTCTTGAAGGTACGGCACACATTGGCTCTGTTCCAAAAACTAGTGTGCAGCCTACATAGACAGCATTTTAAGGTATCATAGCTGCACTCCTAATGAAAAGGCTGTTACAAAAGGTAGGCGGCATGATTATGTTTCCTTCTTTTTTTTCTCTCCCCAATTTGGAATGCCCTATTCCAAAAGTGCTTTAAGTCCTTGTGGTGGCGTAGTGACTTCAATCCGGGTAGCGGAGGACGAATCTCAGTTGCCTCCATGTCTGAGACCTGTCAATCTGTACATCTTATCACATGGCTTGTTGTGTGCGTTACCGTAGAGACGCATCACTTGTGGAGGCCCACGCTATTCTCCACGGCATCCACGCACAACTCACCAAACGCCCCACCGAGAGTGTGAACCACGCATTATAGTGACCACGAGGAGGTTACCCCATGTGACTCTACCCTCCCTAACAACCGGGCCAACTTGGTTGCTTAGGAGACCTGGCTGGAGTCACTCAGCACGCCCTAGATTCAAACTTGCGACTCGAGGGGTGGTAGTCAGCGGATTATGTTTCCTTCACGGAGAAGGCTTTTCATAATGTGTTTGTGTTGTGAAATAATTTTTTTATAAATGTTGAATGATGCAAGAAAGGAATATTCAGTGATCAATACAAGTTAAGCTAAAATGACAACATTTGTGGCAAAATGTTGATTACCACAAAAAAATTATTTAAACTTTTTCCTCCTCTTCTTTAAAAAAAAAAAAAGATCTGGGTTACAGTTATTTTTGTCTCGGTTAAAGGTGCTGTATGTAAGATTCAGAAACCCTTGTTATTAATGATACCTGTGGCCGTTAAGTGAACTGCAGCCAGTTACCTGTTGCTCATGCTCACGCTTGTGTACACAGTCCATAGGGACGTGATTGAGCGAGCATACCAAACAATGATGTAACGTAAAAAGAGACTGAACGTGATTCACCAGTATCATGCTGACAGATGAGGTAGCATAATTAAAATTACAGTTATGATTGTTTTACTACATACTATGAGTGTGTATATTATATTTTGGCACTTTTCCACTGCACGTTACAGTTTGACTCGCATCAACTCTACTCGCTTTACTTTTCTAAGCTTGCATTTCCACTGCAGTTTAATGCCACCTCAACGTGGGTGGGATTATTGGCTGATTGTCATATTTGCGCCGCTTCTACTGCGGTGACATCATCTTAAACATGACACAAACTGACCAAAATAAGCTACTAGCTCATTGTGCTGCATAAAGCAGTTGTTGCAAGGTGATTTACACAAGTGTAACAGTTAAATTGGCCTGGTTGTTTTAGAAGCAAGCTTCCAGAAGCTGGTCAACTAAATAAAGTGAAGCTTTCAATTAGAGTATAGAGTTAATGTAACAAAATGTACCATCCTCCATCGAGTCCAGGTCATTCTCCCTCCCATTGCTCGCCAGTTTAGATAGCATCCATTTGGTCGAACCACTTTCACTTTTCCTCGATGGTTCTGCAGTCACTTAAGGTTTTTTTTGTCGTTTCCCTACACTGTTGGTAGGTCCGGTGGTATCTGTGTGCGGTCAACAGCTGAGACACTTACTGAGAGAATTTTTCGTTTTGCTCATCGGTAACGAGTGGACCGTCTGCACCTCATTTATTGTCCACAGCGTGGTTTTGCGCACAACCATTTCTTTTTTCACAATTCGAAACATGAACAAATGATACTGTTATCGCTGTCGCTAACTTTAAAACTAGCGGTTGATGTCGCGTGTCGGAAATCCAGTGACGCTGATAGTGACTATTCTCCCTGACCAATCAGTGATCTGCATGATTTTGGCGTCACATATAGTATCGGCTCGCTTGGAACCTCGACTGAGGTGGTACTAAAAAAATGATCAGGTACCAGGTACTGTCCACAGTGGAAAACCCCCAAAAAGCGAGCTGAGTCAAGTTGAGTCATTTGAATCTCCAGTGCTTGAACAGGGCTAAAACAAAGTGTGGATATAGGTTTGACTGCGAGACTGTAGTTTGAAGTAATCACTTTTCTTTGCATGATACCTAGACTGTATTTATATGATAGTCTATGTCTGAGTTTGCTAGCTAGTCATCTTTATCAATAGCTGTTAGCTAAATTTGGTGGATAATGACTGTGGCAGGGCGGGGGCCGGGCAGTGATTCTGCACACCCGGCCCCTAATCGGGCTGATCATACCCGAGAGGGATTAAGGCGACCAGAGGTGGCAGTTCGAGAGAGAGTGAGAGAACTACAGGCAGCTGCCCTGTGTGTGGTTGATTTGTCTTTTTGTTCAAGTTAACCATTAAATATTATTTATATTGTCAAGTCTCGCCTCTTCCTTTCCATTGAATTTTGTTACAATGACAATAGCCGTTTCTAAAATAGACTGTACATTATAAATATGTTGACAATTCAGTATTGATGTGATTCCTATCACAACTCTCATTTTGATATATCAATGCATTATTGTTTTTATAATAATAAAATGTATATATTTTCTGTATAATCAAGCTACGTTACACTAATGTATGGGTCTTTTTGCATTACCATGAACATTGTCTAGCATTCATTTCATGTGTTATTGTAGTTTACCTTGCTGAATAATTACAGATTAACATTGATTATGACAGTTACCGTGCAGGCAATTTCAAGTTAGCTAAAATTACACAGATCAGTTCTTATTTCACATGCTTTGCAGTTATGTAAGCTTACCTGTCCAATATGAAGAATGCCAATTCAGGGTCAGTTTTGATCCCCAAAACCGAATGAATGTCCCTCCAAGAATCAAATGTCCTGCCGATGTGCACTCTAGTTTTCGCTCGACCATGATCACATTCCCACTTAGCCAGAGGGATTCAGCAGAATTTTTTTTGGCTTACTCTGAGTTTCTGTAGGAGTCGGTGTTGTGCTCGGAGCTGGACATTTGCTGGATTCCATCTCTAAGATAATGTTACCTTGTGTTGCAGTTTGTTGTCGCTGTTGAATAGCGGAAGAGAAGCTATTGATGTCTAAAGCAAGGCTCTCGGGAGCTTGCATAAACGTCACATCCTTTGGATTTTCCCGGCAAATCGACCCACTTCCTTCTCATGGAAATCAGTCTACAGGCTTTAATAGGCAACCTAGGAAGTCCGAGAAGGGCTCATTTTTCATTACAAGCCATTCACACATTGGCAAAAAAAGGCGAATATTACATGAAAATGGTTACATATTGCACCTTTAAACAAGAAATAAACAATATCTGTGTTAACATTAGGGTTGCAACTAACAATTATTTTGATAATTGATTAATTTAACTATTATTAGATCGATTCAACTGTTCTGCGATTATTGTAACTATTAATCATTAGCTCTTAACCGATTATTCAGCTTGCGTTCCGACTTAAAAGGTTGTATTAAACATGTTTACTAACAATAAAGAGGACAAAATCATCTTTTAAAAATACCTCTAAATGACATTCACTGAATTAAAGGGGAGAAAATACTTTCTACAAGTTTAATTCAGTAAAGAAATTCACTGCAAAATAATCCTATTGTTATCAAGTGTTTTTGTCTTGTTTTCCATTTTAAAATGTCTAAAAAAAACTTAAAACAAGATACATTTAATTGAGAAGCAACATAAGATATTTAGACTTGCTCTAAGTTAATGCATCTTAAATATAAGTGGATTTTGTATATAAGTGGATTTTTTCACTTGGTTATACTTCTCCGAGTGCAATCAAGACAAAATATACTTATATTCAAGATCTGTTCTCTAAAAGCAGCTTTAAATATCTTATATACTGCTTGTCATGTAAATGCAGCAAAATGATTTAAAAATGTTAAAATATTAGTATTTTTAATATTATATTCAACATTCTCTGATAAAAAAATTTCTTCTGCAGTATAGCTGCTAAAGAAAATGTACATTGTTTTAAAGGATATATATGTTGGAAAACGAGTCAAAACAAACAAATTAAAAACTTACTTTTTTGTAGTGTATAATGGGGCAAAGAAATCCCTCTCTAATCTTTCTGTTCACTTCAATCCTTCTTTAACTCACAAAAAAACAAACTCTCTCTTATTAATAAAGTTGTGTATTGCCAATTTTCTTCACAATAAGAAATGCACAGTGAGATATATTATGATTCAATAAGTCGCGAGCCATCACGTTATAATCTAGACAGAGTGTTCATCAGCCGGGTGCAGTTTCAGTCTCTCCCCTTATATTGGGACATTAGCTCAACTCATAGAAGAGGCTCTGACCGCACAGAGAAATGCCAGTTTCGAAGTTTGTAGTTATTTACATGATCTGCTTCATTATTTTTTAATTCGAATAAAGCAATAACGCATTAAATATAACTGCATTTAAGATGTAATGTCGGGGTGTTACGCAAGCTTCAGCGGAGCAGCAGCTCCAACTCCACTTATTCCACAACGAGAGTGCTTCTGTATTTACTTATTTTGTATTTTTGCATTATAATTCCCTCATACTTTGCGATCTACATTGGAAGGTTTAGAGTGCATCTGGACTGTGAGCTGTGTAATTCTTCCTCTCCTCAGTCAGGTGCGAACTGCAGTGCAGCGCTCGCTCGTCATCAACATTACAGTTTAATGTGATCTCATGTTACGTTAAATGAGATCTAACAAATATTTACAAATTTTAATTTTAACTCAATATTTGTGTGCTATTTATTTTTGAAAGAGTATAGTGCCATTAGCTTAGCAACATGCCAATGTCAAACTCTTGAAATCAAGTGTGAGTAGAGTCTTCTGTGCACTTTGTGTGAGAAGCGCTATTTGTGTAAAGCGCAGAGTTGCTTCTTAAGTAGAGTGTTCCAAATCAGCCATTTCAGTTAGGACGTTGCCCTAGAAGGAAGGCAGTAGACAGCAAGGCAGCTCACAAGGTTTTTGGAAAAGAGCCATGTTGTTTCAGCCATTTCATATGTAGCAGCCATTATTAAAACTATGAGAGTGCAACAATCATTCAAGATTTCTTGCTGTTGACTGGAAATGTAACATATTTAATTGCGTAATTTAGCTCATGCATTTGGCTGGAGTTCAGATGCTGGTGACGACCCATCTCTTACCTCCATTAATGTCTACTTATGTTTTACTATATTGATTTATGTGTATTTTGTTGCTCCCAATTGAACAACAAATACCACTGCTCTCTTCCAATACAATACCAGATGTACCTGTCAAGAGAAGACAAATATCAGTTGTGCCTGCATATTTGACAGTTTTCTCTAGGCTATTGAAAAATATCATGAATTACCTATGATCATGCTACAACTAAAGACCTGCATCTTTCCCTCACACATACTCACATACTTCTAAAATGATCTCGCCTTCATAAACAGCTTGAATGCTTTGCAAACATATAATTTTCCAGTTACTCAGAAAGACGGGAGCATTTTTCAAAACAGAATAGAGAAATTGATGACATACCTGCATGCCAACAAGAATAAAAACTAGTTGAGACTAGGTAGCTCTCCCCACGAGTGTCTCCACCGCCCCCATAGAGGTGTGGTGGATGTGTTTGACTTGGCTTCCACCTCAAATTATATGCAGGTCATATCTTTCACCAACCCCCAATATTGTTGGGGGTGGAACTAGGGCTTTTTTAAAACTAGGGCTGTTGATTTAATGTGTTAATTCAGTGTGATTAATTAAGTTCAGTAAAGTTGGACATATATTGACAGATTTGAAGTTCCCAGAGCAATAGCTCATAAGCAAAATGTTGTTAAAACACAAACGACGCCTCTTTCCAACCGTAGTAAGGTAGACAACGAGCTACAACCTAATATTCACCTAAACGAGCCATCCTCAGAGCAGGACAAATAACTCTACGTGCAGCCGGCTGTGATACCATCTGTAAGGTGAAACACCAAAAAGCGATACTACAAAAATATTCAATAACTTCACTCTTGTACTGTGTAGTGTCACTAAAATCACTTCACACATCAGTGGTCTCCTGTTGGTTATCCTACAACCCTTAGTTTGGAGAAATTGCTTTAGCGTGATGTGTTTTTCTAAGTTTCAAACTACGTTTATATTGACACAGTGTCCTAAAAATACTGTTATGAAGTGACACATCCAAAGTGAGATGCTCCAAAGGTATCTGTTTAATGCATGCACATTGACAGACTGACAAATCTGATTACAAAATGGATAATTGTGGACTGTAGGCCAATACTAGGCCTTTTAAGTGATATGGAAATAAACATTATATAGCATTCTAAAGCAACCTTTTGTATTGCCTAATCAATGCTTAACTTGCTTAATTACCTGAATTATTATATTTATTATTTATTGTATTTGTAATTATATTTATGTATTATTTTTTATTCAAATTATATATTGATTTAGTTTTATTTGGGGGCCTTTCTCTCTAAATATTAATATTTGCAATTAATTATATTGATTAACCGGCATATGAAAAAATGTAAGTGATTGACAGCTCTAGTTTTAACTATACTGTAATGTTGCTGGATTTTAAATTTTACCAGGGAAATGTCTGTACAGTATGTTGACTGTTTAGTGAAAGACGGTTCATAATAGGGTTGTCATGATACCAAAATTTCAGTAGTCAATAACAGTGAAATTCCACTGTTCTATATCAGTTTTGATACCACTGCAAAAAAATAAAAAATTGAACACTTTACAATAAGGTTCTATTTGTTAACATGAATTAATGCATTGGAGCATTTATTAATTTTGGTTAATGTTAATTTTGTATAACAAAATATTATTGGTTGTTGTTAATGTTAGTTCATGGTGCACTGGCTAATGTTTATTTGTGCATGTAGGCAAGTATATGTAGGAATTAACATTAACCAAGATTAATAAATGATGAAAAATCATTTTAATTGTTAATTCCTGTTAAATACAGTATTCTGTCAACCGTAAAGTGTTTCCAAAATATGCTTTTCCTCACACTGCTTTATTTAGAAAGTTTATAGTTTAAGATATATATATATATATATATATATATATATATATATATATATATATATATATATATATATATATAATAAAAACATGACATTTAATAAGTAATTATTAAAGTAAAAATTAAAAAACAAAATAAAAGCAATGAGTAATTTTCTTTTTTCTTGTCAGTATTGTTATTTGATTAATATTAACAACATAATATATAGTGGCAGGTCTATTAGGCTGTATTTGCACTGCATTATAAAAATCTGATATTTTGACACATCAAATGCATTCACTTAAGATTTAGAACTGTTCTTCCGTCAATACTTTGCCAAGATGAGCCTTTTCTGTATTTTGTCGTACCAATACTGCAGAAAGACTGTATACATTTTTTTGTATCACTGGTGTAAATGTTTTTCCTATTGATTTGGTACCCAAGTACCAGTACTTTTAAAATCCCTAGTTCATAGTAGTTCATAAGACATATGAAACGAGAATGGGAGATGCTGCATATCCCCTTTTATTGTTTTCTCATTGCATTGATCCTCTGTCCCTCATGCGTTAAACCCTGTTGAAGGAGAGGAAGGGGCAGGAGGGAGTCTAAAGGAGACTTTTCCTCTTGCACAGGTAGCATTTAGAGCTTGTAAATGTCTGGCTTACTGCATGGGCCTGGTCCTGCTGAGAGAGGTAGATTACAGGGCAGTTAAGCTCATAAAAATAAATTTCTCCTCTTTAGATGTTGCAGCCCCTCTCACGGCACATCAAGGCATGGCTTTTCTACTGTGTAGGTGCCCAGAACTCTGTGCATCTCTCTCTCTCTCTCTCTCTCTCTCTCTCTCTCTCTCTCTCTCTCTCTCTCTTTCTCCTTCCTCCTCCATGTTGAGCTACTCTGAATGTGTAAATGTAGCCATAGATAGAGCAGTGTTCGCTATTGACAACTGTATTTACAAACAGTAAAGCTGTGTCTTTTGAATTCTCCTGTTCATACTCTAACTTAAAGGAGAGGAACGAATTATGCCTGTATGAACAACTTGCAGGATACAGTATCTGTAAATAAAACCATACAGTAGGAACAGTGACTACAGTAAATATCAACGGTTGCAAATTACACAACACTTTTCTGTCTTATCACAGTTGACACAACATTATTTGACAAATCTTAATTAATTGGCAACAGCTTCATATTATTTTTAACTGAATGGAGTGTGCAGCATGTGGGTCGCACCCAGACCACAAAACCGATGGGAGCTGCTCCAGTGGACTGGATTCAAAACTGGAACCTCACACGAAAAATTAAAAGAACTCAACAAACACATGAGCAGTACATAGTAGCTATTGAAATTGTATGACACGAGAGACCTTTCCTCTGCAGTTCTGTTAACACTGCGCAGGTTAATCAGACTCACTCTAAAAAACCTCTTGTCTGGCCTGAAAATTTAAGAGAGTCACTTTGGCCGAACTGTTTGTAAACAACCATAGTTTGCATTCCAATAACATACTGATACAAAATACAGTACATACCGTATTTTGCTGATCTGCGAACGTAGACTATTTCTTGTTTTTGTTTCTTAGAGAGAGAGAGAGAGAGAGAGAGAGAGAGAGAGAGAGAGAGAGAGAGAGACCCCCTAGAACCAAATAGAGGAGGGAGTATGATTGTTGATCGTCTGGCATTGGATGTTGGGCTTTTTTTTAAATGTCAGTAGAAGAAGAACTTACTTCAACTTTCACTCTTGACATGGTGTATGTGTCCAGCATCCCTTATTACAGATGGATTTCGGATATTTTATGAGCTAATCTGCTGAGAACATCATGAATCGCTGCAATGTGTGTGAGAAAGCCTGATGTGTTACCCTTGGGCCAGGTGAGAACAGGGTCATTGTCTAGTATATCAGAACGGCTGACTCATTACAGACTGACAGCTAAGCATAATAAATGATGAAACACACAAAAGGGGTGTGTGTGAGGACAGACTGTCTCCTTCACTAATGTGTCCATAAACAAAGAGGTTTGAAAATATTTTTAGGCCTCCTGCAGGAAGTGGAGCTCAACTGTGATGGGGGAATAAATGTGGGTCAAATGCTCAGTGTGGAGGTCAAACACTAACCTGCTGAACTCCTTTCCTAATCTGCACACACAACGTCTGTCTGTCTGTCCTTTTCAGGTTATTTAGCATTCTTTCGCTCTTTCTTTCTTGTTCTTTTACTCATTCACGTTCTTTCACAATCTTTTGCTCTTTCTTTCGTGTTCTTTCACTCATCCTTTTTTGTTGTTTTAATTTTTGAATTTTTTATTTTGTACTTTCTTTTTTACTCGCTCTTTCTTTCGCTCTTTTTTTTTCTATCTGTCTGACTGACTGTCTTTTGCATTCTGTCACTCTTTTCTTTCTTTCGTTGTTGTTTCACTCTTCCTTTCATTGTTTGTTTTCGTTCTTCGGTCTTTCTTTCACTCTTTCGTTCTTTTTTCTATCTTTGGCTCTTTCGTGTTCTTTCAATCAGAATTCCTTTTGTTCTTTCTTTTTTCACTCTTTTGCTCTTTCTTTTGCACTTTCACTCTTGTGCTTTCTTTCACTCTTTCTTTCGCCTTCTTTCTTTCATTCTTTCTTTTCTTTCTTTTGTTCCTTTCTTTCGTTCTTACTTTCTTTTATGTTCTTTCACTCTGTTTGTTTGTTTCTTTTTATTTCTTTAGCTCAAATATTTAACAAGTATTTAAGTTTGCAAGTCATTAAAACTTCCACATGATCAATGAAAGTAAGATGCAGTGACAATATACAGCACATGCCCAAAAGGGCAAGTGAATGTTCTGTCAACTTTTGCAACTCTCTCACTCTGATCCTGCGGCACATCCTTATTGTGTGTGTGTGTGTGTGTGTGTGTGTGTGTTTGTGTGTGGCATTAGAACCTCTGCCAGTTTACTGTCACAGAGATTTCTGCCTTTACCCAGTCACAGAACATGTGAATGCTCCAGCTGTTGATTTTCAACAGCTATTAACAATCCTCAGGTCCTTTTGTGTGAACACTCATACACTAGAGACATTTTCCCCTTATTTTATGTGTCAACCTGCTTTAATCTGTCATCATGCATGCATTGAGCAAAGCATTTAATGTGCACATTCAGCAAAGATGTATACATTGTCAACCTGTATGTGGCTGTCTCTGTGGATTTCGAGGTGCATGTCACATTCATCACATCCAGCATACATGTCACATGCCAACATTTCCTGAGCAGTCTGCTCCGCTTTCAGCTGCAAAGGCCATCTTCCATGTGTCAGCCTTTGTAGCTTCCCCCTGACTGGCTACCTCATGCTTCCCCATTAGCTCATAGTGAGTTGATTTATTTATGCTTTGGAGAGGGCGGTAAAGAGGGAACTTTTCCCACCAAATGTCTTGGCTTGGTGCAAGCACGAGCCGGACTCTTGGCAAACTAACCAAGGAAATATTTTCTGCTGGAAGAAGGCAGATTATGATGTTTTATGTAGTCATTTGTGCTTGTCTGCCCTGAAAAGGGAAGAAATAGGCTTCTCAATGACATTTTCCTTTTATTTTCCCCTTTTTAAGACATAATGATATTTGGAGTGAGATGAACGGTATAAGAGTAGCATTCACTGTCAGGGCAGAGCTCAGTTTTTTATTTTATTATTTCTATAAGAGTAGAATTCACTGTCAGGGCAGAGCACTTTTTTTTATTATTATTATTTTGTGATGCCAGTCCCTGCAGCCCCCATATGCCCTTGTCTCTCACGGAGAGTTTGTTTGCTGCTAAGTACTTTAATCTAATTTTCATAGCATCTCTGATACTACAAATTCAAAACACAATTAGTAGGTTTAAACGGAGAACATGAGCTACTTTAGTTGTTGCTCAATGTCTCTGCCAAATAACCTTTTTAAGATCAAGCTAAATTATGTTTATGTCTTTCATTGCAAGAGTTCTTAAAGAGACACTGAAAGGAGATGTTAGGCAGTCCGTTGTTTTTTGTTTTTCAGGGAAGACAGAATGTTATACAGGTTTGGAAAAACATGAGGATGATTAAATGATGATTATTATTTGTATTTCTTTTGGTGAAATCTCCCTTTTAATGTTGAAATCTTTTTTTTTTTTTTTTTGTATAGTGTAAATTGCCCTTCTTTTTCTTACCTGATTCTCACTACAGTTTTCCAGGAGTTAATTTTTACAAACAACAATTCAACAACAATTTGTAGGAGTTAAACTCCCTTGTTAGAACTCCAGGATAAATATTGTTCTCAAAAGAATGTTGAAATATCTCTTTCAAAATATCAACAAGGTAACCATAATTTCCACCAAAAATGAGCGTCTTATGCAGGAGTGATTCATTTTTTTAGATACTGTACCAAGTTAAAAAGAACTTTAATAATATGTCTTAAGATACCTGCATTTGTTGCACAGTGTTTTAGCTTTTATAACCGTTTAATTTGACTTTTTCATGTAAAGGGGATACATGTACAATATTGGTACCAAAAACCAGTAGACATTATACTTACGAATAATAAACCAAGCAATGTAATTAACTATTCCCCAAAGAATATTTTTTGATGATAATAATGGCTAATAAAACATTTAGCACAGATAATGTCAAAAATGAAGCTATGAGGAAACTATGGTAGCCACATATTTTGTTGGGGTTGTTTCACATTAGTCATTCGTACATTTGTAAAGGTTATTTGCCCAAATAGAAATAGACCTAATGTTCTTTTGGTCTAGTCTCAAGCATACTAAATAAGTTTGTTACAGTGTAAACTGAGAAGCCCTCCATCAAGTTCAGCCACACTAACGCAATTACCATAACGATGGCCAGAAAAAGCAGACAGCTGTTTGCACTTTCACGCCCATCTATAGGTGACTCAGAGATTTGCATGTTCCCCCACTTCAGTGAGTTTGATCTGAAGTGCAGGTCTTAATGGACAGAGGGGAGGAGAAAGGAGGTGGGTTGGTACTTTTTTCCCCTTCTCCTCGCCAGACCCCCTTCTTTCTCACAGGTGCCAGGGCTTACATTGCTGGTGTGACAGAGGGGGAGGGAACACCTGGCAGGCTGTTCCTCCTGACGGACTGCCGGGTTCGGAGGCATTTTCCCAGGCTCCACAGATGAATGGTCACTAATAGCCGTGGGAGAGGGCTTTGCAAGCACTGCACAGTGTACCAGGCTGACTCTTCTTGGCAGGCCCTGTGAGGAGGGCTTAAATCAGTGCTGGCTGCCTGTGACCCAGCCCCATAGCCAGCACAAGTGTGCTGCTGCAGATAGCCTTACCACTGGAGAATGTGTTTACAAGGGCAGAGTGGGAGTAAGATCTCACTCAGCGAGTAGAAGGATGTGGGAACCGAGTGCAATGCTCCATCCTAAAGTATGAACCTGCATCATTTCTGATTCACTGTCTGTTTCCTCCTGCCCTACTGGTAGCCTTTGTGCCCTTGAGTCTCAGTAGTTCACTGAAAAATGTACATTTTTTTATGGTTTAGTCACCGCCATATCATTTAACCCTGTATTATTTTCTTTCTTGTGCGAAACATAAGTGGAGATCTTAGAATGTGTGAGCTTTTGTTATTCATAGAAGGAACGCGGATGGTGATTTATACTTTAAAGCTTAAAAACACCATGAAAGTTCTTTAAAAATAGTCCGTATGACTTTTATGCTATATTCCAAGTCTTCTAAAGCCTTTGATAGCTTCAGAAATGTAAGAAATTGTTCACCGATAAGCTGATAAGTGTCCTAAATCGCATACTCCTGCCCTTTTCTATATAGACATAGTGCGAGTAGTGTGTTTAAAGTGAAAATGGAATTAAAAGATGAGTACTATGAGTACTCTGATGTACTTCAATCATAAAAATGGGAGTGTGCAATGCTGGACACTTCATACGCTACACGGTCATGGCACATCACGAAAGGGGCAATGATGGCCTGACAAAATAAATGTAATTATTGGTGAATATGTCTACCAGCAAAACTTCTGCGAAGACAACACCTTGCAATGTAAGTTACCTTTATAAAAAGGAAAGTAAATCACCAGTATGGAAAAGAACAGCTCTAAAATTCTGCTTATTGATTTAAAGAAGGCTGAAATGTCTTGCCATACTACACAAACTAATACTGACAGGCAACAAGTGTACAAACTATTTTGCCTGTTATATTGTCTATAAGCGTGATTTCTGTCTCTTTTTCACTCTCCCTCCATCTATGCCCCCTCCTCGGAAGTTTGCAATAAGAGCATAC
Organism: Moxostoma hubbsi; assembly: GCA_032164185.1. NCBI lineage: Eukaryota > Metazoa > Chordata > Actinopteri > Cypriniformes > Catostomidae > Moxostoma > Moxostoma hubbsi. Next base: position 11,271,475 of record JAVLUX010000021.1, read on the forward strand.
TGTGTCTGCCCTGTGTGCCCTATAGCCTGTAAATATAAAGCATGTGGCTGCATTAGCAGCGGTTACCTGCCCTGGAACATGTGAGAAGGACTAGGCAGGATTACCAGCATGGGAAATGGAGACCTGTTAGCAGGAGCTGCCGAATTCCTTGGGCTCTCTTGACTGCCTGTCTGCCTGTCAGTCTGTCAGCCTGTCTGTCTCCTTGGTCTAGAATTAGCCCTTGATGCTTTGTCGTGTTGCAGTTGCTGTGCAAATCCACCTCCTAAGCCTCATGTCTCACTGTACAGAAAAGCCCCTGGACAGCCTGACTCTTTCCAAAGACCTTTCTCAACTCTATCCCGTGCTCTCACACTCAAATTTTTGAATACACAGCTTTAACACACCCGTCTTTGGCTTGGAAATATTGTTTGTACAATCAGTATGACTTGCTCTCAACACACATATACACACCCCGTTCTTTGGTTCGGGGTCAGCTGTGTTCCTCTGGTCATGTCCTACCACAGTGCTCTGTATATAATTAGGGATTGGGGAAGGAGAGCTTGATCAGAATGGGATTCATGGGACTGTTTCTGTACCACATTCTGGTTAGGCAGACACACACACACATTCAAACACAGCCTCAGTGAACCCAGGCTAACCATGCCGCCTGACCAAAGCACTCACTTTAGGAATTACTAAATCATTTTAGAGGACCCTGCTTTTTCCCATAGCGTTTTCATTGCGAGATCAAATGGCAGGTCATGTGCTCACAGTTAATGGTGCCTTTCTCAGCTGAATCCATCATTACATTTTGGCCTTCATTGTATTATAATTAAATACATATTTGCAGAGGAGCCAATAACAGTATGGGCGCTGGTTAACATGGATTTTATTGTTCTTTACAGTAAATAGCATTTAAAATTTCATCTTTAAGGACTTGTATGCAGGCACCAATGTGCTTTCCAGGTGTATAGTGGGTCAAATTTAATGCACACAAATTCATAAACTCACCAGCAAGAGAGATTTAGTGGGAGAGAAAGATGAGAAAAAGAAGAGGTCTGGATTCAATGACAGGTCTAACTCAGGTTCAAACCAGCTCTGCAAAACAGCACATAACTCCCCACATTGTTAATCTGCTGGAATCAAATGGGAGGAATGTGTTTCCATGCCCTCATTCACACCACACTTCCCTGTTTGCTCCTGGGGCCTCGATTCTTAAATTTACAGTACCTTATCTACAGTAATATATCATTTTAAGTACACCACTGCACTGTAAAATCTAATTGGTTGACCAATTTGACGTTAGCAGAGAGGTTGTTATCTCGGTAAGATCTCTGACTGAAGGACTTTCTTCAACACAGTTTTCCTTTGCTGAAAATATTTGCACATTAGAGAAATACAAAGCTTCAAAATCGATTCTAATCAACACATTTTGTGATTTCAATGCTATTAATAAAAAAATAAAACATGAGGAATATTGTTACTATCCTTAGGCCAATTCACTCTGCCCAAATAAACACCAACAGATGCCAACAACCCTTCAAACATTCAAATAGGCTGTTGTATTTGGAATGTTGGGAAACACAACTGTCATGTTCACACTGTTCCAACAAACACCAACAAACATGCATCAATTTAATATAGAAGTACATATACACAATTGATTTAGTATGTTTAGCATGTATTACATTTTACATTAGGTCTTAACTTACTCATTCTCAAGTTTTGTCAGAGGACAGCAATACAGCAGAAAAATATTTTACACAAGATTGTGTCCATAAAATATGGGAGAATTAATATTTTCATTATTGTTCAGTTGTTTGCATTTTCTATGTGATTTGACTGTGTTTGAGTGTTTTTCAAGCGAGTAAGAAGAGCACTTATGTGATGAAGTCAGATTACATCAGAGTTTGTTGAAAAATCATACCAGACTGCTCAAACGTTCCATGCTGATTGACCATGTTGAATCGGTGAAAACAGATGCCAACAAACACCAGCAGGGTGAACGCACTGATCTGATAAAACCCAACAACTGTTGGATGTTGGCGTTGGCGTTTGTTGCAGGGCAGTGTGAATCTTCTACAAAGTCTCAACTTGAGTCCCTTTAAGCCCTTAACTGAAGCCCTCACAAGCTCAGCTGACAGTTATTTTCCATGGCAACATAGAATTTAAAATGAATTTAGCCTAGGGGTAATAATCAAAGAAGAATTGTAGAAAAGAAAAGTCCCACCTCACAGGTAAAAGGGCCAATCACTTTTTAGATACAGACATTGCCTGTCAATCAACTTGAGAATGTGCATTAGCTGAACCAGTTTTTTTTAGCTTGATTTAAAGATTTTATCTATTTAAATATGTTCTTTGATCTGAATCTTGACCACCCTTTTTGGAGATTTTGGTCTTTCCCCATTCAATCTAATAGGAACTGTACTTTTATGCCACTTGTTTCTGTAAAAGTTAGCTGCCCAGCCTGTCTGGGTGCTTTCCAAAGATGTCTCCTTTAAGGGACTTTGTAAATACTTAGGTAATTGTGCTTTTTTTATTGGGAAATTGTTTTATTTTAAGAAAAATATTGTCTATTTTGGGATTTAAAAAATCAACAACAACTCAAACAACTTAAATTTGTGTTCCTAATTAAAAACATTTAGGAGCACGGTTGTAGTGCATTTTTTTTTTTTTAGAGATGGTAACGTTAATGTGCCACAATATAACATGAACAAAAAGGCATGAGAAAACTGAGCACATCAATTATGACCACAATTAGGAACATAGTGTGAGTCATGACCAAATATAATATTTTCAGTTAATTTGACAGGCTGTCTGCCAAATAACAAAAACAAAAACACAACAACAGCAGCTCTAGTTATCCTGTTTCACCTAGTGAACATAAATATACAAAAACACAATGTTCAGTCTTTGAAGTGTGGTCCTCTTAAATGTATTTAAGAACTCTAAATTGACATCTGCACTGCTAAAAACAATTCAAGTTCCTGTCACACAATGTAAACAATCAGATGCTACATATTTCAGTTGGCCAGGCTTTGTAAAGACTTTAAAGTAAAATTTTATGCTTTTCACTTAATTTAAGTTGACTAAAACGTGTCACACAATTCTTTTCACGCTTGCTCGGTGGACTGAAGGGATGAACTGCAGCCAATGAAGTGTGAAACATAACTACTGCGCAGTGTATATGCATTTGGGAGTTGTCATTTTTATACCGATTATACCATACTATACAAAACTTCATGAACTTCAATCTAGGGTTGGGAATCTTTAGGCACCTCACGATTCTATACAATTCCGATTCTGGGCATCACAATCTGATTTCAAAGCGATTCCTGATACATGAAAAAAAATAAAAAAATAAAATTATTCTGCTGGGCAAAGGCAAAACACAGTAACTTCACATTTTGACCAAAATTGGTAAGTAAGTTGCCCGGTAACAGACTGGTCTTGCTCAACTAGAACAATTGCCGTAACTGCAAAATCCACACTCAAATCAATGAACTGTTTTGTTGGTGTAGTTACAGCCTTTGTATGGCAGAATTGTCTTCATAAAAAGTGATAAACACTGACCTCTTTACACAAGAAAATAAATTAAAGATAATAAAATCTGGTTGTCAAAACTCAATATTATTAATTTAAATAATTCAACTGATTATGTTAAAATGTTATTTTTGAACCATTGTTAATCATTTTTTATTTAATAGTATTACATTTTTTTTATTAGAATAAATATATACACAAGGCCTTTTGATTTTTTGATTTGAACTATAACTACAGGTTGGTGCTCCAGGTAGATTACATGAGATATGTGCTTGTGTGAGAGAGCAGATGTCAGCTTCTCTTTTCCTCACAACAGGCGATAAAGCGGCACAAATAGGGGGATGATTATTTAAAATAATCTATCAAGCATCTCATATGGGCTGTTCCATCTGTTTGCTCTGCGAGTAGAAGTCTCACCTGCTTAACATTTATCTAACTAGCTGTCGGGTGTGCCCACTCTTCCCGACGAGCGAGAGACCAGCAATTTCCTACATACTGTAGCTATACCAGTTTCATGTCTCTAGTATCTTTTTGAGGTAAGTTTCTTCTCACATTATCAAATAAACTCAATATTTCAACATGTCCGCTTATTTATTTGATAAGAAGCAGTGTAATAAGCAGAATAATGTAGAGTCAACTGGTCGTTATATAGTGTCAGTCTGACTGTACATTATCCCTTACATGTTTATGTTTGTACGGTATGAATATCAGCCAAATAAAGCATGTCATTTTAGCGAGATAAAAGAAACTTTGGTGAAACACTCTAGCATGTGACATCTCTGTTAAGAATGCTGTGTTTGTGGATGGACAAATATTAAGTTTAATTTATGAAATGTTTTCACCCTGCTTCTTTAGCCATGCTGAGTTCATGTAAATTTATAGTGCAGGTGTTGGCAGTTAGCAAGAGTTTCATTTGGAGCTCTAATTTTAGGAGACATCTGTTAGTTAAAGGGGAGGGATCTTCCAAAAAATTGTTTCTCATTTACAGTCTTGACCTTTTTTAATATGTGATTTTTGCTGTGTCATTGCCGATCTTCTTTTATTTGGTAAATGTTATCTTGTTGGGTTTTGGTCTTGGATTTGATCAAGTTTGTTTAGTGAAATTATGGAAGGAGGTTTCCCGAAGACCCTTCAGTTACTTATCTTTACAGCTCTCCTTTTGATCATCTGTCGCATCCTCATGTTGGGCCACTCTGCAGCATCTCATAACCGGGCTAAAGGGGTCACCCAAATGTTAGATTGAACACTCATGTGCAAATATTATTTCAGGTGGACGTTAAACAGAGTGATAAGATGCACCGCCCTCTCGGCCCAGGCTACAGTTACGCAGCCGGGTGTGATGTGCTTCCAGGAAAACCCCTCTCGCCTCTTCCATGTGGTGACCCCCATGAAACATTTGCACACATACACACAATCGCCCAGGAGCCCCACCCTGGCCCAGTCAGAGCATAGGACAAGATCTTAGAGGGTGATCATTCACATCAAAGCGAGAACCAAGAGAAAATGTTTCTCCAAATTCCAACTTGATCACTTAGACACCCCACTGTTCCCAGTTTTCACTGTGGACATGTCTGTGAGATCACTGAAGGATCGCCCATCACAAACAGTAGCTATATTCTCAGATATCATGGATTGTGCCTGATTTTACCACTAGAATTTGTATCTGATGCTGTCAGTTTTTAGAGCTCAATGTGTTTAGATTGTATAACCTCTTTGGCTTGTCAAATTCTAGACTGCAGTGTTGAGAGATGATTATTATTCTTTTGCATGTTGAGCTGTCTGTCCTCTCCATTTGTTTAGAGCTGATGAGGTTTTTATAGCTTGTGTTCGTCTTTGAACTCTGAATCAATGGAAAGAATGCCTCTAGTTTGAGACAAGGGATCACTCACCCCTCTCTTCCATTAAATTTCACATTCCTCTTTACATTCTTTAGGTTTTATTTTACTTTTCGTTCCTTCTATTGTTATCCCAGGAAGTGGTAAAAGCTCAGGGGGGACACTGCGTTTGTATGTACCAAAATACTGTATACATTTCTGCCTTGGCATAGTGTCAGAGGAGTCTGTGGAAAGGCATGTTGTGATGTTGTGTTTGTGTGTGAATTACGATGAGTGCTTTACTTCTTAGGGTTTAACAGGGGGTCTCAACCGTCGTCTTTAGACCTTGACGTGCTGTTCGCAGTGGCAGCATTTCTTTCACCGACATCTGGTGGGTCTGGTGGACATGTTCTGCTTTTGTTTGGGAAACAGATCTAATAGCTTGGCTTGCATTGCCGAAACAGACCACAGAATCGGAGTGTAAACCTGTAAACAACAGTCTTGATTCAAAGGATGTCAGGGGGTGCTGTAATAAAATATACAAATTTGCAGAGATGAGGGTGTTCGATCACAAATGGCTATCATCAAGTTCCTTTCTGCATAATAAATAATAATTTTGACAGTATCTTTGTTAAACTAACTTCCTCATTTTCCTCAATTAATTGTTAGTTTTAGAACAAAAGCTGTAAAAAAAAAGTTAAAAAGTTAAAAAAAGATTTAGCTCTGTAAAAGTATTTTTTCAATTAGTGGTTTAAAAAACATTAGCCTATGCCATCCCTGATGCGTATGACCTTCTTCTGTATGTTGAATGGCAAGTGAATGGTGACCAGAACTCAAAGGAGGCATAAAAGTAATCATATGTCTCCAGTGGTTAAATCCATATCTTCTAAACAAAATAGTAGGCGTGGATGAGAGACAGATCAATATTTAAGACCTTTCTTACTATCGATCTCCACCTTTGACCAGCCCCAACCAGCAGGTGGCTGAATGTGAAAGTGATAGTCACTTCTGCACCAGAATGTGGAAGTGAAAGTGTAGAGTTGTAGTAAAAAAAGGAATAAAACATCGATCTGTTTCTCACCCAAACTTATCATATCGCTGCGGAAGATATGATTCAACCACTGGAGTCTTTTGGATTACTTTTATATTGTCTTTTGGACTTTCAAAGTTCTGGTCACCATTCACTTGCATTGTGAGGACCAACAGAGCTGAAATATTTTTGTAAAATCTTTGTTTGTTTTTTGCTGAAGAAAGGAAGTCATATACATCTTGGATGGCATTAGGGTGAGTAAACAATGAGAGAATGTTCACTTTTGTGTGAACTATCCATTTAAACAGCCTCACCTTCTGTTGCCTGTGCATAAATTCACCATTTTCTTGGTTATGGAGAAGGGGATGCCTAGAGTCAGGGAATGATATAAGGTGGCGTTCATCCAAAAAATTAAGAACCACTGGTCTTAATAAAACATGTGGGTCACTGTCCAACAACGAACTAGTCATTTGTGAATTAGTGATTATGAATATTTCCTGTACTGAAAATGTAATTGTCATTTAATGGAATATTAATGGAGTTTTAACTGAACAATTAATGTAAGTGCTTTTATAAAATGATTAGCTTCACATTTCTGCCTTTAAACCCATTTACTCACATTGAAAGTGCCTTGATTTTTATTTTAGTTAAATTTTTTTGGTAATCAACATTATTCCACAAAAGCTGTCATTTGCTCTTTGCTTGTATTGAACCCAGAATACTCCTAAATTTTCCTGATATCTCAAGCAGTGCCTTTCTGATCTTCTTTCCTAACTCTATAGACAGACTTCTTTGTCAGCCTTGTCTTGGGAATTTAATAACTGAATTCACAATTTCACAAGAGACAGAACAAAAATGCTTTTAAACTGTTTTTTTGTGTAAGGATGGCTGATTCCAAGCTGGGATGGACATGAATGGAATAACTTAGTCTTGAAAGACTTGACCGAAGCTTAAGAAGCACACACGAAAGATGGACGTTTCTTTATAGAAGAACAAACAACAGATTGATCCCCATATTTCAGGAAGGCATCCAAAGTTAAAAAGAGAAAGAACTTGCCCCAGGACCTTGATGCTGAGCAGAAAGACTAATCTTTTGAACCAGGAGTGAGTCTTATGAGTTTTATCTTCCCATAACTCTCCCAAGCTTTTAGGCGGCTGGTTGCATACTCAAATGATTAGGAAAATGAAAGATAAGACTGCTGATACTGTGCACGCATGCTTTCTTTCACTCTCGTTGAAGTTGTTGGTGGGGTTCCATGTGCCATCTTGATCTCTATACTGGTGTTGCCTTTCTGCCCTAAGCGGTATAGTGTCCGAGACATCTCATGAGCCTATAAATCTGATATTAAAACCCTCCTCGCCCTAATCTCGGTTAACTCTTTGTGGCAGAAAGGAACACCTGAGGGAGAATCTGATGCATATTAACCTGCATTGCGCACATGGAGACTTATGTGGAGGTAATATAGTTGTTGTCATTCCCAGTAGTGTTGGATCACTCCCCCTGAGCAGAGAAGATCACTAATCGCCTGGAACCTTGACACGAATATCAACTTCAGGAGCCTGTTAGGCTGGTTCACCGGGCTTTCACATAAGATGCTTACCGTAGCCTATTATTCTCATAGGTGGAATAGAATAACATTTATGGTAATTATTTTGTATCTTGGATACAGTGAGTGGGGTTTAGGGTGTAATGGATTTAAATGCTCTGTTTGTTGTTTCAATCTGTGTTTTGAGTGTCACTGTTATTCATGTCATGGTTGTGCTTTGAATGGAAGTAATTTCAAAGCAAGTGTGTGCAGGAAGTTTGATACTGCACCCTAATTTATCTTCCTTCTCTGTTGTGAGTTGACTTTACTGTTATTTTTAGACTTTACTGTCTGATTTTACTGTTGTTTCTTTATTACAGTCAGTTATAAGCACTGATGTTTGATAAAAGCATTGTAAACAATTTAAACAACTAAAGAGAAGTTGCTGTTAAACACTGCCTGTGAAGTGGATAAAAGTTGGAGGTAGATCCATCAATCATATTCTGGGGTGCTGATGACAGTTTTGTGGCTAGAAGACAATGTAATTGCATATCATTACCTGCAGAAATACCACACTCCTGTTTGAGGATCCAGCTAGCTGTTAGTGGGGCCTAAGATGACATCAGTTGGTATGGCGAAATGCAAACCTGTCTTCTTAACCACAGTTTTGTCAAATTTGACACATCATGTGTCAAATGGGACAAAACTGTTGCGACAAAACTGTGGTTAAGAAGACAGGTTTGCATTTGGGTGTTCTTTGAAGACAGAAAAATTTAGCAATGTGAGGGAATCACTGTGATTTTATTTTGGAATGCACGCAGTCAGTACTTTTACATGCGCAGCTACACTCACCAAGCACTTTTATTAGGTACACCTGTACTTATTAGGTACACCTACTTATTCATGTGATTATCTATTCATCCAATTGTGTGGCAGCAGTGCAATGCATACAATCATGCAGATACATGTCAGGAGCTTCAGTTAATGTTCACATCAACCATCAGAATGGGGAATAAAATGTGATTTCAGTGATTTCGTGGCATGATTTTTGGTGCTAGACGGGCTAGTTTGAGTAGTTCTGTAACTGCTGATCTCCTGGGATTTTCATGCGAACAGTCTCTAGATTTTACTCAGAATGGTTCCAACAACAAAAAAGCATGCAGTAGTACTGAGGATGGAAATGTTGATGAGAGAGGTCAACGGAGAATGGCCAGACTGGTTTGAGCTGACAGAAAGGAAACGGTAACTCGGATAACCCCTCTGTTCAATTGTAGTGAGCAGAATAGCATCTCAGAATGCACATGTCGAACCTTGAGGCGGATGGGCTACAAAAGCAGAAGACCATGTTGGGTTCCATTTCTGTTAACCAAGAACAGAAAGATGAGGCTGCAGTGGGACTACCTCAGCAGAAATCGAGATTCATCAGACCAGGCTATGTTTTTCCAGTATTTATCTGTCCAGATTAGTTGAGCCTGTGCCTACTGCAGCCTCAGCATTCTGCCACACTAGTGTGGAAGAGCGTAACTTCTCAAAATGCATTTTTAAAGGAAAAGTATTCGTGTGGATGTGGCCTGTTAGTCTGGTTTTGCATAATAAGAAAAAAAGTATGTGATTTTTTTGGAAGCGTTTTCAAAAGTTTCTGATTTCGGTGGAGGAAAATGCTGTTCCAGTGTGGCTTAGAGGTGTAAACATAGTAAAAGTTGTGTGTTTACAGGACATTTTAATAAGACAATTTGTTTTGTCTTTCACTGAAATTGAACTTTTAAAGTGCATGTAAACTTACTGTTTGAGGTTTTTAAGCTCTTGGGGCCATAAGATAACAGTCTGATCCATTTCATGTGGGTTTTATGGTCTTCTGGCAAGCATGGTGCAGTCTCTCAAAGACAGGCGTAGAGGCTGAGGGGTCTATTCAGGGCAGAGAGTGAGAGCTGGTGCATTCCCATGCCTGTTGTCTTGTTTACAGCTGATAGTTAGCGTGTTCACCAGGCCCCCTTTCTTGCCGACAAATTCCTCCCAGATTAAGCAACAGTGCTTCGTCTTTCGCGCAGAGAGGATCTTGCATTCCTTGGGCAATGACAAACAGATCTAGGCTGGATTTTTCCTTTGCCTGCTGTCTCTTAAATTAAAACAGAATGGACAAGTAGCTGCTTCAACACTGGAAGGATTGAATAAACTCGTTTTTTGGCGTGTAAACAGTGAATGAGAATGGTTGCGGAGTACTAATTAAAAAGACACATTAGTGCTGATTTACACGCACTGATTCTGGAATTAGAGTGGGATGGAAAGATGAACTCCTTGCTCTACTATATTATCAAACTTTATGAATGTGTAACTTGAGGGATTGATTACAGTTGTACAATTGTGAATTTCAGGCTCTCTAAAATTCAGTTAATCCAGACAAAGTGACACATTATTTGCTGTTTTTTTAAGATGTAGAACAGAAATTCATAAAACTCTCTCACCAATGGAGGCAGTAAATACTTTTAGCATTCAGTCAGTCTTGTTACTCTAGACTTCAAAGGCCTGGAAGCCTATGATAAAGCTCCTCTCTCATTTGCTTAAATGCTTTGTATTTCTTATACATGAAACAGCCTTGGAGCTGTCATGTTAGGGACACATCGCCTTTTGTTCTTCAATTTTGCATTTGCCACTTATAATTGATAACATCACTTTTCAGTAGAGGTGTCATCATTAATCCAATGCTGATCTGTATTTCAATAATTTTCCTTATTCACATATAAATGTTTCCTCATGCGTAAATGAGTATTTGATTAAACAAGCAGACAGTTCAAAATGCAAAATTCAGCTTAATGTGAAAATCCCTACTGTTTCACTATTACCTTTGGAGGTTTTCTTTGTGTTTTGAGATGTAACAGATTTTTGTGCCATTCTGTCTGGTGGGTCATAACAAATGTGTTTTCTTTTGGCAGGTGGGAACGTTCATCTGGCGGTGCATTTCCTGAAACGACACGTCAACCTAAGATGCGTTGTCAGGCAGCACTACCGAGGTAGCTTATCTTTGAACGAGGCTGAATGAAACACTTCTCATAGACTAAAGAAGACTGATCTGAGTGCTTCTTAACTACATTAAGTTGTCTTGCAAAAAAAACAAACGATTTAATCAGAAGCACCTGTGTTGTTGTTAGTTTGAACAGCTGTCAGGCTCTGTAGGGGGTTACGGTTCAGACCATTTTTATTTTTTTTAAAAAGTAGACTGAAATATGTTAAACTAGTTCTGAAGTTGTCAGCTCAAGACATGATGGTCTTCAAAATTTATTTTATTCTGAACTTGTGGTTCAAAGCCAGATTTATAGAGTTCTTAGAAAAACTAATTTGACGAAACCACCCATTATGCCTGGTTAGACTGTAAGAGGCGAGTTCAGTCCTAACCTAATAGAGGCAGAGCTCAACACATTTTTGAGACTACTGCCAAGCTGACAGCAGGACAAAAGAAAGTATGGTATACTTATCAAAGTAAACAAGTTCAGGGTAAAGTCTCACTATACGAATATGACATGTCAGATTGAAATTACTATCAGCATTACACATGATTTTTATATAACATGGCACAAAGACATAAAAACAATGTAGTTGCTAAAACAAAGTACATGCTAATAGGGCCTTCCAGTTTGGATTATTTTCTGTGATCTAGTCAAGGCAAATAGAAGGAAAAAGGGGTTGACCAGATATTTGCTAAATTTGCCCAAAGTTGGAAGGAAATAAACCAGAATACATCTAACAGTGTGGTTTGTTGTGATATGTATCAAGTTACATATTTAAAACTTTATTGACTAAAAGGCTGTAGGGAGATGAATTTGCCTTTGACAGCTATACCATTTACTTGAAAAAACAATTAAAGCTCTTTCAACTGAAATTGATATTTCCATGAAAAGGACTCCCAGGTCAATTTATGTATTTGATGTTCATGTGAATCCAGCTGAAATAGGTACAAATGAATGATCATTTTTACTTCAAATGAGATGGTAAAACAAATAATAAAAATATTCACCTTCCTGTCTGATGTAAGTCCATTTAAACCCAGTGTTTACCACAGGATTTTGTGAGACTGTGGCGGGTGGACCACTGACATTCTAGGGGGGTCCGGGGTCATGCTCCCCCGTAAGAACATTTTGTAAATTTAAGAGGCTAGATCTATGAAGAACTGTGTTCTCTTGTAAACAAATTTGTACTCAAGTAGTAATTTAATCATAAACACATTGTTCGTATAGATATGAATGGTGATTGCTCTGCAAAAAGTCACACCCAAAAAGCATAAACGAGACGAAATTGAACGCAGTTCACAAAACACATGGTCAAAACACAAAATCAACTAGAGCATACGAGCCAGGGCTTGACATTAAGCATTGTCATGTGCTTGTCCTCCGGACAAGTAAATTGGTCATTCACTTGTATGAGTTACTTGTCCAGAGAGGAAAAAAGGACATTTAAGTTACATGCTGAAGTAACATGTCAAGTTTATGTTGTTTATTTTTCTAAAATTATGAATGATGCCCAACCTGGTAGTGTATCTATGCAATCAACTCAATTGTCTGTGACAGAAATGTAAACTGCACTGGGTAGTGGAGGAGGCTATTGTCATATGGTAATCATTTTGTCACGTATGGTTGTCAAATAAAGAAAAGCCTCCATTTACAGCAGGGGTGCTCACACTTCTATGGAATTTCATCATGTTATTGCAGCAAGTTCTACCATGTACAATAAAGGCTGTGATGATCACAATACCAAAATTTCAGCAGTTGGTAATGACATTTGACAATTCTCAATACCAGCTTCTAAACCACAACAACTAATAGCACTAACTAATATGTTAATTATGGAAGAATGGTTTCACGTTCTTAAGTAATTATTCAAGATTAGTAAAAAGTCAGTAATAAAATAACAATAATAAACAGCAATGAATAGAAATAGATTAAAAATAATAGAACAAAAAATAAAAATAAAGAATATTCAGTGCTTTTTTTAACAGTTTTAAAAGTTTTTACAGCAGTTTCAAATATTTAAGTAAACATTCAGAATGAAATGCAACATAAAACAACTACTGGTCTTCACTGTTTGATTATAATACAAGAGCAGTGAGTGTTTTTCTTGTTATGGTTGTTTGATTGTTATAATGACACACTAGTAGGTCTATTAGCTTTCATTTATACTTACAAGTCCAACATTTTAATACTAATCCACTGTTCTCTGCTGTTTATGTTCACTTTAGACATCACTCTCTGTGTTTGCATGAATACCTCACCAAGACGGGCATTTTGATGGAAATTTATAACACATTTTGCTGTTCAGGTGTACAGCGCTGACTGACTGGGAGCGAGAGATGCTTTGCAGAAGCAATAGCACAAAACACAACGTTAGAGTTCTTCTATGTTATTATGAAAAGTGTACAAATATTTTCGGTTCATTATGAAACTGTGGCAGGCTGCTACAATCTAGGTAATTGATGGGAAACACTGATAACCTATAACATATACTGTGTATTGTATCCCAATAAATAGTTTAGGGCCTACAACTAAATTTTCATCACTTGTCTCTTGCAGAGTTGCGTGTATTTCCCGAGCGTGTTGTAGTGTGTGCCAGTCCTCCAGAGAATTCTGCACTTCCCAGTGTAAATCAGAACCTGGATGTGGTAAGAGCTGCTTATATTATAAATTAATGTATATAAGCAGCATTGGGGATGTTAATATGAAGTAGTTGTAGCTTGCTAAGTTATGAGTTACTCTTTATTTAACCCTTTCAGACCCTGTGTACATTCCAAATGGACATAACTTTTCTCTGGTGTTATTTTAAAGGTTTTTGGCATTTGGTGCCAACCAAATCAATAGACTGGATGGTGCTCTGAAAAAAATACAGGGTTCCCACTTTCATGGAAAATTTGTGTTTTCCAGGTCTGGAAATGTAATTGGAATAAATTTTTTTTTAAAAGTCATGGAAAATTCATGTACATTTCTAAAGTGAATATACTGTATGTATTTTTTTTCAAGTTCTGCTATGCTTTAAAATATTTCATCACCCAAATGTTGTTCTTGGCTAGAGCTTTTGTATAGCAGAACTTGCTTGCAAGCCTTAGAGATGTCAGCAAATCCATCTTTTGGGTTTCTTTTTGATAATTGATAAAAATGGAATCCAAAATATTTAAAAAAATCGGTTTCCAGAAATAAAAAATGACTGGAAAAGTCATGGAAAATCATTGGTCAAAAAGGGTGGGAACTAGTATTGTGTAAAAATAAAGATTTTCTAATGCATTGTGATCTTAATTTGAATGATATCAATATTGATTCTTAAATCTCAAGATCTCTTACCCTATGCACAACCCTCTACACAATGAGACAAAATCACTCGATTCAACCAAAATTGTAATATGAAATTAATCCTTGTAAGGTAGTAATGAATCTAGGGGCCCACAGGTCCAGGGGGGCCACAACAATTTCTAAACTGTATTTTATATTTTAGGGGCCCAAAGCAATATACAATAAGGAGCCCCAGAATACCCAGCTACGGCCCTGGTTCCTGGTTCTTAAGAAAGAGGACATTCGTTATGAACCCTTTCCCAGCAATGGCACCATCATTGACATGCAGTGGGCTCTGGACTTGAGCAGTCAGTTCATGCCTTTTGTTTTCTCCCCATATTATTGATAGATGGCAATAGAGATGTTGGAAGAGGCTGATTGGTTAAGGCTCTGAACACTGTTTGTGCTTTCTGAGTTGGACCACTAAAATGCATCAGCCTAAATAAGTGCAACCCTGGCTTCTGAGCTGGCTTTTTAATCCCATTGAGGACAATGAGTGCAGAAGCAGTTGTATGTACATTTGATCACTTTAAGGCATACTTTGACAGTTTATAGAAAGCGGCAATTCTGTGGATAGAAATATCTTGTTGATGAGAGAGGTTAACCAAGAATGTCCAGACTGGTTCATGAATTGGCAAAGTCTATGGTAACTCAGATAACCACTCTATACAATTGTGGTGAGAAGAATAGCATCTCAGAATGCTATTCTGTGATGCGGGTTGGAACTGTTTTGGCTGCACGAGGGGGGACCTTTCCAATATTAGGCAGGTGGTTTTAATGGTATTGTATGCTTTGTATGCTTGGTCTCATCTGTTTTTCTGGTAAGATTTTATGTCTTAAAGTTAAAGTAAGAAATGTATACCAGGATTTTAATTCTGTAATGAGAAAAATTGCATCAAATGGACTGCTTGATTATGACAAAAAATCATAAATGTCAATTATTTCCTCTGATATTGTAATTTTGATTCATTTAAATGTACATTAAAATACTTTGAGTGAGGCATCTGCATGCCATAATTTTTATGTAGGTTACACGTCTAAAACAGGATAAGGACTGTGTTCAAGAATTAAATAAGTGCTGTTATTTACATCCCTCAATCAAGACAGCGCCATCTCAGCAGCATGAAAAACACAACTGTTTCTTTAAATTTGGAATAAATTATACTCCGAAAAAGAGCAGCAGACATGTCTGTGATTGGCTACCATGGTTAACCGCTCCAAAACATGTTGTTAATATAATTTTTGACTGAACTGGTGTAGACCTCAATGGAATGCTCTAATTGACACTTTTCACGATTAGTCAATTGTGGCAGCTGTAATTGTAATCTTGTTTATTTACCAATTAATTGTGTGATAGGTATGCATTGCTTGGAACTGTCATTTTTGAAGTCTAATAGAAGACCACAGTTTTATTTGGCTCACACAAATGCTCCCTTACTCACCCACATTTATGGCATCACTTGTGTGTGGGTACAAAAGCTATGCTTTGGTTTAACAGGATGGTCAGTAGTAGAATCTCTGGAGCCATCAGCATGCAGTAAGCGTGGGACACTGAGGGCCAGAGTGCTGTATCTCCCCGCCCCACACAGATCTTCTTGCATCTTTCATGTCCACATTGTCCCTCTGTGCCTCTCGGGTTGAACCTACTCTGTCTTCTAATGAAATCCTGGGAAAGCTACACAGAGCCGCCCACCTTGGGATGAACATCAAGAATGAAGACAGTCTCCCTTCTATCCTGCCGTTAATGCCGGTACTTTTTCGGTTGAATCATTTGCCATTGTTTTTCCTCAAGAAGTTTTCTTCCAGCCTTTTTTTCTATGTTGCTTTGGCTTTCAATGAAAGCAAGAGTTGTAATAATTTGAGAAAAGTTATCCAGTTCGACAGTGAAAAGTTCACATTGTGTAACCGCTTTTCCAGTTCAGGAAAGCTGGACTCTTGTTTTTGCATTCTCCTCCCCAGGATGTGGTTCTCTGTGCTTGTATATGCTACGAGGGAAGGTTTGCAGGAGCTTGCGGTGGTGCTCTCTCTCCCTCAGCCTCCTTGGCAGATCGGATGAGAGAGGCATCAGCAGAGTAAGCTGGAGTTTCTCTCATGACAAAACAATTATTTCAATTGCTCTGCTCTAATTTGTCATTTGGAGCCTTTTTCTCCCTTTTCTTTTGCTTGAAAGTTAGCCAGGAAAGTTATAAATCTTAATGAAAAATGTGGCTCAGCAGTATGAGTCACATACGATGTAGAATTTCAATTTGAAAATGATAATGGCTCGCTGAATTTGTTCTTCCGATGTTGTCATATGTTTATAGCGAATCCCTTTTACCACAGAGCTTGACAGCGAGAGTCTGAATGACGCCACATGTTTTGAGGCAGTTTGGGAATTTGTCTGTGGTCCTTCCATGTGATTTAATGCTCAGTTTGCAAAACAATGTTTATATCAGCCAAACATGGCTGCCATAACACCTATCCAGATGTCATAAGGTTAGGTTTTGAGTCTAACAGCGAGTGGTGGTATGACATGTGATTTCTTAGATGCAGCAAGAGAGCATGAACCTCTCTGGGAAGTCATACTAGATTATAGAGGTTGAAGATCTCTTGTACTTTTTAGTGGGTCCCTGGTTCAAACTCTGAAAAGGGAGTTTCATTTGCTGGAAAGTTGAGGGTCACCAGTCATTTAAAAAAAAAAAAATTCTTGTTGCACTTTAATCTGTTTTGAATGCTACTATTCTGATGCTAGTGATAGCACTTTTCATACCACTGTCTCCTTAAGATGATTTGCTTATGTTTTCCTCTTTTGTAAGTCGCTTTGGATAAAAGCGTCTGTCAAATGAATAAATGTAAATGTAGTGTATCAGTTGGAAATATACATTTTATACATCTAAACATTGCTTTTGCAAATAGAATAGAAGAACAGGGAGCCCTGCAACAGATGGCATGGCCCCCACATACTGAACATCAAGTCAGTCTGGGATTACATGAAGAGACAGAAGCAATTGAGACTGCCTAAACAGGTATATGTGGGCAATTCTCCAAAACCTTGGAACATCCTATCTGCCAACAACCAAGAAAAAGGAGAAGGCAAAGGTGGTCATACCTAATATTGATTGAGCTTTTTTAAGTTTACTGAACTTTGTATGGTGTTAATTGATAAATAAAAATTATTTATGGCATTATTTTTGCGATTGAATAATGCGCTACACGTACTGAGTTTGCTGCGGAGACCAGCCTTCTAGTACTTAGCGTCGCCTGATGCCGGTGACCAGGGTAGGGGACGTCATAAGCGTTGTGCTAGAAAGTGAAAGCTCTCAAATGTTTGCTCCCTGGATAATAAACTGGACTACATCCGACTCCAGCAGACTACGCAGCGTGAGCTTAGAGACTGCTAAGTCTTTGTTTTCACAGAGACATGGCTCAGTGACAGAGTTCTGGACGCCACCATTCAGCTAGACGTGCCGACAGAAATACAGCTCTGTGCGGTAATGACTTGCGGTGTTGGCTTGTGTGTTTACATCAACACGGAATTGTGCAATAACTTTATGCTAGTCTCTAGTTACTGCTCATCGCTGGTGACTGTTAGATGCAGACCTTTTTATTTACCACGGGAATTCACCACTGTTATTATAACCGGAGTTTACAGTCCCCCCAGCGCTAACTCTAAGGAAGTGCTCGGTGAACTGTATGGGGCTATTAGTGAACTGCAGAACGCTCACCTGTTTATCTCAAGACAGTGCTCTCTATATTCCATCAGTGTGTGGACTTTGCAACGAGAGGGGCGAACATGCTTGATCTTGTTTACACAAACATCCCAGGCACGTACCGGGCGGAGCCCCGCCCCCACCTCGGCTACTCAGACCACATCTCTGTTATGCTAATTGCAGCATACAGACTGCTCGTCAGACGCACAAAACCGCTCCAGAAGCAGGTGAAAACCTGGCCAGCAGGAGCCATCTCTGCTCTTCAGGACTGTTTTGAGTGTACTGACTGGCACATGTTCAGGGAGGCTGCATCATATGGCGACTCTACCAACTTGGAGGAATAAACCGCATCAGTGACCAGCTACATCAGCAAGTGCATTGATGATGTCATCTTCTCCAAGACCATCACCACACGCTCCAACCAGAAGCTGTGGATGACTGCGGAGGTGCGTGCGCTGCTGAGGACCCGAGACTCCATCTTCAGAGCAGGCGACAAGGCTGTCCTAAGAACAGCGAGGGCCAAACTGTCCCGGGCCATCAGAGAGGCAAAGCGTGCACATGCCCAGAGAATCCACAGTCACTTCCAGGATAGCTGCGACACGCGCCGCATGTGGCAGGGCATCCAGGCCATCACATACTACAGTGTTTGTGTCAGTGACCAGGTGCTCTGTCTTACCATGGCTGATGTGAGGAAAACTCTACATAGAGTCAACTCATGGAAGGCTGCTGGACCAGACAACATTCCTTGCAGGGTGCTCAGAGGATGTGCAGACCAGCTGGCAGATGTTCTTACCGACATCCTCAACATCTCTCTGAGCAGCGCTGTCGCTCAAACGTGTTTCAAGGCCACCACCATCGTACCCATGCCAAAGATGTCTTCAGTGTCCTGCCTCAATGACTACCGTCCCGTCGCACTCACACCCATTATCATGAAGTGCTTTGAAAGGCTCGTCATGAGGCACATCAAGACCCAGCTGCCCCCTCACTGATCGTCCCAACCGTTCAACTCCATCGCCACCACCCTCCATCTGGCCCTCACCCACCTAGATAAAAAGGACTCATACGTTTGAATGCTGTTCATAGATTTCAGCTCAGCATTCAATACAATCATTCCTCAGCAGCTGATTGGAAAGCTGAACCTGCTGGGCCTGAACACCTCCCTCTGCAACTGGATCCTGGACTTCCTGACTGGGAGACCTCAGTCAGTCCAGATCAGGAACAGCATCTCCACCACCACACTGAGCACTGGGGCCCCCCAGGGCTGTGTGCTCAGTCCACTGCTGTTCACTCTGCTGACTCACTGTGCAGCAATGCACAGCTCGAATCACATCATTAAGTTCGCCGATGACACAACCGTGGTGAGTCTCATCAGCAAGAACGACGAGTCAGCATACAGAGAGGAGGTGCACTGGTAATGGACTGGTGTAGAGCTAACAACCTGTCTCTGAATGTGGACAAAACAAAAGAGATGGTTGTTGACTTTAGGAGAGCACAGAGTGACCGCTCTCCGCTGAACATCGACGGCTCCTCTGTGGAGATCATCAAGAGCACCAAATTCCTTGGTGTTCACCTGGTGGAGAACCTCACCTGGTCCCTCAACACCAGCTCAATTGCCGAGAAAGCCCAGCAGCATCTCTACTTTCTTCTAAGGCTGAGGAAAGCACATCTCCCACCCCCATCCTCACTACATTCTATAGAGGGATTATTGAGAGCATCCTGAGCAGCTGCATCACTGCCTGGTTTGGGACTGCGACCCTGCAGAGGATAGTGAGGACAGCTGAGAAGATCATTGGGGTCTCTCTTCCCTCCATCAAAGACATTTACAAAAAACACTGCATCCGCAAAGCAACCAGCATTGTGGATGACCCCACACACCCCTCACACAATCTCTTCACCCTCCTGCCATCTGGCAAGAGGTACCGAAGCATTCGGGCCCTCACGGCCAGACTGTGTAAAAGCTTCTTTCCCCAAGCCATCAGACTCCTCAATACTCAGAGACTGGACTGACACACACACACACGTGTCCTGAGTTGCACTTTAATTATTGTCACTTTATACCTGGCTGCCACCAGGTATAAAGTGATTACTGCTCATCTCATAGTATGTTATGTTTACATTTGGCATTTTCAGAAACTGTCATCTTTTTGCACTACTGTGTACTGGTCGGCGCTGCACTGTCTCTCACTGTGTCTATTGTTCTGTTCATTGTTAGTAATTTATTGTACTTTCCCATACTTCTTGCACACGTTTGCATGTGCACTTTATTTATGTATGTTATTTAGTCTGTGTAGTCTCGTGGTGGTTGAGGTGGTTTGGGCATCTGGTAAGGATGCCCCCTGGGCGCCTCCCTAGGGAGGTGTTTCAGGCACGTCCAGCTGGGAGGAGGCCTCGGGGAAGACCCAGGACTAGGTGGAGAGATTACATCTCCACACTGGCCTGGGAACGCCTCGGGGTCCCCCAGTCAGAGCTGGTTAATGTGGCTCGGGATAGGGAAGTTTGGGGCCCCCTGCTGGAGCTGCTGCCCCCGCGACCCGACTTCGGATAAGCGGTTGAAGATGGATGGATGGAGTCTCATGTGGTTCTGTGCTTGTCCTATATTGTTTTATTTAGCACCATGGTCTTGGAGGAACGTTGTCTCGTTTCACTGTGTACTGTACTAATTGTATATGGTTGAACGACAATAAAAAAACCACTTGACTTGATTTGAAGTACCTAAAACTTTTGCACAGTACTGTATGTTACAGTTGGGAATTTGTAATTGCTTGGTTATTAATGTAAGATTAGTTTGTTGGGGGAAATGTGCAGATTGTGACTGTTAAGCAGTGATTTGTCCTGTAGGGTCAATTTGACACTAGATCTGCCATGCTAACTTTAATAGAAGGGTGTGGTGATTGGGGCGTGGTCGTGGGTCTGTCTGTGTGAGAGAGAGTGCGGTAAGGCTTGCTACCTGGGTTGTAATTATCCCTAACACCTGTCTCTTGTTATAGTAAATATAGTAGAGGGAGACTTAAAAGCCACATCATCTCACTAGTTCGAGAGCACAAACTCAACGCTTGTTGATTGTATTTGTTATCTGAGTGTTTAAATTACGTATCTGTAATTGTGTGTATGTAAATGTATTGTAATTCGCAATGTAAAGCGACCTTGAGCTACGGAAAGGCTCAATATAAATAAAACTTCTTCTTCTAAAAAGTTTCTTTTGTTGTCTGATTGAGTGTTTGAATCTACATGAAAAGACTGCATTAAGTCACCCCAGAACCTGAGACAGAAAAATAAAAGTCTTACCTGCACTGCTTTGTTGCCTCCTGACACCTCCATTGCCCAAGAGAACCAAACTTGTTGCAATGGGTAAAGCAATGATTCACCCAAAAATGATAATTCTCTCCTTATTTACTTACCCTTATGCCATCTCAAACTCATATGACTTTCTTTCTTTTGTGGAACACAAATGTGATAATATGATGTGTTTCTCACCCCCAATCCAAAAGTATCATTTCAGAAGACATGGATTAAACCTTTTGAGTTGTGTGGATAAAGTTTATGCTGCCTTTATGTCCTTTTTGGAGCAAAAAAGTTGGACCAATTGACTTTGTATGAAAAAAAAATCTCTCCAGCAAAACAACTTTATTTTTGTTCTGCAGAAGAAAGGAAGTCATACGAATTAGAGATGGCAAAAGAGTGTGTAAATGATGAGAGAATCATTTTTGGGCAAACTTTTCCTTTAAAGCTGATGTGTGCCTTTTATTTATGTAAAATTCTTTCTTGCATTCAATTAAATTGCAGAGACAACTATAAGCCATTTGTAAGCTGATGTCACCTTAAAGGGTTAGTTCACCCATAAATAAAAATTCTCTCATGATTTACTTACTTTTAAGCCATCCCAGATGTGTATGACTTTCTTCAGCAGAACCGAGGTGAAGATTTTTATACGCACATTTCTGCTCCATTTGTCCATACAATGCAAGTAAACGGAAGACATCGGGCTTCTGGCTGTTTGACAGTCCAAAAGGCATATTTAGGCAGCATAAAAGTAATCCACACGACTCCAGTCGATCAATTCAGGTCTTCTGAAGCAAACCGTTAGGTTGGTGTAAGAAACAAATCGATAATTAAAATGTTTTAAACTTCAAATCATTGCTTCTGGCCAGTGCTGGATTGCTGTTTGAAAATGACCTAACTCTTGAGTGACATTTGTTCCTCTGTTGTATACAAAGCGTGCTCTTCTTGGCAGGAAGCGATTTTTTTATTTTATTATTTATTTATTTTTTTATTTTTTTAAAGAAATTTTATTTAAATTTTTTTAATTATCGATTTATTTGTTACACAAGCATATCGATTCGGTTCAGAAGACAGTAATTGATCGCCTGGAGTCATGTGAATTACTTTTATGCTGCCTAAATATACCTTTTGGACCATCAAACCTGTTTACTTGCTTTGTATGGTCAAACATAGCTGAAATGTGCTTATAAATAAATTCAATTTGGTTCTGCTGGAGATGGAAAGTCAAACACATCTGGAATGGCTTAAAGTTAAGTAAATCGTGAGAGGATTTTCATTTTTGGGTGAACTAACCCTTTAAAGTGTAAAACTCTTGCTCTGTGACACTATCAGAACATTGCTGTTTGTTTGAGTGGCCCGTCCAGCCTGACACAGCAACTTTGGCTCAACCATTGGCGTGAACCAATAGAAGACAGGAGGGAGTTTTCTGTAATCAGTTTGAAAACTGATTTTATTTTTGCAATTTCGTTTGGTGATGCTAATTGCACAGAAATGGCACACTTCAGCTTTAAACACTCCACGTGAATTGTCCTTGTAACAAATCCAATGTACTTCAATCACTTTGAATATGAAAGTGTTTGCTCGGTGACTAAAATCTGCTGTTTTATTTAACACTGATTGCATTTCTTGAGTGATTCACATCTTGTAATCTTAAGCAGAGGTCAAATGGAAAGGTTCATTCGTTGTTGTTGCGTGACTAAAAAGCAAACACAGGCGTGGTCTAGAATCAGCACAGCATCACGTCAGTGATGGGAGACGTTAATCCTCGTCCTTTTCATACACTTCCTGAAACACCTTGAGAAGTTATCTGGTAGTGATAGTAGTGTATATTTGGTCACCCCATACACTGCACTCTCAGTGCTGGTACCGCTTCCTAGTCAGCATGTACAGTCATCCTTTGGTTCATGTGATTGTAATTGGGGATGTGGGCTGTAAGAATGGCACCGCTAGAGGCCCTGTAATGAAGCGGCGGATCAAAGCTCAGTGCAGATGTGTTTTTATAGCCTCCTCTCCCTTTGGGCAGAACCGCTGTGTTTATGGACATAACTATATCCATTCTTTGTTCCTGTCCTATCTCCATTTTTCACACTTTTCCAACAACAAGGCACAGAAGGCTGTCATTTCAGCGCTGCTTGGCTTTGTGAGACTCATTGTCATCTAATCTTGTTTCTCTCCATGGAAACAAACAACTGGATTTCTCGAGTGGTTATGTTTTATGTATAAACTTAAAGGAATAGTTCACCCAAAAAGGAAAATTCTGTGATATATATTTACTGTGATATATACCAGTATGACTTACTTTCTTATGCAGAACACAAAAATAAATATTCTTTTCACCACAATGGCAGTGGATGATGCCTCACATTATAGATTAAAGAGTTATTGTTGTATATGTATTGTTGTATATGTTGTTATATAGTAGAGTTATTCTGACTGGTACTTACAAAAGAAAGTGCCAAGCATACACCATTCGTGTATTTTTGTCACCATGAAAATAAAAGGTTGTTCAGAATGTGATTCTTTGAATGGGCAAATGTTCTCCCAACACTTTCATGTCACAGACTGCTCTCTCACACATGTTCTTTGTTTAGGATGACATGCATTTGTAAGAAGTCTAAGCTTGTTAGTTGACCTTTGTCATTCTGTGGTGTACAGAACATGCAAGCTTATTTGCAGTCCCAAATAAGCAAGTCTGTGTCAAAGGAAAAAGCATGAACATTTACACGATTTTGACACTGCTGTCGTCACAAGGATGATGTCTTTCAGGAGAAGTTATGCTAACATGACACAGACTTTCTTGGGTAAAAAATATGTGTAGGTGTTTCTTTGGTTTGCTTTAGCATCTTTAAACATTCTCCTGTGTTCGAAATGATCATAGCACATATTCATGCTAAATAGAACTGCTTGCTACTTAAAAATGAAAATTCTTTCAGAATTTACTCACCATTGTGTTGTTCCAAACCCATATGACATATTTATCTTCTGTGGAACACAAAATGAGATGTTGGGTAGAAAGTTAGCCTCAATCACCATTATCTTTCATTGTATAGAAAAAATGCAATGGAAGTGAATGGTGACTGAGGCTGTCGCCTAATATCTCTTTCTGTGTCGCACTGAAAGTTATTTGGGTTTGGAACAAAATGGGGGTGAGAAATGACAAAAGAATTACAATTTATGGGTGAACTATCTCTTTAAGCAACTTGCTCAAGGGCATTATGGTCATAAGGAAGCACTGTAAATTTTAGTTCAAACCTGTGATCTTGTCACCAGCCAAGATTCATAACTAGAGGCTACTTCCACTACCCACATTGTGGGCATTCAAATGGATGTTTTTAGTGATCTGCCTAACGGCTAATGATTTCAGAACACGTGACTGTCTGTGTATATTTGTTTGCTTGCTAGTGCAGATGAGCCGTTATAAGGGCGTCCTCTAAACATGCAAGCCCCTATTGTATCAGGTCAACTTGAATTCATGGTTGAGTGTTTATGGTGGAGTTTATGGGAAAGGAAATGTTGACTGATCTTGTGATCTTGATTCAAGACTGACTCATTTCCTTGCAAAAATGACCTGTAGTTGGTAGAAGTCACCCTCCAGCTTATATGTTCAACAATCACTCTGTGTAGACACATAAATAAACACTATTAATGAATGTTAATAAACTCAGCAAAAAAAGAAACCTCCCTTTTTCAGGACACTGCATTTTAAATATTATTTTGTCAAAATCCAAATAACTTTACAGATCTTTATTGTAAAGGGTTTAAACAATGTTTTCCTTGCATGTTCAATTAATGAACATGCACCTTGGGAATGCTAGTTAAGACACTATCAGCTTACAGATGGTTGGCAATTAATGTCACAGTTATAAAAACTTAAGACACTAAAGAGACCTTTCTACTGACACTGAAAAACACCAAAATAAAGACGCCCAGGGTCCCTGCTCATCTGCGTGAGCGTGCCTTACACATGCTGCATGGAGGCATGAGGACTGCAGATGTGGCCAGGGCAATAAATTACAATGTCCGTACTGAGACGCCTAATACAGTTCTACAGGGAGACCGGAAGGACCGCTGATCGTCCTCGCAGTGGCAGACCACTGTAGGAAATTTGGTTGATGTAGATGTACACGGTACGGATTAAAGTGACTTTTACATCAATTGAAAAAACTATACATTTTAACACTTGTATTACAGACCCACCTACATTTACGTACTTATTCCAATGAGATTATCTTATGCGGTAATACTTTGGTCTTGGGTTACAGAGGTTCGAGCCCAGCCAAACACGCAAGCTGACATGTGAGATGAAAGGGTCATAAAAGGGACGTGCTTCCTCCAGAAAATGTGCTTTTCACGTTGTGTATGCTTTTAGAAAGTTTTAAATTAGTGTGAACCTTGTGCAATTACAACACCATTTCGCTTGCTTTTAGCGGCCCTTGCTGGGCATTCCGCTGTGAAAACTTGAAAACCAGGCTATTTCTTTTTTACTTACATTTCTTCATTGTGCACTTCTATAAAGAAAAGTTTTATAATCATTATATATATAATGAAAGTGCTACAAACGCACACCTTTTGTAAAGGTGACATGAGCACGCATTATCTCAGACAGTAAGTCCTGTCAGTGCTGGTGATCAAATAAAAACCTTATGAGGTTTGTATTATTTCAAATGTCTTCCTTTTTCCCACAGACACATTGACTACTAGCCTCTCCTTGTTCCTTATTCAGTTTACAAATAATTCTACTAGCTCTGTGACTTGGCCTAAATTTCTTATCTTATCTCTCATTCTCTTCCCCTTGTTCTCCTTTGAGGACCAGCGGACTACAGGAGAGAGTTGCTTCATGTTTGAGTCTCTCTGGGAAAGAAACACTGCGTCCATTGTTGCTCTTTCTTTCATCTGCTATCCAAAGTTTTGTAAAATGCAGATGATGGTATTGAAATTCAAATGCTCTTCCTTCGCTGTCCTTCATATTTTTGTTGAGCATGTGTATGTGCGCCCTAATGTTCACGCTCAACTGGGTGTGTTTATTTTCAGTGGAGTTATCGTTAGTGAGTACTGTATGGTGGGTGTGTTTTGGTGTGCTTGTGTGTCTGGATATCCCCCTAAAAACCATCCAGTCTTGGTTACAGTGGGCGGAGGGACGTGGTGGATTGAGGAGGGGGAGTTTCTCTGAGTCTCTTTGTGTGTAAGAGAGATGGATAGACAGCCAGTGGTCATGGAGGAAACCAAGTCTACAGATGAGACAGCAGCCTACTCGCACTGACAGTGGAAATGGATTGTTTTGAAACATCAGCGGTCCACGCTGGAGCATGAATTCCTCTGAATGCTTGTGTCTGTGGTTGAACACACCACAGAGACTCTAGGGCTCTGATACACACTCTTTCTCAGAACTTCAGTAATGCCACTCCAAACCCGTATGACTTTGTTTCAAACACAAAAGAAAAATTTTCACACAGCTTTTTTGCCACATAAAGTGAATAGTGACTTTGGCCTGTCAAGCTCAAAAAAGAACAAAAAACTAAATAAAAAGAAAATAAAATCACAGTAACTGCAGTTTACACGAATCATGCAATTTGAGTCTTTTGAATCTATACATACTGACATTTAAATCATCATTCAATCATTGATGAACTAAGTATGCAGCAAATATGTAAATATGGTGACTACAGCACAGGTTTGACGCCATGACGTTTGGTCACAAGACAAGCAAGAACTAATGTTTGTTGTTATTGACATATAACTTGTGCTGTTGTTGCCATATCTACCACATACTCTGCTCATGAATGATTTGAGAGTGCATAACAACTGTCATCGCGCACAAAGTCATTTTATTACTTCGGAAGATATGAAATGAAGTGGCATTCACTTCTTTTATTGTGGTTTTTGTTGCTTTTTTTTCATTCTTTATGGAGCTTCACAGCCCATGTATATACATTATATAGGTCAATGACATGATACAAAAACTTTTTCCAGGACTATTACATTATTACAAAAATGCACATGAAACAATTACTTGAATATGCCTCTTCTATGATGAACAGGTTTTAAAATGTTGATATTTTTTTTTCTGGACATGATATATAATGTCATGTAGTGGAACCGTTCAGAGACAGAAATAAAAAAGTCTCTTTAAAGGAATGTTTCGGGTTCAATACAAGTTCAATCAACAGCATTTGTGGCATAATGTTGATTACCACAAAAATGTATTTTGCCTCCTTTTCTCTAAAAAAAGCAATAATCGAGCTTTCAGTTACAACGGAAGTGAATGTGGCCCATTATTGAACGTTAAAATACTGTTTCAAAAGTATAGCCACAAGACAAAGGATATGCGTGCAAACATGATTTTAATGTGTTAATAATTTACTTTTGTCCACCACATCTTGCCATTCTGTTTTCATGTGACAAAGAGCATAAAATGGAGAGAACCCTTTTAGACCCTCATGACTGAGTGTGAAGTAAAAAAAACAACTATATTTTTATATTTTATATGAAAAGGCACATTTTAGTCTGATTATATGGTATAACCCTAAGAAAACTTATATATATTTTAAATTATTTAAAAATATTTTTTTTCCTTAAAATGTGTTCAAGGTGCAAGGAAAGTACTTTTATATCTTTCACCTGACAGTTACACAACATTACTTTTTTCAAGTCATTAGATTATAATTTTTTTTTTAGAAAATGCTTTAAATGTTTCCATGGAAGAAAGAAAGTCACGAGTTTAGAGTGACATTAGGATTTTAAATAATGATGCAATTTTCAGTTCTGGGTGAACTCTCTTTAAACCGAACGTTTGCTCTTTCAGCCATTGATCAGGCCATTTAGAATTGATTTATGTAGTCCTTGTGCAGACTGAGTTTGTAATTTGTCTTTGTACCATGAAATTTCACATACTGGTAACTATTATCACCGCTAAAAATACTTGGCTTGCAACTGAGACCCTATCTTGCGACACTTATTATTCATATCATATAAAACATAAAAGAACACCAATAGCATTCCACAGAAAATTATATGAAGTCAATCAGATCATGTAATCAATCTATACATGTAGTCAAATTCTCTGAACTGGCATTCCTTTGTCAGATGGTCAGTTGTCTGACATGTTGCATCACATTCGCATGCTGCAGAATCTGCAACTCCACATTTATGCATGAAATAGGTACACCTTCATTGTGTAGTTCATAACCTGTTCAGCATGACCTGCTCTCAGCACTTCAGCTCTAAGTCAGGAAAGTTGAATACTGGGTCAACAACAAAGTTGAACCTGAAAGAGTGTACGCTAATAGTGCTAATAGCCACTATAGTGCCTATTCCAGAAAAAGTTGTAAATGCAGCACATGCATTAGCATTATAAATTGCGCTCTGATATGTTTGTGAATGCAGTAACGCATAACATCAAGCTTGTGTAGCTAGAAGCACTGCCGCACGTGCACTTGTCTAGAGTATTTGTTTGGGGCCTTTGGACCTCACAGTTGTTGTAGGGGCCAAAAGCTAGTTAGTTCATACCCCCTAATGTTTACATGTTTTGTGTCCATCTACTTTGTTTTTCAATGGTTTTTCTATGTAAACATGCACTAGATAGACATCTTTGACCGCTGCACCACGTCTCGCAGTTTTTTCAGCATCTCACGCAGGAGCGTCACATTTTCTAGACACTGTGTCAAATTAAACACTACTTAAACTTTTAAAACTGTTCAACTGTTATATTTGATTTTGCTGCATCTTGCTTTTTTTAGTTCAAGAACTTATTTGCCCCAACATAGTGGTGTTATCTTATGGCTCAACCCTTGTAAGATTTCAGTCTTTTGGTAACCACCCCATATTTCTAACCACTTGGACACCCCTCATGTATGAAACAAAGTAAAATATATTAGGACATAGAGGCCCATTCTCTAGGCCAAATCTGTGCACATCACATGAATCTCATCCCTCCGCAGTTTTCCTTACTCTAATGACTTGACGGACCTTGTGCTTATCTACCCATTTGCTCCTAAAATAGAACTAATAGCTTATATATCTTTAACCTGTTCAGAGGCCAGTTGGTAAACCTACTCTTATGAAATCCAATCAGTTTGGACTGGAATGATTGTTTTGTCTGTTAATCGCAGTTCAATGATCCTGTGCACCTAAAGACTGCTGCCACAAGCACCCGCTCTGTTCTTGCTCAGTCAAGGATTGTTCTGTTGATAGAGCTTCATTAGGACTGTTGCATGCTACATTAGCATGTTCATACACAGATATTTATATCCTCATGAACATAAGACATTTGATTACCAAGGCAGAAAGGGGGAAAATAGAGCGCATTCTGATCTTCCTCTGAATGCTGGCAGTTAAATACAAGCTCTGCTTTTGTTTTGATGGCCATACCCAAGAGACCAAGCGAAAACACAACATCCCACAGATCTGTTCCCATGGTTACACCAAATATCTCCAAGTTACTACAAGTCAGCACAATGGACTTCTCTTAGAGTGCTTTGTCCTGCTTTTTTCATGTACTTCACAGTTCCTGCCAGGTGTTGGGAGATTGTGTTCTAGTGCTATAGAAGTATTAAAGGCACTGAGCTTAACATTTTCACAGCAGTCCATTAATAATATGTCCTCTCTCTGACTCTTTCTTATTTTCTGGTTTTAAGAGTGAGCAGAGTGCACCAAGCAAGTCAAAGTATTTTACTAGCCCTGGTGAAAGCGTAGATCCATTACCCAGCACTGCAGCAACGCAAAGGGCCATCCTTCAGAAGATGTAAGTACGGCACTGATGCAGCTTCTGGTGATGAGGTCCGCAGAATTCTCATTGAACATTGCTTCATTCTTACCATCAAAAAATCAAAATAGAAATTGCACAAATATAGTAATAAAATTTTAGTGTGATAAAATCACTTACTAAGCTTGTATCTTTGAAGTTACATCCAATATTACAAATTCGCTGTCATAACGATGTAATGCTGGTAAAATCTGTAATCCCGGCAAGTGATTTTATAACACAAAAATCACGTAGAACAGAGATTTATCACACTGAAATTATGTTACCATGTAAAATGTTCTTGTGGACATATGAAATGGTGTGTATTTTAATGTTCATGGACTGGCCCAATTCACTTCCATTGTAAGTGCTTTACTGTATTTGCATTTAAAAATCTAAAAATATTAGTTTTAAAGTTAAGCAATTGGCAATGATTGATTTCTGTTTTGGTTTTGATTCACTTAGTTTGAATCAGCACACCCAACAGTTACTGGCTATATATATATTTGGTGCACATCTTACTTGTGTTTTTTCATTCTTACAGTGCCAGGCAGGCTAACATCGAGCCCAGACAATGCCAAGATGATCAAGGATCCAGATCAGCCCAGCCAAATGTGGATGAAACAGAGAAGAGGTCTTTCGAAGGCCATGAAGGCCATCATACTGTACCTCTGTCATCTGAGGGCTTGTTCACAGATAAGTCATTAGAGATGGCTTGTGTGCAAGAGGAAGTGAAACCTGTGTTGTCATCTGAATTAGGTAATAGCAATGGGAGTGGGAGTGCACAGAGCTGCCCAAATGAAGATAAACCCTCAGAGCAGCTCAACATTGATCAGGCTGCTGCTCTAAGGAGAAGACAACGAACCCCAAGTAGCTCAGGGGAGGACACTGATCACCAGAAGGCAAAGAGAATGCGTATTGGAGATGCTGCAGTAATAAGCAATTCCAACAGGCTCTCTTCCAGCCTTACTGCACTTGGTTCCACTTGGAGTCCCTGTAATGCAGCTCAGCCTGAGATCAGAGTGCAAGAGGAGCAGCTTACAAATGGAAACAGCATCGCCGTGCAGACTAACCAAAGCAGGCTGGCCGCAAGTCTGAGAGGCCTATCCTTCAAGCCTGGATCCTCTGGTTGCACTATTAGTTCCAGATCGGCCACCAGAGAGGAAAGGAAGGGAAGTGCGCCCAAAACATCCCGATTACGCCGGCTCAAGAAGTCCTGAGGGGCACGACGGCAGAGAGCAGGAGAGGATGTTAGACGCCACCAAGATGGATGTTACAGTACACGCTTCTACTGTAATGCTGTCTGTCAACGATGGTTGCACAAGAGTTCACCACACAGTTTTTCATGCTTGCTTAACAATTTGCACACACAATTTCCTTTCTGTATTCTGAGACACACACATACATGCATTTACTTTTACTTGTGTTAGATTATTGAGAAGTTCTTAAATATTTGAATAGGTTTAATTTGCAATGGATTTATAATACCAGAACCAGTTAAAAGGGACACGCACAAATAATAACTGCACTCTAAAAAAAAAAAACATGCAGCACAAATGTAGATGCAGTTTTCTGCGTAAGATTTGAATTTCAGACTAGCGGGAGCCACTGAGCACGCTGTGGCTTCAAGCCCAAATCTCTGGCTCCAACTGTCTGAATTCTGCTCTCTTCCAGCTTTAGTTGAGTACATGATTGATTTCACTGTGTTCACACATACATACAGAGCTCCTTAAGCGATCAGGGTTTTCACCGTTGGAGCCGACTGTCCCTGTGGTTATAGTTTGTAAATGTGTTATTGCTTTTCATTACATCGAGATGACTGACAACATTATGGATAGCTGTGCAGTCTATGTCTAATATTTGGCTAATCATGGGTGCAGTCAACCTTGATATAGAGTGTAATGGCAGGCTGATTATACTGTATGTGTGGATATAAATTCATCTAGTCACATGCTCTGATTTTCCAGCCATACATACCAATTCCAGCATTCACTTTAGGTCTATGTCTTTAGAGAAATAGACAGATGTGTCATTGCCTATCATAAACATAATATTCAAACATTGTGCTGTAATAATTCCTTAGAGGTTGTTACGTAGGGTACATAAAAGCAATCTGAATATTTGTTGATTTTTTTCCCACCAAAACAACAAAAAACTAAATTTGAGTTAAAAAAAAGACTGAAGGCTGGATTAGGGTAAGAAGACCTTTAAAGTGGTTTTAAATTGTGACGTTTTGTAATGAAATTTAAATAATTAAAGATGAAAAATGAAGAAAAATGTTCTGATTGTATTGCTTCTAAACCAGCTTCAGTAAATGGACTTGAGGTATCCAAGATACAGTATAATGTTTGTCAAAAGACGAGAATTGAATAATGGATCTTTTAATATAATTTCTGTTCTCTATTGTCAGTTTTGATCAAAACAACAAAAATACCCTAATAAAGAAGCTGTGCAACTTTAACTATTGTTAAAATACATTCATCCACCAAAACAAAACGCTGAACAGCCAGTAGTTTTAAGGAGACAATACCGCTTTCACACTTGTTCTACATATCAATGTAAATACTTGTAAATAGTACAAATAATGCATATAAACAAAAATCTTTTAGGCCCAAAAATGTCCAAATTGGGCCCAAAGTGTCAATATTTTGTGTGGCCACCATTATTTTCCAGCACTGCTTTAAACCTCTTGGGCATGAAGTTCATCAGAGCTTCACAGGTTGCCACTGGAGTCGTCTTCCACTCCTCCATGATGACATCACAGAGCTGGTGGATGTTAGAGACCTTGTGCTCCTCCACTTTCCATTTGAGGATGCCCCACAGATGCTCAATAGGGTTTAGGTGTGAACACATGCTTGGCCAGTCCATCACCTTCACCCTTAGCTTTTTTAGCAAGGCAGTGGTCGTCTTGGAGGTGTGTTTGGGGTCATTATCATGCTGGAATACTGCCCTGCGGCCCAGTCTCCTAAGGGAGGGGATCATGCTCTGCTTCAGTATGTCTCAGTACATGTTGGCGTTCATGGTTCCTTCAATGAACTGTAGCTCCCCAGTGCCAACAGCACTCATGCAGCCCCAGACCATGACACTCCCACCACCATGCTTGACTGTAGTCAAGCCACACTTGTCTTTGTACTCCTCACCTGTTTCCGCCACACACGCTTGACACCATCTGAACCAAATAAGTTTATCTTGGTCTCATCAGACCACAGGGCATGGTTCCAGTAATCCATGTCCTTAGTCTGCTTGTCTTCAGCAAACTATGCAGGCTTTCTTGTGCATCAGCTTTAGAAGAGGCTTCCTTCTGGGACGACAGCCATGCAGACCAATTTGATTCAGTGTGCGGCGTATGGTCTGAGCACTGACAGGCTGACCCCTCACGCCTTCAACCTCTGCAGCAATGCTGACAGCACTCATACATCTAATTCCCGAAGACAACCTCTGGATATGACGCTGAGCACGTGCACTCAACTTCTTTGGTTGACCATGGCGAGGCCTGTTCTGAGTGGAACCTGTCCTGTTAAACCGCTATATGGTCTTGGCCACCATGCTGCAGCTCAGTGTCAGGGTCTTGGCAATCTTCTTATAGCCTAGGTCATATTTATGGAGAGCAACAATACTTTTTTTCAGATCCTCAGAGTTCTTTGCCATGAGGTGCCATGTTGAACTTCCAGTGACCAGTTTGAGGGAGTGTGAGAGCGATGACACCAAATTTAACACACCTGCGCCCCGTTCACACCCGAGACCTTGTAACACTAACGAGTCACATGACACCGGGGAGGGAAAATGGCTAATTGGGCCCAATTTGGACATTTTCACTTAGGGGTGTACTCACTTTTGTTGCCAGCGGTTTAGACATTATTGGCTGTGTGTTGATTTATTTTGAGGGGACAGCAAATTTACACTGTTATACAAGCTGTACACTCACTACTTTACATTGTAGCAAAGTGTCATTTCTTCAGTGTTGTCACATGAAAAGATATAATCAAATATTTACAAAAATGTGAAGGGTGTGCTCACTTTTGTGAGATTTTATATATATTTACATACATGATCTAAAAGAAAACGTGATTCTTCAGACCAGGCCACTGTCTTCCATTGCTCCATGGCCCAGTTCTGACACTCATGTGCCCATTGTAGGTGCTTTCAGCAGTGGAAAGAGGTCAGCATGGGCACCCTGACCGGTCTGCGGCTACACAGCCCCATACGCAGCAAGCTATGATGCACTGTGTGACACCTTTCTATCATGGCCAACATACATTTTTAAAGCAATTTGTGCTACAGTAGCTCGGACCAGACAGGCTAGCCTTCACTCCCCACATGCATCAATGAGCCTTGGGCACCCATGACCCTGTCCCGGTTCACCAATTGTCCTTCCTTGGACCACTTTTGGTAGGTACTAACCACTGCATACCAGGAACACCCCACAAGAACTGTTATTTTGGAGATGCTCTGACCCAGTTGTCTAGCCATCATAATTTGGCTTTTGCCCAAGTTGCTCAGATCCTTACGCTTGCCCATTTTTCCTGCTTCCAACACAAAAATTCAAGAACAGACTGTTATATATATCCCACCCCTTGACAGGTGCCATCGTAACAAGATAAGTTATTCACGTCACCTGTCAATGGTTTAATTGGGTTTCACTATTTGAAAAAAGTCACTTTTGATCAAATCTAGACAGGCCCCATTTCCAGAAGCCATCACTCCAACACCTTGAGTAATCATGCTAAATTGCTAACGTGATACTAGAAAATCACTTGCCAAACACAAAACTTAAACACAGTTGAAAGCTATTTGGTTTATTAAATGAAGCTTAACATTGTATTTTGTGTTTGTTTTTTGAGTTGCCACAGTATGCAATATATTAGGTAAAAAATGGCAAAAAATAAGAAACCGCTTTCTCTAGAAACTTGTCAGTCAATCATTGTTTTGAGGAATGAAGGCATTTTTTCAATGCTTGAAAAACAAAACGAAAAGGTTAGAGTGGGCAAAGAAACAGACATTGGACAACAGATAATTGGAAAAGAGTGTTATGGATCTTAACCCCATTGAGCTTTAGTGGGATCAGCTAGACTGTAAGGTGCGCGAGAAGTGCCAGACAAGACAGCCACATCTATGGCAAGTGCTACAGGAAGTGTGGGGTGTAATATCACACGAGTATCTGGACAAACTGACAGCAAGAATGCCAAGGACCTGTAAAGCTGT
Organism: Moxostoma hubbsi; assembly: GCA_032164185.1. Classification (NCBI taxonomy): domain Eukaryota; kingdom Metazoa; phylum Chordata; class Actinopteri; order Cypriniformes; family Catostomidae; genus Moxostoma; species Moxostoma hubbsi. The sequence goes on from JAVLUX010000021.1 coordinate 11,306,585, forward strand.
CATTGCTTCACATGGAGGATTTTTTGATGAGAACTCTCTGAAGTAGTTTAAAAAATTTCTTAAATTGTAATAGTAACTTTTCACGTTATTAATGTCCTAACTATACATTGTGGAATGCCACTTTGGTGAATAAAATTACCAATTTCTTGTTTTTGGCATCATTCTGAGTAAATTCTAGAGACTGTTGTGTGTGAAAATCCCAGAAGATCAGCAGTTACAGAAATACCCAAATCAGCCCATCTGGCACCAACAATCATGCCATGCTCAAAATCACTGAGATCACATTTTTTCCCATTCTGATGGGGAAAAAAAATCTAACAGCATATTCAGCCTCATAAACTTGTCAGATTTTAGTTTATCTTGTAAAAATTGTATTTTGCTACTCCTGCTTCTTGCAACTTTGACAACACTGAGATGACGTACTGCTGCTCCACTGATCCATCACAGATACCAACAATTCGGCTTGGAGTTGATTCCAAAAAGAATATATTTTTCGACTCCACTCAGGGGAGTGACATGATCTTTTGTCATACATACTATCAGTCATAAATAGTGTATAAGTAAATAATAATCTGATTTATATTGAGCTGTTTATTGTAAGATTTCACTATGCTTACCATTTATTCTTAAGAGAAAATAGCCCAAATTGACTAATAACTTGAAAACAGAATCAGAAGTTGATTTCAACATTTCTGGGATTGAACAGCCCTATACATCATTTCAACAATATCATTCTAGAGTGGGGTTTTGGGAAAAGGAGGCATGTTTAATTTAGTCAACATCCACATTAAACTTAAACCAAACCGTTTAAGTTTAAATCCTAAGTTTAATTTCCTAATGTCATCGTTTTCCAAAGTACATGATTATGGAGAGTGTTTTCTAGTCTTCACTTTCGGTGCAGGTATATGGCGTTTTTGTGTTGAGGCATAAACGCAGCCAAATTAGTGCATTTTCAAAAGAAATCGTATTGGTATTCAGGCAGAAGTTCTAGAATATCTAACATAATTTAAAGTACTTTTAAAAATCGTGAAATTAAGAAAATTTTAACATTGAATTATGTATTGGTCAGAACATTACACTGGAGATCAGTATTTCTTGAATTAAAGCTTAAAGCAACAGAATGGCAAAACATTTTTACCGAACAGAACAGGTAGTCCTACCACCGCACTTTTGGTTGAGCCAATGTTATGTCTGGCCTAGTCATGTGGTTTTAAGAGATTGCAAGTCTCCAAATTTATACACTTCTCCTTTAACTAGATCCCTATCATGATTGACAAACATTTGAAAAAACCTTTTTTACTCCTCACCATTAGCATTGCCCTTTCCCCTCACCGATCATGTAGCGGTGGTATTTTAGTCACAGCGTCAGTCTTCTCATGGTACAGAGTACAGTCAGAACCACATAGCTATTGTATATTAACACATTTAGACAGACCTTGTGCCTCTGACATTCTCCATGTAACACTACATCAGCACAAGGAGCCGTTCAGAATAAAAGTGTTCTTAAGCTAAAAAAGCTAGACGTAGCTCAATGGATAAAACAGAACATAGGTGTTTCGAGACAGGTTTTTTTTTTTTAATCACTTAACTAAAAAAAAAAAAAAAAATCAAACAAACAAAAAAACATGATGCTCCTGCACGAAACGCTGAAAACAGACATGGTGCAATGGTCAAAGACGTTCATCAAGCGCATTTTTCCTTAGAAAAACAACTGAAAAACAGCTCAGATGGATGCAAAAACTAGTTTGTTGTGAATGGCCCCTAAGACAGAGCTAAGGAGCTACTTTCAATACACAAATCCCACACCCAAATTAGCACAACAGAGAACAAATCGTTAGCAAACAAGATTTAATTTCTTTTTATACAAAATGTTTAATAAATATAACATTCAAAAAATATTGCCAGGAACAAACTACAATTTTTTTTTAAAATAAGGTCAAATATGAACATTGAATATTGCCATGATCTCATAGAATTTACAAACGTGATAAGCGTGTTGGTTTGTCGTTTTATATAAAGTCTTGATATACAAGAATCACTAAAAGAAAACTACATGTGCACAGCAAAAGAAAAGGACTCCAGAAAGCAAGGCAGTCACCTACAGTGTTTCCATTGGCCCCCCTACTGTTCAAGTATTCACAGCCTAGCTTATGACATACTGCAAACCGAAGCTGAAGAGAAATTCATTCTTTGAATCACGGTCTGTTTAACTATATCTGAGAGGGTGAACCAACAAGCAACTAAAAGACTCTTGTTCCCTTTAGTTTTTTTAATTCATTTATTTTTTCATGCATGGCAAGCAATGTGTCTGCCACCAAGTACCCAAACAAAAAACAGCCAGAATTGTACTTTATCTGCATTGAGTATATGCAAGTAAGTGTAAGAAGTTTCAAATATTGAAATATCTGCAACGTATAAAGAGGAAAACATAAGTATCAGGTAAACAAATGCCTGACTTATTTAAAAAAAAAAAAAAGAAAATAGACTGCTTTTTCTCTTCAAATTTTGATATCAGATACTTGAAACAGATGTGCTGAACAAAGCTATAGGCTTACGAAGCTGTCAAAACCTTCGAAACCAGACAGAACATATAAATAAAGAGGAATGATATTTTAAGGCTCTTGATTATTAAGTTAATAAAATCAAATTTACACAGTGATTATTTTTTTTATTTTTTTTTTTTACATATCTACACAAGTTCTAAATTGACACAATTCTTCATATTGGCAGCAAGTGCTGACCGACCTATCCCGCCCCAAGAAGAGAAAAATAATAAATATTTTTTTTGTTCTTTTTATTCATTTCTGACAATTGCTGTGGTGCGTAGCTGTGAAAGCACTTTCAGTTCAGAACTAGAAATAAAACCAACTAGAGAGAGTTTCCACACATCTCCTAGATAAAGAAGAAACAACTACTTTAGCTGTGAGAGCATTGTCATTATAAAAAAAATAACACTTAAAAACTATTTGCAAAGTCTATGCAAACTTTTCAGACTCACTCAGATACTCAAACGTATCCACAAAAATATAGACATTTGAAATGTGTACGTGTTCTTTTTTTTTTACTTTTTTCTTTTTAACGGAAAACACTTGCGAATCGGATTCCCATGAATACGAGACGCAGCATTTCGGTTGTCCAGCCATCCATAGCAACTATCAATTGCCAGTGTTAAGCCAGCTTGTCAAAACTTTAAATTAACACATGGATTCTAGGCAAACAACAGCCTTAGAGTCCAGAACATGACGCAAAAGTGTTTAAGAAGCACAATCCCTCCGAGACACTGCCAACTGACCAGTATGTGCATGAGGGAGAGGAACAGAGGGTTTGGTCGAATGGCAACACAGCTGCCTGCTATACGATATACTCCATCCTGTTTAAGCTGTGTGCAGTCTCCAAGTCTCTGTTGTCCTGTTTGTTAATCCAATTTGGATTTTTGTTGGGCGTTCGCTCCTCCCTCTCCACCAGCGTGTAGGCTGGCTGTTTTGTGAAGCGCGCTTTCTGAAGGTGTTTCTCCGTGTCCTCTTCTTCCACCTCAGAGTGATGCGTCCTAATTTTGGCAATGATAGAGTTCTTTCCCTCGTAGTCTTTTATGGCCACACTATTGGCTGCAAGTTTCTCAATGGGGTTTTTGATTTGGTTAAGCTGCTCCCGCACATTATTGGTGGTATTGTCCTCTGTAGTTGAGGTTGTTGCATTGCCATGTGTGTTCTGTTTCCGCCGGCGGTGTATGCACCACAGGAAAGCCGAGGACAGGGCGAGGATCCACAGCACTATGAAGATGGAGCTGAGCAGAGGAACCAGGTAGTCTGAGGAAGAAGACCCAGAAAGAAGGTCATTAAGCGTTCATAGACAATAACTCTCAGTTTTCAAATAAATTAAAATCAGGGTTCCCACCCCTTTTTACCAATGATTTTTCAAGTCTTTTCCACTTGTTTTGGTTTCTAATATTCAATAATATGCCAGACTAATATTCACGCCATTTTGACCAATTAACAGAAACAAACCTACTCAAAAAATGTATTGGCTTACAAATTGGGCATCACTGTGGCTTTTAAGCAAGTCCTACTCTGCACAAGCTCTAACCAAAAGCAATATGTAGGTGATTCAACGTTTTCAGGCTAGGGTATACTTTGTTTTTCCACATGCCGTTATGTCTCTTGCACAGTCGGGTGTTCAAGCCTTTTCAAAGTATACAGTTGACCACTGACATGTGACACTACAATTCACTTGCATTGTGTAGACCAAAAGAGCTGAGACATTCTTCTAAAAATCCTCATTTGAGATCAGCAAATAATAGAAAGTCATACAAATCTGTAATGGCACGAGTGTGAGTAAGATATAAAAGAAACAGAAATTTCCATGACCTTTCAATTCCTGGAAAACACCATTTTAAAATTCCCTGATATATCCAGGTTTACCATGACCGTGGGAACTCTGTAAACTGTCTATGAAACACCATTTTCTGTTACCATGCAATATCAGTACAATTAAAAGGGTAATTCTAAAAAGTTGGAGTGTGCACAGAAGTGGCGTAGGAAAATATAGTCATACATCAATTTACAGAATAGGAAGAGTAAAATTTTCCTATTTTCAGACAAGACAAATATACAGAGGAGGCTGGCACACATGTTTTTAAGGGTTCTCAAGTTAGGGAGAGAGTAAGCAGCTCAGCAGAAGATTTGGATGCCATTTCTGATGAACAGCATGCATAAAGAGGGCCCTGATGTCTAATTGAAGTTCCATCCAACTGGCAGTGTTGATGTAACATTCCATGGCTTCAATGACTTAAAGCTTCTTTCGATGGTTGAACGTTGCTCAAGCAAGACAGACAAAGGACAGACAGTGCAGCGGAACTGGCCTTGACTGTGGAAACCTTAGTACCTTGGACATGCAGGACATGCCAAACCATTATTCTAAATTTCAAACATGTAACTTGATTAAATCCTGTATCCTGCCAAAAGAAGTCCAAACCTGTGTGATGGAGAGGCACTTACCAGTTTTGGGGCTTGGTGTCTGATGAACGCGTACGCCGGTGATGGCATTGATGATGGTGTTGTTTCCATTGTGCTTGCTCACCAAGTCAATAATTTGAACTGTAATTTCTTTTATAGGACTCCTGTCCAACCTGGGCTCTTCTGTGGACTGCAGAAGAAATGGAAACTCATGAATATCACATTCGATTGCGGAAGAAAAACACTTCTTCCATAAACTAAAGTACATTTTCAACATGAGTACCTAAAAGTGCTTTTTGGAGAGAAACTGTAGAGCCTTACTTGCAAGTTAAGGCTTCTATTGAAAAGGTGTACTTACAATGCTGACATGAATCTCGTTGCTGGCTGAATAAGATGGCTCACATGTGATGGACTCTGCATACTCTGCTGTGAGGTTCTTTAGCAGGTACCAATGTCTCAGCTCATTGCATACATGTTCTATGCTTAAGCCCTGTAAGAACAGAAATATCTAACTTGAGTTGGTTCATGAGTTTAAGTGTTTTTCAAATAAATATTTTCACAAGGTAATATGCATGGTAATCCCCAATAACTGCTCCTCAGTTTTTGGGTTTGACTCCCATAGCAGAGATTACAGTTTGGCCAGAGGGAAAAGACAAAGAATAAAAGAAAAATTTAGGTGGCTAGGGAGAAAGTAAAAGAGACAAAGACAGTGCGTTTCTTCCCTTGTCAAATATTAATCCCACTACACTCCTCCCCCTTATGATGTCTTCTCACTGTTGTTGCTGTAGCCAGTTAGAAGAAGAACCACAAGTTCTTTATACTTGTCACTGTCCTTTGTTGCACTCACTTGTCTCTCGCTCAGCAATTCTACTTGGCTGGTGGGCAGCTGCCAGCGGTCTTTCTCAAACTCGAGACTTATACGATGACTGCCTAAGTATTAAAGCGTTACGGGATATTAGCTCAGGAATGCCTGGGTTCGGAAAAGGATCCTGTGCCAAGGCTTATTGTACAAGACGTATTTCTTGTGCTTCTTTCAGCAGGAAAAAAAATCTTTTGGATATGACAACAAAGCTTGCAAGAATTGAGCTAGTTTGGAAAACTTCACCCTAGAGGAACGTTGTCTCCTAGATGAAGAGAATCTGATCTTTAACTGCTCTCTCAGTTCTACTCTGAATTAGGGAAGGGTGGAGAAGACATTTGAAGATGGGGGAAATGGCCCTAAAGCTCATAATTCAATCTCTCTCCCGTAAAAGTATGACTCACTTGAGGCATGTTCTCCTTGTTAAAGGTGAATGTGATGTTGGCACAGCTGTTGTCCTGGTAAGAGAAGCTGGTGTGGCATTTGGAGGGTGGAGGAGGAGCTGGCGGCCAGCATTCTCCAAGGCTGGGGCAGGGTTTGACAAAGCAGTGCTCTTCTTTAATGGGAACACAGGATTGGCCAACAGGGCACCCACCTCTACCCTTTCCTGCCCGACATGACTTTGGTCCACACCACATCTAAACAGAAGAACAATAATGAGTATTTTAAATCTTAAACGGAACAAATATACTCCTGAGTAAATGATTATGAGTCCTTAAGAAAATGCTTGTCTAGCTGATAAGTTACCATGGTGCAATGAACCCTTCCATTCTGACACTGGCAGATGTTGCAGTCTTCCTCCCATTTAGAGCCATCAGCAGTTAATTGTCCATTAGCAATACAGGGTCTTCCAATAACTGTGAAAGACATAAACATAACAAGGCTGATGTCAATGGGAATGGACTCCCCACAGGACCCTGATGTGATTTCATTGGCTGTAAAAAGTTGTTGTGTGTATTCTATTCGGTGCCTGATAGTAAATCCTAGAGTATTGCTTGAAGATTTACATTGTCTTAATTGTAAAATTATATGAATTAATGTCATACAAGCTATATATTACATATCACGTTTCATAACCAAAGCAACAAATCGTCAAATTAAACATTTCTGTGTTTCCTGTTAGCATGCTAACAGATTCGCCTGCTACATTTACATTTGGATTTATACATTTGGCAGACGCTTTTATCCAAAGTGACTTACAGTGCACTTATTACAGGGTCAATCCCCCCGCAGCAACCTGGAGTTAAGTGTCTTACTCAAGGACACAATGGTGGTGGCTGTGGGGATCAAACCAGCGACCTTCTGCTTAACAGTTTAGTGCTTTTAGCCCACTACGCCACCACGACTGCTAAGCTAACATTTCCACATGTATTCCCTACTTCAAATCACAAGAGCATCACAACGATGAATTTCATGCTATATATGGTAAATATAGTAATACTGTATTTTCTGAGTGTATTTGTGTTCACCCACATGTAAATAGGACCCAGAAACGTTGCATTGGAATTTAATGGTTTGGTAAATTGATTTAGTAATACTATTTTTAAGTGTTAGGGTTGCTACTCGTCGTGTAAAATATGGGATAGTCAGCTGGTCAGTTGAAAAATTTGCCTACAAATGGTGGTAAAACTGTGAAGTGTTTTCTATATAAATGTTCAATAAGATCAAACAATGTATGAATACAATCATAAAGACAAGTACAGGTGAAAGAAAAAAATAAACAAATAAAATAAATAATAAAAAAAAAATAATGTCTAAACCAACCAAAATGTATACCTAAATAATAAATAAAAAAAAAAATATTATTTCTTATTACATTTAAGTGTCCCTTATTTTAAAACTTCAAAAGTGGCAACCCAACTGAGTGCATGTGTTCAGCTACATGTAAATGCATAATTAGGACACTGAAGCATTTTCATTGGCTGAAATTGTTTTTTTTAATTATTATTCTATTCAGTGCATGATAGTAAATCCTACAATATCCATTATGCATTTCCTGTGGTTCAATTTCCTCCAAAGCTAACATATTCAGCCCATGTACCGCACGTAACTATATAAAAATGTTGGAAAGGTTTTTATATATATATATATATATATATATAAAAAAAATGTTTTACTTTTTTTTTTTTTTTTACTGGATTTATGTGATCAGCTGCAGCAGGAATTAGTAACAGATGCTTCTAATCAGGCATTACAAACAACCACCCCAGGGAACCAAGATTTCATGGTGGAAAGGGGTTTGTTTGGCTTGATCTTTTTGAGTAAAGAATTACCTCTGCTCAAGTAATTAATGAGCTTTTTGAAGAACTAAAACATTGACTTAATTCAATCAAGGTTTAAGTGTTTGCTTTGTTGTGACAGGAAGAGTTTTGTTTGTATTCGTGCAAGTCTCGGTGTTAGGATTCAGGAGATTACCTTGTGTCTCAAGGAAACAGGTGAGGTCCATAAGATTATGTGGTGCAAAAATCTGTTTGCACAAGCTTATATGACTCTCACCTTCTTGACACTCTGGTCCCGTTCTTCCAGGTGGACAATGGCAGCGATAACCATTGATTTCATCAACGCAGGTAGAGCCAAATGCACAGGGAGAAGACTGGCACTCGTTTATATCTGAAGGTCGGAGGAGAACCCATTAGAAATCACATTCTGAATTTTCAAATTGGGTAAATCATTCCAGAAAGTGATCAAAAAGAGAAAAAAGCAAGGACATCGATCCTTCCACCATTATAATACTAGTTTCCTTACATTAAGCTCTCAGGTATGCATAACCATGTTTGGGAATCACTGTTCTATGCCATTAAAATTTGGCAACTAACACAGTGATACTTTTGATTGAGACAAGCTAAAAAATGACACCCTACCATGATGGGCAATAACATCTTATGCTCAGCTGACAGCAATGTCATAAGCATGCTGAGCTCATTTGCAAGTTTGGATGTATCAAACAGTAAAGCCAGAGGTATGTCTCTTACAGCCAGATGAAAGTGTTTAAAAGAGCAAAATGAGCTTTCTAATCAGAGCTGGATAACCAGGCTGATTGGCTTTCGGTCACTGCGAGCCAGTTTCTCCAAGGGGCTGTGAACATCAGCGCTGTTGAATGCAAGAAACGTGCTTGCTGGCTTTTTGGCATTCTGCCCAGAGGGCTGGCTAATTGGGTGGCTAGACCGTGCATTTTGCTCCAGCTCTTGTTTGTTTTTGAAGAGATGTATTGCACATTAACAGGGCTGACAGCCAAGAGGATCAGGACTGGGATCAGGCTTCATCTAACACTCACTTATGCGGCAATCCGGCCCGGCAAAACCTGGAGCACACTCGCAACGATACCAGTTTTCACCATCCACGCACGTCCCGCTGTTGTAGCTATGGACAGAGAAAGATAAAGGGTCAGACACAGTTCAGACATCATCACACCATTACAAATCCCACTATTTTGAACATATGGAAGACATATGCTGGTCCCAAAAATATTTGGACACTTTGACACTTTAGGGGCCATTCACATTGAACGCACTTTTTTTTTTTTTGCATCAGTCTGTATTGTTTTTCAATAGTTTTTCTATGCAAACGTGCTAAATGGACGTCTTTGGCCAATTTGTTTCAGTGTCTTGCACTGAAAGATTGTGTGTGTGTGTGTGGATGCATCAAAATAAAAACGGGTCTCAAGACACCTATATTACTGTAAGCTCTATTTGTTGCTCTGAGTCTAGCTTTTTTTATTGCAAGAATCTGATCAATCTGAATGGCCACTAGGTATCAAACAAAAAATGTTACTGCATTAGTTAACCAAGTGGCATCTGCAAACAAATGTTGCTAGACCTTTTCGCAGAACTAACCTTTCCACATACATTTTTAGTGGTTGTCAGATCCACTCAAATTCACACAAGTTGCCTAGCAGAGTACCTACAGGTGTATTTCATCACATTAGCTATGGATATATTCCACTAACGATTGCCAGCCACAAAGTGTCCAAATACTTTGTCTATTGTGTTAGAATTTGTAACCTTAAAAAAACTCTTTATGTGAAGTCTTTTGCTTAAAAAGTATATCTGTGCCATATTTCTTTAAAATAAATGCCACTTGGTTTGATATTTTATTATATAATGAACAGACATTATACATTTTAAAGTGTGGCTTAAGTGTCCAAATACTACAAGATAATCTATTATGCAGTTATATCACTCAACAATCCCTGCTTACTGCATGCAGTATTTGATATAATTGAACTCCCAACAACAGAATCTTGCTCAGACCAGCTCTCGAACAGATGAACTCGATGTCAAATGCACAATAGGCAGCGATCTGAACGCACCATTGGAATGACAGAAGCTATGGGAGTGCCTCTTTCCCAGTACTGTGAGAGAGTGTGAGAAAGTGCGGCACAGCTGTATGGGCCTGTTTACAGCGGCAGGCTGTGTGCGCAAATGTTTTGCCAGGACTTACCATGGGTGTGGGTTGCAGTCGTTGGTATCTGAAAGGGAGGGAGGGAGAGAGGGAGAGAGAGAGAGAGAGAGAGAGAGAGAAAACGGGTTGTTAGACTTCACACCCATGTGTGCCCAGAAAAAAGAACAACAGTGAACAAGTCAGAGCTTGTGTTGGTGTGCGCGTGCGTATATGTGCACGCATGGGCGTCAAGCTTGGCAGAGTCGCTTATTGTTGTGTTTCCTCAACCTTCAGTCATTTTTAAAGGAATAGTTCACCCAAAAATGAATCTTCTGGCAATATTTACTCACCCTAATGTTGCTCCAAACACATATGACTATGTTAGTGAAAGTGAATAGTGACTCTTGGATGTCAAGCTGAAAAAAGGACAGTAAAAGTTGTCGATACGACTTGTCATAAAAATTGGCGTGCGCTATGTCTTCTGAAGCCAAACGATCCCTTTGTGTGATGGACAAACCGAAATTTAAGGTCATTATTTCTCCTCAAATGAAATCATTGTTCCACTCCAGTTTACAGCATCTAAACCAAACAAGCTGAACAATGCTTTTCTTCAAAAACATTTTGTGTTCTATGGAAGGAAGTAATTCATATGGTTTGGAGTGGCATTATGGGGAGTAATTATTAAAGGTGCACTCTGTAACTTTTGTCTTTGTGTCATCTTGGATTTACACTGACACCTAGTGGCTTGGATGCAGCAACAGTTTTCAGTTTCAGATGTCATTGCAGAAATGTAATATTCACAGTCAGTCATGATTACTTTAATCAATGAGTGAAAGTGTCCAATAACAGGACGGTTACTGAGATTAAGAGAGAAGTATTTGGCTGGTCATGTGATTCTAACATGGCAGCCCCCATGTGAGGACCCTCTCCATGTAGAATAAAAACAGCTTTTATATGGTTACTGATATGACTGGATTACACTCGAGTCTTCATTTTAATGTGAATGGTCATGATTTCCTACATATATTGCAAAATTACAATTTATGTCTTTTTAAGTTAAACTTTTAAAAATCTGGAAAAAATTACAGAGTGCACCATTAAATAATGACAGAGTTTTCAATTTTGGGTGAACTATTCCTTGAAGTCTCAGTTCACACAGACGCCAAGGAGAGAGTGAGAGGTGTACAACAATACATGAGACACAATGAAAAAATGAGAAACAGAGGAGAGGAGGGTCGGCTTTTGGAAGGGGGGGGGGGGGGGGGGGGGGGGCTGACATCTGTCTCCACTTTCCCTTATTTAAATTTTTCCTTCATAGCTGGCAGCTATCTACAATGTCCAGCCAGTGTGAGGTGGGTTGAGAGAAAGAGTGGAAAAGAACGAGCAAGAAAAAGCCAGGAAAGAGGAACTTTCCTATACTCACCGACTCAATGCGAGCAGGAGAGAGAGAATGTGTTGAAGAAATGAAAGTATTCACTTTTATTAGAGAAACTATTTCCCACACTAACTATTTAAACTATTTCTATCTAAAAAGTTACAAGGACAAGGCCACAGGAAATCGTATTACTCTCTGTGCAGGTGAGTCCCTCCCAGCCTTCCTTGCAGACGCAGGTGAAGGAGTCACCGCTGACTACACAGGTGCCGCCGTTCTCACATGGGTTGGGCAGACAGCTGCTGTTCTTGGCTGCAGAGGAGCAACAAGAGAGGTCAGAACCCTTTGAACTAAACTTATGAACTGTACAGATAAACACGACTACAACCAAAACAAGACAGCCACACTTAAAACAGACCCGCTGCATTTTGAAATCTAACCAAGTATAACATTTCCCAAGGCTTGCTCTGACTGAATTTCCCATCAAATGAATTATAAGTGGACTGTAAGCCAGATATGATGTTTTCTGCATCGAGCGAATTTGCGCAAAAATGCTTGACTCAAAATCTGAAGGGCTTATTTTACAGATCGTGCTATTTAAAGTACGGCCAACACTTTCACAGAAAGAGAGAGAGTGTGTGTGTGTGTGTGTAGAAAAGTTGATCCAGTTCAAAACTGTAAACTGGGCCGACTGAACATGGGCCGTTCAATTTGAGCAATTTTCTCCCATTCCCAAAGGCAACCTTGACTTTGGTCTCAAACTCTTAAAAGTTTCTGAATTAGCAAGGGTTTAAATGGACTGTTCACCCACAAATGAACATTCTGTCATCTTTCACTCGCCCTCAAAATGTTCCAAACCAGTATGACTTTCTTTCTTCCATGGAACACAAAAGGAGATGTTCAGCAGAATGACAATATTGGTCACCATTTTCATAGTATGAAACAAAAGATGCAATGATAGTAAATGGTGACTAACACTAATATCTCCTTTTGTGTTCATACAGGTCAAGACATGCGGGTTTGAAATAGCTCAAGGGTGAATAAATGATGACAGTATTTTAATATTTGGATTAATTATCCCTTTCAATTACATCATCATACATTTTTTTAAAAAGCACCATTTAAAAAAAAAAGCTTAAACATTCCAAAACCCTTGTAAAAACTTGCTAAGAGAGTGAAACTGAATGGGCGCCACCAAACTTGACAACTGCTACCAACCTATGTTACAGGTGGCTCCTTCCCAGCCAGGTAAGCATCTGCATTTGAAGATGTCCCCTTCATCATGGCATGTACCTCCGTTGTTGCATGTGGCTTCGTCACATTGGCTGTCGCCTGAAATTATTATATTGATCCAGTATTATTTTACAACTTCATGTGCACACAAACAAAAACTCAAAAACAAAAAAACAACAGTAGCAACAAAACTATGCGAGTCATAAAGAAAACAGTGATTCGTACGGGAGTGGCAGGTTTTTCCCTTCCAGCCATTTCTACATTCGCAGTAGAAATCGTTCACCAGGTCTTGACATGCTCCTTTGTTCAGGCAGGGGTTCAAACTGCAGTCATCTATATCTGAGAAAGTAATAAGAAGAAAGAATTAGCCCAACAAAGTACAAACAATTATAAAACGTTAGAGAAAGTTAAAACCACGGACAAATGTATTCAAATCAACATACTGATTTCACAGTGAACTCCTTCCCAGCCATCAGCGCAAATGCACTGGTATACATTTACTTTATCGATGCATGTTCCACCGTTCCGACATGGATTACTCTCACAGTCATTTATATCTGAAAAATAACAATAAAGAACATAGAGTTTTGTATCATTAGAAATCATAGGCCAAACATTAAAATAATTTAAAAGGAATAGTTCACCCCAAAATTTTCAAAATTCAGTCATCATATGCGCACCATCATGTTATTCCAAACCAGTACTGCTGGTATTTCTTTCATGGAGCACAAAAGGAGATGTTAGACAGAATGTTCGTCTCAGAGTCTGTTAGTCCCTTACAATCTTTTGTGTTCCACTGAAGAAGTTACACAGGTTTGGAACAGCAGGAGAGTCAGTAATTAATGACAGAATTTTAAATATTGGGTGAACTATCCCTTTAAATGAGGTAAGCTTTCAGTCTTACTCTCGTGGCAGTAGGTGCCTCTGAATCCTTCCTGACACTCGCACGTAAACTGGCCTCCTGCCTGGCTCCGGCAGCGTCCATGAGGGCCACAGACATTTGAGGAGATATACCGCACCCCATCAGGCGTACTGTTAGATGCCACAGCAACAGTGCAGCTGTCAATTACTGTGAAAGAATGAAAGCTTGAAGGGTTAAAACTCTAGGTTCATTGCAGGCCAACAGCAATTAACATAAAACCTAGGAAAGCTGTGCTTGATTTTTTAAGGGAAAAAAGTGTTCCACAATTTTTGATCAATGCATTTTTGTGACTTTTCTGACTTTTCCAGAAATTTGTGATTGCTGGTTAAGGATAAAAGGCTTGTGATACAACAATTGTGTGCCGCTGTATAGCAATCCAGGCAAATGTTTAAGATCTTTAACGGTTCACTTTACAGTGAAAATCCCTTTTTACCCCCACTCTTGCACTGCAGAGTGGGTGATGAGGCCCTATAATGCACATAAGCCCTCGTTCTCTTCCATGAGTTGAAAGAAACATGATGGGTTTATCTAGCTGTGGGGTTGGTCTGACTTACTCCCTCCCCAAAAACACACATGTATACACAGCCAAGGCAGAGAATCCCACCAAGTCATTACCACAAGAACACACACAGAGCTGTTAAGAAATTGGCAAACTTTCACAAGGTTTTGGAAGGGATAAAAAGTGTTTAAGAGAATGTGTGTGTGTCTCCAGAGAGGTTACTGTCAAATAGCTCACTGAAAAAGCCTCATGTAACACAATCTGAGCTGTTTCCCTGTCTTTCTCCCTGAAGGTGGTGGGAGAGAACACAGGCCTGTAATCTAGCTTTACTCAGCAGCTGAACAATGGCATGCAACTCCTGGATCACCTTACTGTGGGTTTCAGGGGCAGTGTATAAAGAGATACAGTGATTCTCACCTTGGCATGATGTGGTTCGACAATGGTCCTTCAGGTGCGAGCAGTTTTTGCCTTCGTAGTCATCGGGACATTTGCAGAAGTAGTCTGAAGCCAGGTTGAAACACTGGGCACCGTTCTGACACGGGCTGGGCTTGCAGTAATCGATATCCAGCTACACCAGAGAAAGATTTAGAGAAGAAGAAACAAGCTCAATGTTGAGGGGAAAATGATATTCAGGCATTTTTTGGTTTGTAGAAAACTCCTCACAGAGCTTGCCAGGAAACAGCACACTGAAACACTCGGGAGAATGAAAACAAATATGGAGAATATTTCCAAGAGGTAGCCAAACCCTACCGGTCACAAACCTAGCCACTCTTTTTTTTTTTTTGTCTCTCACTCTAAAGGGTACAAGCAGGGACAATATGTAAACTTTTGGTTGGGCACTGGACTCGCTTCTTAAATTTACTACTTCATAATTTACATACAGTAAAAGATATGTTAGTGTAATCGCACAATTGTTTTAGGACCAAATATATATGCGTTTTAAATAAACTAAATCAAAAATGCATCTGAACTTGACAGCCAGTGATCACCATGCATTTTCATGAAATGTTAAAAAGCAACTTTTATATTTTAATAATATCTTGTTTAATAAAAAGCCTTGTTTGACTTTTTTCCCATGAAACATAAGTTTTAAGCAAAATAAGGATGGGTATATGATGACAAAATTTTCTATTTAAAGCAAATGATCTGTGGAATGTGTGACTTTCTCTCACCTGACACAGCTGACCAGAGAAGCCAGCGGGACACAGGCACTGAAATCCGTTGACTTCATCCTGACACCGACCGCCATTCAGGCACGGGCTGCTAGCACACTCATCCATGTCCTTCTCACAGTGTTCACCTGAGAAACCAGGCGGGCAAAGACAGCGGTACCCATTCACCAAGTCCTGTCAAAGAAGTGCCAGAACTTTAGAATTTCCAGGAAGAGACGTGGCTTAGGTAAAATAAACTTTTGGCCATAATCATTCATGTTTTCCTGGTATCAACAACCACAAAGTATATTTACATTTATGTTATTAAGTCTAGTTGGCATTAATTATTTTTTGAGTGGTATCAAGACCTCTGAAAAATGGTTTTGCCTCAGATGGTATGCCCATAAACTGTTGAAGGATCGTGTGTACCGAATGCAATTTTTTGTTGTCAAAGTTGAAGAGGTTCATGGGAATAATATTGGAGTTGTGTTTGAAGCAGACAGTAGTGATTAAAGGAGATATCCTTGACCACATCTGTACACTGGACTTTGTTCTCAGAGTAATCTAAGGCTGTTGATTTAACACATTAAGTGTGATTAATTATATAAATAACGCATAAAAAAGTACACAATTAATCATGTCCCTGGACCATATTAAGGAATATTCCTACAATTGGAATACCACCTGTTTTCTGCAGGGGGCAGTGAGCGAAACTCCAGCTGTTTAGGCAACGCGCAGCTGTACTGAAAACAAACCACACTCGTCTTGCTTGACACTAGTGACAGCACAAGATGAGAATGCATTCTTGTGTTCAAACAAATGGACGAATGCTGGGATCTCGAGACCTGTTTTCCTTAGTTTCAAACTATGTTTATCTTGACACAGCAACCTAAAAACGCAGTGTTTATGATGCTCAAACTGTCCGTCTGATGTGTCCTGTGTACACTGACACGTCCTTAAAAAAAGCCCTTATTATAAATCTATTTTGTAAAGATAGTAATCCATTTTGCCACTGAATTTGTCTGTGGACTATAGGCCAATGATAGGCTTACGTTCAGTAATGTGGAAATAAATAATATATTGACTTACAAAGCCAATTTTTGTATTGTCTTATAAATGCTTTACTTGTTTGCCACAATAATTTAAAGCATTTTAATTTGAATCTGAATTGTTATATTTATAATGTATATAATGTTTATAATTATTTAAATATAACTATTTATAATTATTTAATCATAATATATTGGGGGCATTTCTCAGCAAAAATTTATGTGTGCAATTAATTGCAATTAATTAATTAATTGGCATCTCATCTAATCAATTCGATAAAAAAACATTTAAATCAAATCGACAGCCCTATTTATATCCAATTTCTGATAAACCCACCCCAAAACATGATGTAAAAACCAATTGGGTTTGGTTATTTCAAATGGCAGTCAGACAGCCCCTTCCTGTTTAAGCAAGCTGCGATGTGAACCAGATATTATGCCAATAATCAAAAAAAAAAAATTTTCAGGGAATGGTAACAAGAACAGATCAGGAGAGCTCTTACCTTGCAAGTGCCTCCATTCAAACACTGACCCCGGCAGTCATTTACGTCTGAAAATTAGAGATTTATCTATATTTAGAAGCAATAAACATGCTTGTAACCCTCTGCAGATAGGACTCCATGCAAGCAAGATTCCTTTGATTTAAATAACCACTAATAAAATCCATTGACAAAGCAGATGAAAGAAATTGAGCTGTATCTCACTCACTTGTGTCACAGTTCTGACCCATCCAGCCAGGGAGACACTCGCAGAAATATCCACCAATAAGATTGTGGCATGACTTGGCATTCACGCAAGGCTTTTCTTCACATTCATTGGCATCTTTTGAAAAATAAATAAATAAAATGTCTTAATTACTACAAGTGAAAATTATGCACATGTTCTGGAAAAATACATTAAGTTAAAAAGATTTTCAGATTTCTTATTGATTGACTAATCTCTCACCAATCAGACACATTTTGCCGGTCCAGTGAGGAGGGCAGGTGCATTTGAAGCCATTGACCAAATCCTGACAGGTACCACCATGTTTGCATGGGTTGGGTGAACAGTCGTCCACATCTATAACACCAGACCAGGTTAGACACATTAAATGTTCTTGCTGATTTGTATATGATATGAGTCTTGTGTTTTGTATTACTGAAAAAAGCATGACTGTGTGCCTTCTTACTTATATTGCAGGACGGGCCACTCCAGCCGACCTCGCAGAGACACTCATAACCCTGACTGGTTTCTTTGCATGTTCCTCCATTGGCACATGGGTTGGACAGACAGGCACGTTCCGCTGTGAATGAAACATTGTCTCGCTCTTAGGGGGCTTTCATAGCAAATGCATTTTTGCATTAATCTGCACTGTTATTCTACGTAAACAATGATTGTTTTGTATTTTTTGTACTGAGCCGACTGGCCATTCTGCTTAAGAGTTAGTTTAGTTTTCATCTTCCTGCTTAAGAATGAATGATTCCCCCTATAATCTGAAGGAGAGGATTTCTTGACATTGTCCCAAAAAGCTGTCACCACCATGAGAGCCTGAATCTTGATGAAGCCGGGCAGGAGGAGAGAATGATGTGTGGGGGGGGGGGGGGATTCCATCTGGCAGATATCATCACCAAAGCCATCTAACCACTGACTGTCAAAATAGAGGAGATCCACAGGCAGGACATATCATAACAGAGGATTAGCAGACCTAGGAGCCCTTCCTGACACTGTAGACAGTTCAGGCCAGAGGTCTGACATCATTTGATCCCCTGTATTGTCTCTATGCCCTCACCTCTCTCTGCAGCTAAACCTGACAATATTAAAAGGGATAGTGCACCCAAAAACGAAAATTATGTCAATTTACTTACCCTCATGTTGTTCCAAACCTGTGCGAGTTTCTTTTTTTCCATGGAACACAAAATATGAAGTTCAGGCAGAACATTAGTCACAATTCACGCACATTGCATCTTATTTCCATGCAATATAAGTGAATAATGACAAGATTGAATATTCTGCTTTATATCTTTTGTGTACCACAGAAAAGGAAATAAAGTTATATGGGTTTGGAACAACATGAGGAAAAGTAAATTAGGACAGAAGTTTCATTTTTGGGTGAACTACCCCTTTATGAGTGGTATACAATGATATTGCTACAGTACCTCTCAATTTGACTTAATCTCAGTAACAACAAAACTAAATAATGTTTTGCACAATCGCTCTCAAGGGAATTGTGCCAACACAGAGAAACAGAAAACAGTGCATTAAGCTTGCCAACATGTATACAACCAGTGAAGATTTATTAAAAGAGACAGATAAATTCAGACCGAACAGCTGCATCAAAATCGCTCTTTGTATTAACTTACAAAGCAGCTATCATTATGTTTAAGAGGGCCATAAACAGTGAAAGATGGTAAAAATTTGTTTGGTAATGCCACAAACTACAGTACACATGAAGTAATTCATAATGTCGTAAATCAATCAAACTTAACAAGAACCTAAAGCACCATGCGTTATTTTAATATTTACAATAACCTATTATATATATATATATATATATATATATATATATATAGTGCCAAGAAAATGGCAAAAAACATTTTTTATAAATTCTTTACTAAGTGCACTCTTGATGGAGTTACTTCTTTGAATCTGAAAACCAATAACAGAACAAACAACTGAAACTTTTCTCAAATTCTCAAGCATTAAAAAACGTCAAACTCCTCTTGTTGCCAAACAAAAATACACAGCCCAAACATAATTCAGATACATTAAAATGCTATAAAACCAAATTCTGTGCCACTAGCGACACCAAACGGAGACGCAATTTGTTTGTTTGAGCAGCCCAACTGGGACGGACATAAGAACAATGGCTCAACCAATGGCGTGCTTTTGGGGCGGGACTACTAGGCCACGTTCACACAGTAGCAGAATATAGTTGTCAGACCTTTTGAGTGCTTAATACATTTACGTTCACACACAGGATGGTTATTTATGGGTGTGACATCCGGATTCTATAACCGA
Organism: Moxostoma hubbsi; assembly: GCA_032164185.1. Taxonomy (NCBI): domain Eukaryota; kingdom Metazoa; phylum Chordata; class Actinopteri; order Cypriniformes; family Catostomidae; genus Moxostoma; species Moxostoma hubbsi. Next base: position 11,325,999 of record JAVLUX010000021.1, read on the forward strand.
ACTGACACCTGCAAATTTTCAGATCACACAACCATATTCTCAGCAAATCTGTGCTGTGTGAATGGAATTGAACTGGACAACTAGTTGTTAGCTACGTCATGTATAGTGAGAGACACGCTGATTATGATCTGATGGATGAACTCGCACCTCGATTGGACTCATTTATTTAATAATGCGGCGGCAACTGTGATAAGACATGCCGGTGTTATGGACATCGTCATATTTTAGTCACTTTCACTACAGTTACAGCTGTTAGTGTACAGCTGTGACTTCGGTTGTTCGGCTACTGTACACTGTTGTATGAATGGGACATTTAAAGACTGTAAGCAAATATGGTTGTCAATCCCAAACACTGACTGTTTGAATGTAGCCCCTGATTGAGCAAACAATTGTAAAATGGAAGGAGAGTTTGAATGGTTTGATTCCACTAGTGGTGTAGAAATCACTTCACCTATAAAATGTCAGGTGTAACACCAAAATAATGTGACAAAGATTCTAGAAATCTGCAATAGAAAGCACAATACTGACATTAAACCCATCTATACTCCATAGAAGAACCGACTTACCTCTTTCACAGTTGATGCCCGAGTAGCCATCCGCACAAGAGCACTGGTACTTGTCGGGCCCTGTATTGCTACATGTTCCTCCATTCAGACAAGGCTGATGAGTTCCACAGTAGTTCAGATCTGAGAGGTAAGAACATACAGTATTATCATTATGTTAGGAAGCAAAAACACAGAACAAACGAAAGTTTGCTTACCTTTGTCACAGAGTTGTCCACCCCAATTAGTGTCACAAAGGCACTGCCAGGGTTCCACACAAGTTCCGTGGACACAACCAGGATGAGGGATGCACTTGTCGCAGTACAAACCCTGCCAGCCATATAGACACCTGTAAGAGTTTGAAAGAGAAATACATACTAAGACCTGGTTTTAAATGCAAAAAGACTACGAAAAATGACTAAATGCCACCAAATGCCAGTATATACAGTGGTACAGTAAGTTGGCACTTAAGATTTACTTATAAATGTAAAAATTCCATTGCATATATTATAAATGATGAAAGTGGCACCTGCACACAAATGATGTTGGAGTGTAAATGCCATTTATTTATCTTTTCTGAGCTGTTTTTTTGTTACTTTTTACCAGCTTGACAAAAAAAATGAAGTGAAATTTTCACTTTTCCAATTCTCCTATTTCTCAAGAGGTGTCAGGACATTGTTGTGCCGTTATAACTGCAATACTTCACCGAAATAGTGTGTAATGGCTTTTTAAATAATAATTAGCCATCATTTTCTGCAGAGTATACTTCAAATGTGGTGAGAGTGGTGGTGGCGTAGTGGGCTAAAACACATAACTGATAATCAGAAGGTCGCTGGTTTGATCCCCACAGCCACCACCATTGTGTCCTTGAGCAAGGCACTTAACTTCAGGTTGCTCCAGGGGGATTGTCCCTGTAATAAGTGCACTGTAAGTCGCTTTGGATAAAAGCGTCTGCCAAATGCATAAATGTAAATGTAAGGCTCAGATAGAGTTTTATTGTTTTTCAAGGTGTTCACTGAAGCGTTCCCCTTTTTATAAACTGCATTATAAAACCCCGCTACAGTCCACTAGGGACAGGAACCACTGTCAACTTCTCTGATTATTTAATGCCAAGCCATGCAAACAACAAACACCAGCTTTAAAACTCCACTGGGTCTTTTAAAAAGACTAACATTAGTTTGTGGCAGGACACTCTGTCTCAATAAAAGCGGAGCGGCTTGGCCCCAAAACTGTTCTAACCATCTGAGTGTGGGGTGGGGGGGGTGGGGGAGTTGCAGACTGCATCATTTCAAATGTATTTACGACGGGTTCTTTTGCATTCTCACTTTTGTTCCCATGCAGCAGCTCTCCGCCCCAGGCATAAAATAAAGAGATCCAACACTCCGGCCACAGGATATCTCAAAGCCTGTAATTAAAAGCCATTTCTCCAGAAAGGCTCAGTGGTAGCTCTTCCCTGCACTTCTCCATTAAAATGGCTGTAATTAAACAGTGTTTCTCTGAGCTCAGGCGATAACCTGCTCTTTTAAAAAAAGGACTCTGATGAGATAGCAATTCACTTGAGCGCTTGGCCACGGGAAAACAGACTGCCCTCCGGGGGAAAAAAAAAAACAATTAGCCTGAGGCGGCAGTTCAGCTGTGAAAATAAACATGATGGTTGAGGAAATGTCTCTCTGTGATTAAAGGCAGCTATTCTTAAAAGTGCCTAAAGATTTAACTAAGAAATGTTTGCAAAGCACAGCGGTCAGCAATTTGCTCAACTTTCAGTTCTACTTGGAAAACTGTTAAATGATATTAAACCAGAAATATGTGTTCTGTTCCAAAATGTAGTGAGCTGCCTCATTGCCTTATATGTTCTGGGATAAGGTGCCGTTCACACGAATGCATTTTATGTCCATCTGTGCACATTTTCTATGTAAATAAGCACTAGATGGATGTCTCTGGCGGATGCACTGCGTCCAGCTGTTTTTCAGCTTCTTGCGCAGCGGCACAGCATTTTTTAGGCCTCATGTTATGTAAAAAAAACTTAAACTTGAAAAAAAATGTGTGTCAAGACACTTGCGTTCTTTTAAATGCATTGCACTGCTTCTAGCTTTTTTGAACAGCCCTTAAAGGGGTGGTCACATAGGCTTTGAGCACACCATTTTTTTCTTCAAACAACAACAAACCAGGATATGATGTCACACAGGATAAATAATACAATATAAATAATAATAAGTAAATAAAACATCACAAATAACCAATAATTGGATATTAAATGTGTTCTACTCATTTTCCTGTAACAACTAACAACATGCAACTCTAAAACATGCATTCTTTGTATTGAGCTAAGAGGCCAGCGTGTGATGTATCGAACTTCTATTGGTCACGCGTCCTCTCGACGTACAAGTTCACAGTTCAGAGTTTACCACGCTTGAACTTTGTTACACATCGTAGTATTAAATGTCTTCGAATGAGCTTGTGTTTCTGGTGTTCCGGATTCGGATCCGTTTGAATGTGAGTGAATGGAGTGTGAAGTGTATTGTGACTGCCCCTTTTGTCCACGTCAACACTAGAGGTCAACCGATAGTGGATTTTACAGATGTGATAACCAATTATTCAGCTGACAGGTTTTCAAATAAATTTATATAACATCAAAAATCATATTCTTATTCTTTCCTTACTATGACAAAGAGTCCAAAATGAATAAAATACCAGATGCAGTTTATTGTTCAACCAAAATCCCCCAAATAACCAGATTTGATTTGGTGCATAATGCTGAACTTTTAAATATAAACAAGCCCAAAACTCAATTTGCAATGACGAAATGTTGAAAAAACTATCGGCAACTATCGCAATACATTTTTGCCGATAACGATAGTTGCAAAAAGCAACTATCGGCACCAATTAATCAGTAAAACCAACATATCTGTCTACCTCTAGTCCACACTAATAGGTTTTCGGTTGAAAACACATTGATTTTGTTCGGTTTACGCCTCTCATCCACACTGCCGGTTAGTGCGTATGTGGCTATGAAACAAAAAGAAATGGCAAAATTGCTTCAAATTATGTTTATTCTCTAGTAAATCACAATAGCTGTAGACTAAAACCACTGTGTTATTTTATTACATATTAAACTACTCAGTTAGTTTATGACTTTGCATCCATGTGTATCCATGTTTTTTCAAAAGAAAGCAAATAAATTATGCAGCACTTGGAAGAAATCACTGAACTACAATTGTATGAACACAAACACATGAACACGCATAGATATGCATCTCATTCTCTTCCCCTGGTGGCCAAATTCATACACCATTAGTAAAACAAACAGTGCATTTTAAAACCCAATTAAAGGCAGACAGATTACAGTTTACAGATAAGGGCTCTACAGCTTGCCAGACAAATAGCTTTCTTCTTCAGTTGTGTCCAAATCATGGCCTCAGAGACACAGTCTAATTGGTGAGCACCACCTTTTTGACTGGAATTGACTGAACATTTTTTTTATTTAAGTGGATGTCAGTAATTGTGCTTTTTGTTGTCTGTGGGCCAGAAACAGAGCTTGAACTCTCAGAGCCTGGCAGGACAAGCTGGAGAAGGCACTCTAACAAAATGTATCCATGAGCCATTCTCTGAGGTCAAAGCTTGAATGGTTGCATCTTCCACCCTTTAGCGATGCATGACCAACACGCAAGACTAAAGAAAAAATAAAACCCATTGGCAGCCAGCACCCATGACATCACTAACCAATACATAAATGACCTGCACATTTGACTGAATTGATGTTTGTCATGTTTTGATGTAAAGGCTTATACTTAAATCCTTGCGATTAGTTTTGCACACCAATATAAATTGTGCCGACATTTGAAATTCTTCACTAAACTAAAATATACATTTATTTAGTTGGACTGGAAATTGAAGAAAAAACTGCCAACAAATACCAAGCATATATGGGAACTACTTCAATACTGTTTAAAAAGCATCCCAGATGGATACCTCATGAAGTTGACTGAAAAACTACCCAGAATGTGCAGAGCTACAATCTAGGCAAAGGGTGGCTGCTTAAAAGAAGCCAAAACCCCAGATAATTTAATTAAACATTTTTGGTAACTACATATTTCCTATACTTCCATTTGAGTTATTTCATAGTTTTGAAAAAAATAATCAAGAATGAGTCGTGTGTCCAAACTTTTGACTGGTAGTGTACCTCAAATTATCTCAAAGACTAAATTAAGGATGAAGAAGAATATTCTAAAATGACTCACTTGCAGCCCCCTGGTCGCTTACAAGACCCGTGTTCGGTGCTGCAGCCTTGTCTACAGATAGCTGTGAAATAGAGAAAGGGAAAGAAATAACAACAGTGAGATTAGTCACACCATGGGCCCCACTGTCCCCTGCTCACCCATGACAACATTTTGGGAATGTATAGGGCAGGAATCTTTCAAACCCCTGGCCTGCCAACTATATCCCACTCTAATTTGAGGCCTGTTGTCAAGCTTTGAGTGCTGTACGCTCCATTAACGCCTTGCAAAACATCATCTGACTATCTTCACCCAAATATGCAAATACCATCATCATTTACTTTTCATTTTTCAGTGCCTACTCCTTTAAGAAAATAGGGTGACTTTAAAATGCCTCTATACAAAAAGGAATCAATTCTTTTTGTCAAATATCTGTGAAGACTTGACAGTGATCAAGTCTACTTGCTCACCTGTGTTGCAGTCAGGGCCGGTCCATCCTTCCAGGCAAGTCTTGTTGCCATTTTGGTCACAGTTGTAATGTCCAAAGAACTCGTCTCGTGGTCGGCAGAACTTGTTGCATCCAAAGCCGTAGTAGTGTTCATCACAGGTTACCCGGATCTGGTACTCAAACTGAGCGATCGGGCCATTATGGGTCAGCCTCTGCCATTGTCGATTTGGGTTGATCATACCAGAGTGGTATGCTTTCTCGATGAGCTTTCCAGCCAAACCTGAACAGTTAGTGCGTCACAGTCAGAAAGGTCTTAAAACAACAACACCACACATTACTTATAGCGCTTAAGGTTAACCGTGAAGCTACAATGTCTCTGTATCTGGTTGCTTACAGACTGACCATTTTGCTGGCCTTAAATGACCCCTCATATCTATAGCTGAAGAGAGCCACTTTCACTTTTAAAGGGATAGTTCACTCAAAAATGTATGTTCTGTAATCATTTATGCACTATTGTGTTGTTCCAAAACCCATTTGACTTTTTTTTTTCTTTGTGGAATGCAAAATTATTTAATTATATTAGAAATCCTTTTTTGGAGCTTGACAGCCCCTGATCCCCATTCACTTTCATTGTGTAGAAGAGAGCAGCTCGGGAATCCTGCTAAACTTATAAACTTATAAGAGTTTGGAACAACAGGTGTGTGAACAGAGTGAATAATTAAATATTTGGGCGAACTATTCCTTTTTATTACAGTCTGCAAACAATAAGTAATCTCATTGGCAGCCAGCACTCATTACATCACTGACTAGTCTCTCACTGTCTGTTTGTGATCCACATATATTCAGACCATTAAAATACTCTCTCCCCTAGCTCTATCTCCACACCAAGGGGTAATTAAGCATAATAACAGTCAAATGTAGCATATGGGAGACTCTAATAAGCTTTCCAATGAATGCAAACTGACCTGTATTCCCTTCTCACACTCTGGCCAATGTTATATCCCCCTCCAATATCCCAATCAAACACACACCAACCAACAGAATTCATCCTCAAATTCTTCTACTCCCAAATGTGCTTTATCTATCTGTAACAGTAGGCTGACAGCTCATGTCTTTTGCCATCTCGTTGGATCTGACTATGAAAGCAGACTATGTGAAGTGTCTATTCCTCTCTCTCTCATAAACACAAGCTTTTATCTTTCAGGGATGTGCAAACTACATATTTTCAAACCAGACAAATAAGTGGGTTGCCAAGTTACTATCAGATGAGATCTTTCATTCAAAAACATATATGGTGCGCAACGAAATGGAACAGAATGCAGGGGTCTTGAGAAGTGTTTTTTAAAGTTTGACTATTAACTTGACGTAGAATCTTAAAAACACAATGCTCGTGGTGGGACGCTCAAAAAACAGCGCTAGGCCCAATGGAAAAAGATGTCCATCTGAGTGAGTATCGCTGTACACACAGTAAATTACACTTGGATTACTTTAAAGATGCAACAAACTGAACGACTAGTTGACTAATTAACTAAATAGTTAGGAAGCTCTGGTTTCGGGTTAACCAAACCCCAAAAAGATGCGTTCTTTGGGGGCGTTTACGTAAGATGCGTTCTTATGTTTAAAAACAGCTTGATGGAGCGCAATGGAATTGAAAATAATTTAGGGGACTTAAAAGACGTGTTGAAAGTTGAACCATATTGTAAATTGACACAGCATCTTAAAAATACCATGCTCGTGACAGGAAGCTGAACAAACATTGCAAGATACGATGCAATGGCAAAATATGTCCATCTGAAAGTGTACAGGTATAGAGACTCTAAATTTAATTTAAATTAATCTAAAGGCGCAATTTACCAAGAGGGTTTTAATGTGCAAACTGTCTAACAGCTTAAGCACAGCACACTGTTAGCATAATTAAAGCACCAACACTTTCAAAATTAAGATAAACTAGTCAACAGATAATGAACTATTCAGTTACTGGATGACTTGTTGACCATCATGATCCATCTCTTAAAGCAATCTTCTTTGTAAACTGACGCAACATGCAAAAATTGGTAGATTTAGCAACTCTTGTCCTAAGAGGAGGCAGGCAGATTGAAAAGAGATGATATTATGGCAGCCAGGCAGGTCTATAGTTCATGGGACTCTGGAATGCAGAGGGCTGTTGTGGCATTTCACTTGCTGCCAGAGCCAAGTGTCACGTCTTTACTACCTGCAGCCTGATCCACTTCACTGTGGGGTGAGGAAGTCACATTAAACTGTCAGAAGAGCCTCTACTCTATCAGGAAAAATGCTATGGTAGATAGCCAGTGAAAAAGAAATAACATTTCCTCTTTTCTATTTTTTTTACAGTACTTTTTGGAAGGTTATTGAAACAAAAACTGCCAATTTATGAAACTAACAAAATAATTTTTTAAAAGATCAAGTTTTACAAGAGCTTGGACTAAATCTGCATGTGATTACCAAAATGTTATTTTACAATATTTATGAAAACTAACATTGTTACAATATCCTCTTTAAACAAAGCAAAATCACAGATGTAGGCGAGCCTGATTTGGCTGAAGATTTGGGGATTTCCACACAGATTCTAAGCGCTTTCTAAAGCTTAACAGTTTACATATTAACAAGTTTTAGAAAAGACAACTAATCTAAAGTCTAAAATGACTGGCTCTAGCATTAGAAACCAAGAGCATTAGTATGACCACATTTCCAACGGGTATTAAGATGCGTCTCGTGAGATCCTATCACATATGGTCAGGTGGGGGGGGGGGGGGGGGGGCACTGTTTCATGATGGCATATATCAATCACTATGTCTATGTGTTACTGCATGAGAGTAAACTGCAAAAGTCATAAAAGAAAAAGAAAGCATGCAAAAAATGGCACGCTATTTCTCCCAGTTGCATCTGAAATTTAATCCAATTATTTGTTATTTTTGGGGATTACCTGTATTAACATTAGCTGGACATTCTTCTCACAAGTCCATGCATGTTGATTTTAGACACTGAAAAAGATGTTTGGTGTTTGTATCCGCTTTCTCATTTTCCTTCTTCTTTTAAACTGCTTGTAAATTACAACGTTTAAACTCCTGTTTTAGCGCAGTGGTTGATTGACAGGTGAGGCGTGGTGCTGCTGCTTCTGGGATGCATTCAGGATGGATTAGTGTTTACACATCTAATGCGATGCGGTCATATGCGTTTTTGACCACATTTGTATGTGGTTTTTGTGATCTGATCCCAAAACGTTTTAGACCCTGTTTAGGCCTCTATTTAACGCTGACCACATGTGATTGGATCACAAAAAATAATACCAGGTGTAAACGGGGTCTATAACCCGAAACACTTACACTTGATATACAGCAAACAAAAACCCATAGAGCCTGTAAGCAACACCCACTTTGAGCTCAGGATCCGATTCCTAGCTATAAAGTGGCTAAATCCAATTTAATCGAAACACAGCTGAACCCACTCAAGTTATTCAAATGAACTGCACCAGAATCAGTGTAGTGTCTAAATGGGATTGTTTCTGGGGTGTTAAGCCCTGTTGAGGTGTAAGACGAGAGAGGTTATAGCAAACATAACCTTGTGCATGAGCTATGCACCGTGACAGAAAGGCCGTGAGACTTTGACTGCTAACACCTGCCATTAGTCATCAGGTATTCGGAAACATTTTCATAAGCGTGAGGCCCCCCTCAACACAGTGTTTCTGTAATCCCCTCACACACACACATCCTCTTTTTTCCCCTTCCCTGTTGTCACACACACCTGTCAGCACACTTGATTTAAAGTCGAACAAAGTTTATGAGCAAAAAGGGTATAAAAAACAAACTTCAATTTCTTCAGTTTACCAAAAGTAAAAAAACAAAACCAAAAAAAAACAAGAATAAAAATGCAAAAAGCACAACAGGAACAGATACTCTAAGAATCTTGATACTCACTTTCACTGGCGGTCTCATTATTGAAGTCCAAGGCCTCCACTATCAATGTGTAGGACCTCTGGAAGAGAAAAACACATGCAGTCAGCAATGAAACCAAAACAGTGAAACATCAAAGCTCGTTTAACATCAACAGGGCTTTAGTCAGAGACCTTGTCTCACAACCATTAAACACCAATGACAAAATCTGACCGTGGGGACATGCTGAGAAATGTGCTGTACAAGATCAGAAGAATAACAGAACCTTGACCTTCTGGTAGTGCTGCCCTGACATTTTGGCCAGACATTACCAACTTTTCAATCAAATCACTGAGCAATAAGCATCCTTGCCGTCCTAACCTGATCTAAATAAAAAAAATTACATGGAAAAATTACAAATGCACAAATTTAACAGTCTGCACGGCTCAATTCTTTATATCATTAATAATCTTTATAACATATTAATCAGTTGTTTAGTTTATTTTAACTATGTTGCATGTCTACATTCATCTATGAATTCAAAACATCCCATTTGGTGCAATTAGGGCTGTTTAAATGATCAAACAGATTGAGCTTTTTATTGTTCTTGAACACTTTACTGACATAAGAGACTAAAGTTTTGTTATTCCCTAGACAATAATGAAACTTCCAGAAATTACAGACCTCAGACTTGTTTTACATTGTGCGTGTTTATTATGTGTGAGGATCTCCAAGTGCTGAAACACTGGGTCATGCCAGTCTACTGACAGTTATATTAGAGTTGGGAATCTTTAGGCACCTCATGATTCAACAATTGCAATTCAGGGAGTCACAATCCAATTTCTAAACAATTCTCAATGCATCTCAACAGCATATATTTTTCGAGACTAGGTGGCTTGTTGCTAAATTCTGTGTGCTAAATGCCATTCTGATCAACAATTAGAAATAGAAAAAGAGGGTATAATGACAGAGTATCGGAGGTGGAGTAAATGAAATGCTGCATTAGACTGACATTTGTCTTCATTCATGGGGCATCTTGTATTTTTACGGCCGTACATGAGAATGGTAAAATTTCGAGTGTGCAATAGCATGCCTTTTGTTCCTCGAATATGATGCCTTAAATAGAATTGCACTTTTTTACTATTTAATTTAAAATAGTGATTATTATTTTTTCTGCATCAATCCAGAATCACTTGAGAATGAATTGCAATTCTTTGGTTAATCAATTTTTTCCCCAACCCCAAAGTTAGGTGGCATCAGTTCAGAGGACTTTGAATCAATATTTTGCTTGTTTGAAGAGACCTTACTCTTGATGAGTTACTTCATTTGTGTTTATTTGGGTATATGTGGGACATGTTACCATGGTATCACAATATAATACCAAGGACATTGACAATATACCATTGTACTGAATGATTTTCATATTCATGCACCCACAATATTTACATGATACTTCAAGGTACAGTACTTTAAATAATACAATGTCACTAGTCCTACTATGACACCACTTCCACAAAAACCATTGGAAATACCATATAAGTTTTTGCTGGCTTTCACATAATGTTTCGCTATACAGGGCAGGCCATACATTATATATTGTATTCCCTGAATGTTGAGATATGTTTCCTTTGACCATTCTACATAACTGTCCTACACATTTTACAGAAAGGGGTAGAAGAAAGCAGGTTAAAAGTGGACTTTTTTGTTTTTTAAAAAACCCACAAAAATCCCCTTTCGCTTCTCACTTTCAGGTCTTTTGTGTGCTGTGTTTTGTTCCTCTTTTTCCCTTCGGAGAGGAATGTGGAGTTGAGGTTCTGAGGGAGTTGCGGGGGGTGGGCTGCTTTTAGCATGACTCCAGTGCAGGCCAAGATCTCTGGAGGGCTTGGCTACATTTCAGCACTTCTGAAACGCTTTGTCTGACTTAAGGTCATCATGGCTCTCACCGGTATCAGGTAACGAGAGCCACAGCGAGAGAAAGAGGGAGATTTCTCTGCCTGAGAGTATAAAATGAGAGTCCATATCTAGGTGTTAGAGAATTAGTGTAGAGAGAGAGAGACAGAAATACTTAAAAAAAAAAAAACTGATGAACATTAAAAAAAAAAGCAGAAACGTTAGAGTACTGTATGAGAAAAAACGAGTGTGTGTGAATGCCATTATGCCCTGTGCCAGAACTGAAGCGTCTCTTTACTGCACCTACTTGTCAGATTCACACACTCGTACTCTTGACAGGATACCATGGAATTCCAACATCGCCAGCTTTCTTACTGGCTGTAAGCCAGACGATTCAAACAAACCAATGCTTTGCACCTTACACTGTACAGAGCGCTAAAATTAGTCATGGGTCAATCTGGTCTCAATGACCTAAAGAATTTCAATATACCCGCCTCGCCAAAACAAAGCAGCATCTCAAGCAGAAGAGGTCACTCGAGTGGCAGAAAGTGACAACACATTTACAGTCTACGTTTTTATGCGCAATATCCGTTATTTGATGAGAGTCATGTCACCTCCGTTGATATACACCTTGTCCTTCCTCTCCTTGTGTACATTGTAAACACACACACACACACACACACACACACACACACACACACCATGCTACTGAATCCCAGCCCACATTGAAGTGACAAATCTGTCTAGTTCATGTTTAGCAAGCACACAGCTCAAAGGTCCTGCATTTCCACTGTTGAAACGCACACACTGCGTTTGAAAGTGCCCGCTACCAACTGTGGACATGTCCGGGCATGAGCACCCCTCAGACCAGGAAACAGCATTGACTTAGCAACCTACACAATTAGTACCTGGTTCATTAGGTTCTAGTATACTTGCTCTACCTGTCACTATACAGAATATTATTAAAATGTCTGCTCTTTTTAGCATACTAAATGAATGAAAAACAATAAAGGATGATAAAATAAAGATTAGTGAAGCCAACTAATGTATCTAGGATTTAAATATATAACATAGTCATGATTTATTTTGGATTTTGTTTAGTCACAACATAATTCCTATAGTTCCATTTATGTTATTCCATGTAATTGTTATTGTCACCATTTGGAGTCAATTCTAAAGACTGTTGTGTGTGAAGCTCCCAGGAGATCAGCAGTTACAGAAATACTCAAACCTGTCCATCTAACACTAACAATCATGCCATGCTCCAAATCACTGAGATCACATTATTCCCCACTCTGATGGTTGATGTGAACATTAACTGAAGCTCCTGATCTGTATCTGCATGATTTTATACACTGCTGCCACGATAATCGCATGGATGATTGTTGGTGCCAGACAGGCTGGTTTGAGTATTTCTGTAACTGTTGATCTCCTGGGATTTTCACACACAACAGTCTCTAGAATTTACTCAGAATGATGCCAAAAACAAAAAACATCCAATGAGCGACAGTTCTGCATATGGAAATGCCTTGTTGATGAGAGAGGTCAACAGAGAATGACCAGACTGCTTCAAACTGACAAAGTCTACGGTAACTCAGATGAGAAGAATAGCATCTCATATATATATATGCATGCATTTAACTTCAGGCACTTTTAGCACTGTGGACTTCTAGAAAGTAAGGTCTCATTAAAATAGTTGGTCTACTAACAATGTCCAATAGTGTATGTACATGTATCACTGGAGATTTATGTCATTTGTTATGAGAGTCATAAAAATTCCCACATCGCACGTCATTTCCAGAACATCTCAAATTCTGCATTGGGGTTCAAATTATTCTGTGGATAATGACGGTGATTTTTAAAAATAAAATGTCTAACTCTTTTGTCTTGCTACGGCTAATTTCATTGCTAACATTTTATGTCATCTAAAAACACACAATTATTTGATATCTTCACAGTTTCGGAAAATTTGACATAATTAGAGGTTGATTCGAACCAATACTCGCAAAAGATATTTATCATGAATTTTCCTTGTTTTCTTCAAATACCTGAAGAAAACAAGCATCTCATATTCACGAGCATGCTCTTCACAGACACGTTTTTCGTGTTATTTGAGGCAAAATTGTTTAGTGCAGTGAAAGTGACACACATATACACACACACACACACACACACACACACACACACACATATATTAGATTTTCATAGTTTAATATTGAAAGTCTGGGTCAGAGACATTGCTAGAACAGTACAATCTGTACAAAAACACATCTGAAAAGTACCATGTATGTTTTTATTTTAATATTTTCCGCAGTGAAGCTTTAATTAGCGTAATGCTTTAGATAGGTGTGACAAGTTAAAATAGTCGTTTCAACATCTTGAGACCCCTGCATTCTGTTCCACCCCATTGTAATCAAACTATTTTAGAACACAATAACGCATATTAATGCCCCCTGAGAAACTTGTCAGATTGGGATCAGGTAAAACTGAAACCAGCCTAACTAATAATACAGGGCTTGCATTATTAGCCGACTAGTCATTCAGGCAACCCATTGTCTATTTAATTTTGTAAATATGTGGTTTTGCACATCCCTAGTCTCTTCAACACATAAGAGCACAGTTTTTTTCAGAAGTGTGGTATATTTTAGAGCAGGGGCCTGCAAGCCTGGCCAATGTATCTCACTCATAACTCAGAATCTGGTTATCAGTTCTAAATGCCTGCTGCCGCCAGGTTCATTTTTCCCATGCTTTTCACTGACCTCTGTGCCTTCATTGAACTCGAACTACACCCCCACCCCCACCCCCGCTCTATGTCCTGGCCAGCAGCAGTATCCGAAACTTTGCTTTGCTTGTGCCTTATCACACTGGGCCTACACAGGCCCTGTCCAGCACACAGAGACCATCTGATAAAGGCCTCTGGACTTCACTGTGCCAATGAGATGCCAGACAGCTTTCTCCTTCTTTTGCTCCCAAAATCCCTGACACAAAATGTATTGTGCATAAAGGGATAGTTAAAAAAAATGAAAATTCTGTCATTATTTACTCTCCCTCATGTTGTGCAAAACCTGTCTGACATTCTTTTTTATGCGGAACACCAAAGCAGATGTAAATGTTAGCCTCAGTCACCATTCACTTTCATTTAATTTAATTGAAAAAGATGCAATGAAATTGAATAGTGACTGAGACTAGTCGGCATTCTGCCAATCATCTTCTTAGGTGTTCCACATTAGAAAAAAATGTCTTACAGGTTTGGAACAACATGAGGAAGAGTAATTGATGATAGAATTGTCATTTTTTTTGTGAACCATCCCTTTAAGCACTCTGTTTGTGCTTGGCAAAACAGCTTCTTGTATTGTGCATTTTTGCCTTTATCACAATTACTTGGTGTGGGAAATTGTTGAGTGACGACTTCATTGGTGAAAGCGCAACTGCTAATAAGGAAAAGCTGACATGGAGAGTGGCAAATGGTCCAAACAATGGCTCAGGATAGAGCACAGCAGATTCCATTCAATCAAAGTCAACGGGTTTACATTAGTGGCTCGGAAAATTAGATTATGACCAAGGAGGTATACACCCTTTTTGCCATACTAAAGCAGGAGGTGCAGTCACAGTCGAACTGAGGAGGAAGGCATTTTTTGGCAAAAAGATCGCTATCAGGAGTGGTGGCCAGAGATAAGACGGCTCCTTTGACAATATTTCACTGCTCTCTGGAAAATGAGACAGGCTTCCCTGATAACAGGTCTTTCACTCACCTGAGCACATACAAGCACTACTGGCAGCCATCTAATCTCCTGTCACTCACAACAATGATCACAAGCAGGGACTACTGAGTAGAGAATCAGATCAAACAACACATCAGCTGTCAGATGTGTGCGTGCGTACCACCTGATCTCTGTTCGTAAGTTGAGCATTCAAGACTAGATATCTTAATACCACCAGATGGGTTGATTGACAAAAGTTGTTCTGTGCTAAACAGAACATTAGAATACATTGACCACAATACCACACAACTTTACAATGACCTAACAATATCTCATTCAAGACCTGAATAAGTGTGAGAAAAAGCAAGCATTTCCCCATACTATGGAATGAGTCATTTGCATTTAAGTACCAGATTAAAGGTGACTATATAATAGCAAACATGTCTCTGCCAGCAGCTCTTTGTCTCAAGACAGGATATACATACAGACGGTTCACCTGCTTTTTCACTGTCCCTCACCACAGTTCTGTCCCTCTTTGCTGTCTTTTCCAATGGCACAAGAGAGAATGGAGAAAGCATGCTCAGCAAAGTAAAAATAGTAGTTTAGATACATATTCCTGGTTCAAAACAAGTAAACCTCAATCGATAGCATTTGTGGCATGATGTTGATTACCATAAAAATGTGTCAACTTGTATTTAAAATAATCTGGATTACAGTGGTGCACTTACAATGGAAGTGCAATGAGGCCAATCAGTAAACTTTAAAATTCTCACCGTTTCAAAAGTATCGCTTTAAGATGTAAACAATATGCCTGTTAACATGATTTTAGAATGATAAAATCGCTTACTAAAATTTTCTGTGTAAAGTATTATCCAATTTTACAACTTTGTTCCCATGATGACATAACACTGTAATCCCAAAAACCCTAAAATGACTGTTAACAATTTAAACCATTTTACAGCACAAATAATACACAAAATTTAACAGAAGAATGAATGCAAGTGTTTTTATAAAATTATAAACGTCACGTTACTACCTTTAAACCCTCCAAAAATTGGCCCCATTCACCTCCATCGTAAGTACCTTCACTGTAACCTTGATATTTGCATTTTTTAAAGGAAAAGGAGTGACAAGTCAAAACTTGTATTGAATTTTGTATTGACCCAGAATACTCCTTTAATACAGGTTAGTTTGAACAAAAATGAAAATGCTGTCAAAATTTACACACCCTTGTGTTGTTTCTTCTGCATTCACACAATGAAAGGTGAATAGTACGTGAAGCTAGCATTCCTCCTAACATTTCATTTTGTCTTCCAATGAAGAAATAGGGTGTGGAACAACATGAGGGTGATTGAATTATATAAAAGTTTATACATTTACAAAATTGTTAATTGTTTCAGCATTTGAATTGCTTTTGTATTGACTTTGCATGGGACATATATTCAAAACACACATAAATACTAGTTTGGCTTTGGGAAGGGAGGGAATGAGTTCACAGACTATTTAACAGATTGAAAGATGGAACAGGAAAAATCAAATTATCCAATTTGCTGGGAACCAGCTCTTTGGCTTTGGCACTTGCTGAGCAGACAGGCCCCAGATGCATTCAGGGCCATAGGGCCAGAGAACAGCACTGTAATGTGCTGAAATGGCCAGTATGAGAAGTAAGGTCAGGGCTGTGGCTGGGTTTGTCTAGGAGCCGATCTCATCACTGCTGAGTTGAACGTGGCTTCCTGTTGCTTGCCCTGAACCGGCATTATTCCTGGACTGGCTCCATTATGCACATTAATCCTCCCTGTAGCCAGCTTGGCCCAGCCATTGTCCCCCCCGCACCAGCCCCATGTTCGCTGGAGCTGACTCAGTCTGGGTGGGCCATTCCCCAAACCCTCTGTCTTTTACTCTCTTTACCCCTCTCTAAAACTAAAAGCCACTCATTGCAGTAAAAGATGCTAAATAAATGGGTGGTATTCTACTAACTGAAATCAAAGTGTGATGATGAGATGCTGTTGTGTCTGGGAACATGCTGAAGAGCTTCATTAACTTTAGTAATTACTGAGGGTTGCATAGTGAAAAGGTGCAATACCTACTCTCCAGTCAGCCGTGACTGACACAAAGCCTAAACTTAAACCCCCACAGAGGCCAACCGAAAAAGAAAAAAAATAATTATTGAATAAAATACTGGCAGCCTATTTACTGTCTGAAGTGTGCTACCATAATTTTAACTTTAATCCTAATTTTTAAGAATAAAAAACAGCCATTTGCACTGTCTTTAATGAGGCCATCGGATTCACTGTTTTGTTGCAACTATTTTACCATCCGATTTCAAAGTTTATTCATGCTCTGAAGTACTGCAAACATTAAAAGATCGAGAAGACACCATTCAAGGTTTCTTAGCTGCCACACCGACGGAACCCGCTGGAGATCCTCCACACTCCCTTTAAACATGCCTTAAATATCCTATTTATGCATTCAAGGAACTGTAGATATATTTCAAGAACCTCAAAGCCTTTGCTTTAAGATGGAGCTACTGCAGGTTCAGAACTGAAAGGGTGTCTGGAGGATCTCCAGAGGGTTCAACTAGTGTGGCAGCTGAGGAACTTCAAATAGTGCCTCAATTGTCTTTTAATTGTTACAACGAGGAAGTTCACAGAAATAGCCCAAGTTTGACCAACGCATGCCCACTGACCGTCTATAGTTCACATTTGGACAAGTGGACAGCTCAGCAAGGGCTAACAGTTCAAACAGGGACACATTTAATTGTTTGACTGACAGATTGTCCTTTGATTTTGTCTCATTTCGACCCTGCTGCTGAGAAGTTTATCCATTATGACATCATCATGCGAGCAGGTGCATAAATGTGCACCAACAGAACCAAAAGACAGTTCAGTGTCCAAGTACCAAAGGGTCTTGAATATCTCACAAGTTAGACTGAGTGGGTAATTCCAGCACACTATATTAAGTTGCCAAATACCACTTAAATTGTTCAGAATAATGAGTTGCTACCAAAATAAACAGTTAAACACCACACTATTTATAAAGTTAATATAAATGTGTATCTCATGTTGTAGCCTATATTTTGCAGGGATTCCAATTACATCATAACACACAAATGTACTGCAGATCAACTATAAAAGTCACTTAAACAGATGACTCCCAATTGAAAAAAAATCACAGTACACTAATAAATTATTTAGAGCTGCCAGACAAACTTTGGCAATCTCTCCACTTTGGAACACTTATGCTCATGCGCGTCATACCAAACAAATCTTCTTTTATTTGTATTCGAATACAGTAACACAAATGAAGACACGGGGTAGGTAGAAGACAACATCGGCTGTTTGACCTATTTATTTATCGAGTTTAAATAGCTGACTGACACATAAGTGAGGAGTTTAGGAGCCACTGAAATGAGTAAATTAACTCGAGCCACATGCAACAGGCAAGTTCATGCAACTCTGAACATTTGAAACAGCACTGACTGCAAACTCGCACACAAACACACACAAATGATCAACTAGAGCAGCATGTACTAGGACTGACAAGAAAGCGCATTCTATTTGACCATGACAAGCTTAACTCTAGGCTACGTGTCTCTTGGGTTATTTTGAATTCATTATATCTGCCAAAACAATCGAATAACCCATGCATAACTGAAATAAAAAGGTAAACTCCAGGAACAAAAAGCGCACGTGGAGTGGAGAGTCGCAACTGTGTATCCACCAGCGTTGCGTCATCAGTGTATAATGAGACCACATTATACACTAACAAAAAATAAGGTTCAAATATATTGCCAAGAGAAAAAAAAAGAAGGACAGCCACTTACCGGCCAAGCGAAACTGAAGGGTAAAACAATCCTTGACTTTTCACTCCGCATACCCTTGGTCGAAAATTTATTCCCACCAAGAACGGGCGTAGATCCAGTTCCGAAACTGCAAGGCCCAGCCGCGGAAACTCGCGATTGATATTCCTTCAGACAAACTTTAAAGTAAGTATCACATTCGTCCCGCGTGCATTTGCGATCAGCCGGATTCCTCGCGCCGTCGCAACACGCGCCGTTCTGCAGTTCGCCGTTCGCGTTCTGCGTCGATAAGATTTCCAACTCGAAGTGTCCCGACGCGTCAGACACCTGTTGAGAAGAACACATCTGTACTGTAAATGCATGTGCATGAAATCCAGAATTATAAATAAAAATGTCTCACTTTCTAAAACACGTAAACGGCTGCAAACCATCTGATAATCTGTCAATGTCAAATTCAACTAGACTGAACTTTTACGCTGCTTTTGAAAGTACCGAACAAGGTTGTTGTTGTTATCAACCAGATAAACAACCAGGGATCAGATATAACCACTGTCCAATTTAGTCTAGCATACTAAATGTTAGTTGCAATCACAGCTGTGAGATTACTGAACACGTTTAAATAACAGGAAAAAAATAAGGAAATCATATTTTAACCATAGTGCAAGAAAATAAACTTTAATAAATGACTCAAAATCGACTTACCTTCGTCGGCAAGCATAACAAAAAGGCATTAAGGTAGAATGCAGAAAATACTGGACTCCGTCGCACAATCATGCCTTCTTGTTGGTGTTGCTTTGAAACTCAGAAGTTCTAGCCGTCTCGCGGCTCTAATGTACTCCCCGATTTAACATGCACGAGTGGAGACAACTTTATTGTTATTTTTTTTTCTTCCAGAAGACTATTTTCCAATGTATAAGAAACTGCCTCCTGTTGTCCCAACGTATCTGAAATTCTTATATTTCTTATTCTGTTTTCTCTCCCTCTCTCTCTCTCTCACACTCTCACACACTCTCTCTTTCTCAGCGGCGGGTATACATTACACAGAAGCCATGGGAGCGTTTGTCCGCGACTGACTGGCTGCGCATTCAATACACCAAGTTCACTTAATGGGGGTGGCAAAAGTTAAGGGAGGTTTGGCTTGTAGGGAAGCCCCGCCCCCATGTCCCCCAGTCCCACAAGCTGGAGCTGCTGAGGATCTTACAGTGAAGTAACTGCATGTTCCTATTAATAAGTTTTCAGCACTGCTGCACATTTGAAACCGTTTACAGGACAATAAATAAAGTTGTTAAGGTCAATAAATAAAGTTGTTAAGGTAAATAGCATTAAGAGTAGTCTGCCTGCCTGCCTGCCTGCCTGTCTGTCTGTCTGTCTATCTATCTAGATACAACAAGAAATACATTAAGCATCATTCAGCATCTATGTCTTCCACACAGTAATAAGAAGCCAAAGAAAATTTTGGAATTTGGT
Source organism: Moxostoma hubbsi (assembly GCA_032164185.1). Classification (NCBI taxonomy): domain Eukaryota; kingdom Metazoa; phylum Chordata; class Actinopteri; order Cypriniformes; family Catostomidae; genus Moxostoma; species Moxostoma hubbsi. The sequence continues at coordinate 11,345,950 of JAVLUX010000021.1, forward strand.
GGGAATATGTTGTAACATTGAAACAAAAAAGGATCATTCATCATCTCATTATGTCAGCATTCAGAGTGTTTCAGCTTTCAGAGTCTCTGTGCTGTGCACTGCACTGTGTGCATAAACAACATACTGTACACTGATCAGACACAACATTAAAACCACCTGCTTAATATTGTGTAGGTCCCCCTCGTACTGCAAAACCGGTGCCGCACACTGGCCCAGGAGATCATCAGATACAGAAATACTCAAACCAGCCCATCTGGCACCAACGATCATGCCACACTTCAAATCACATTATTCCCCATTCTGATGGTTGATGTGACATTAACAGAAGCTCCTGACCCATATCTGCATGATTTTATGCACTGCTACCACACGATTGGCTGATTAGATAATTGCATGGATGATTGTTGGTGTCAGATGGGCTGGTTTGAGTATTTCTGTAACTGTTGATCTCCTGGGATTTTCACACACAACAGTCTCTAAAATTTACTCAGAATGATGCCAAAAACAAAAAACATCCAATGAGCGACAGTTCTGCATATGGAAATGCCTTGTTGATAAGAGAGGTCAACAGAGAATGACCAGACTGCTTCAAACTGACAAAGTCTACTTTAACTCTGATAACCGCTCTGTACAATTGTGGTGAGAAGAATATCATCTCAGAATGATATTCTGAGATGCAGATTGGTGCTGTTTTGGTGGCACGAGGAGGACCTAGGCAGGTGGTTTTAATGTTGTGGCTGATCGGTGTACAATTACCTAGAGTTGATTAAAACCACCTATTGCCCCAATGGCCCTTGCTGCCCTCTTGTGGGAAGGGGGGCAACATTTGATAAACTATTCAAATATGTAATCCTGCATGTAGGTTTTTTATAAAACAGTTAATGAAAAGAATTCTCACTTGATTATTTGCCGCACTCAGTGAAAATCTTTTTTTAAAATTTATGTTACAGGTCATGCTACACAGGTCATACCCCAGACCTTAGTGTAAACAGTCACCCAGCATGAGACAATGGGTAATCAGTAACTAGTGGGTTATTTCGCCATGTCATTTTACAACCAATGTACTATGTGGAACAGACAGGCTTGTGGTATCATATCCTCTGATAAGCAACCCCAGGAGGAAAAGTCTGCATTTCTACATGTCCATCATATTGCTCTTTAGTCAGTGTGTTTGCAGTCTATTTATCTTGTTGTTGAAAGACAGCTGAGGATCTAACTTCATTGATCTCTGTATTAAATCTAAGTAGTGTGTGGTAGCACACCAATGAGAGAAAACATCTTTAATGGAAATACAAGCAACATTTTATTTCATAATATGTCAAATCCTTATACGAGTTTAATTGCTGATTAACTGACTATCACTGAATGCACAATACACTGTCAAATAAACTATAGACAAGCTTATAGACTTTTACTGATAAGCCTGTTCTCCTTTATATTGTAATGACAGCAGAATCACAGCAGAAACCTCATTAATGTGTGTGGCCAGATAAAGGAGAATCATAGCAAGTTGAGGGCAAGATGCCAGGCTGATATTTCCTTTCATTGAGGTTCAAGATTAAAGGTGCGCTGGACCTTTTGTTCCAGTCACTATGCCTTTAAAAGATTCTGACCCCCAAGAGAGGGTTCAGGTTACTCAGTGGATTCAAATAGCCAGTCTGTGTAATACGGGTTAATTAGAATATTTAGACTTCAAAACTTGAGCAAAGTGTTTTGCCCATTTTGATATTTTCATTCACGTTTCATCCTGGATGCCAAACTCCCTCTTTTGAAAGTCAGACAGGTCAGAATTTGTTGGATTTAAACTACAACCTTGTTGAGTCTTCTTGACCTGTATTGATGATGCTGCTTGTAAGAGGAAGTAGATATGATATCCTATTGTAAGGTACGTTTAGAACAGAGGTTTTTAAAATGATGCATAAGTTAGAGTGTTTTATATTGGTGGGGATTTAGATTCATCCCAGTGAGTGAAGTCTTTTCAATCCGTTCGCCAAAAATATTTCTGTCACCATTTCTGCAGATTACATCTAAACCTCAGTAGGTGGCGACAAATTCTTATATTTTCCCTGTGTTACAGGCGAGTCATGGAATGATTGAATCACTGATTGAACTGAGTTATTCACGTCCGAAATAATGCAAGTGAGTGAAAATAACATGTTTACATAGGAAAATACGTGTTCGGTGTGATCGGCCTCTTACAATGACCAGCAATAAGAGATGCTACTGAGGTCAGCCGTCACACTGAATATGGTGAGCGAAGGTATTTATATTTTATGTATCATGATGCATATTGTGTGCATTAAAAAAATGTAAAACCCCAAAGTGATAAGGATAAGTGAGTATTTATTTTTTATTCTGAGGTTGTACTTATGAAGAGTTGTTGAAGCTGTAGATTTCAAGTTTAGAATTGACTCTGAGAATGTAATACGAAGATTTCAAGTTCACAATACGGGTGTGTGATTGTCATGGATTGTTGTTAGTGTGATTCGACTTTCTAAGCTGTAGTTTATATAACTTTTTGCATTCTACCATAACCATGGGCCACAGTCTGTGTTTGTAAAGCTGCCCCAGGGCTAATGTGATTAGACTAATGACCACACAAGTGAGCCGCATACCTTTGGGGAGCCCACATTCAACTGGTGACCGTAGATGTGTACGGGTCATTGGATTGGACTAGGTTTTTCCGGTCTCACTCTGCCTCCTTTCCCCTTTTCCATCCTTCACTGAGATCAAACCAGGCAGTTATGTGCTTCTAAATCATGCCTGAACCCAGGAATAAAGGGTCAGATGGTCACTGGAGAGATGATTATCTATTGTTGTCAGACACTTAATACTGTATACCAGTCCAATTACTTAAGCTTGTTGCCACCTCTCATATTACATTTCACCAATGCAGAAGACTTGATTTCCTGTCAAGAATGTAGTAGAATAGATTTTGTCCTTTAGTGAATATTCCGGTTTCAAGACAAGTTAAGCTCTATTGACAGCATCTGTGACATAATGTTGATTACCACAAAAAATTATTTTGTTTCTCTCTTTTCCCTCTTTTTCTTTTAAATATCAAACAAAAAATGTAAATAAAAACAGAGGTTACTGTGAGGCTTACAATGGAAGTGAATGGGGCCAAATTTTGGTGGATTTAAAGGCAGAAATGTAAAGCTTATAATTTTATAAACATACTTAAATGTACATTACTTCTGTTAAAACGTGTGTATAGTTTGAGCTTTAAAGTTGTTTAAATAATCTATTTTACAGTCGTCTTTAGGGATTTAAGGTGTTACATCATCATGGCAATGAAGTTGCAAAATTGTATATAACTTAGCACTGAAAAGGTTAGCAAGCTATTTTATTACACTAAAATTATGTTATTTGAAATTATATTTGTTGCCAAAATTATATTTGTGCCAACATATTCAATTTAATTACAAAACTAAAATTTTATTTAAAAAAAAGATTTTGAATTGATGACTTGGACCGGATAATAAAGAAAAGCAGCCAATAAGTGCCCAACATAGATGGGAACTCCTTTAATACTGTTTAAAAGCATCCCAGGGTGAATCCTCAAGAAGTTGGTTGAGAAAATGTCAAGAGTATGTTTCTGCAAACTTTAAGCAAAGGGTGACTACTTTGAAGATGCAAAAATTTTAAAAAAACATATTTTTTATTTATTTTGGATTGTTTTAGTCACAACATAATTCCCATAATTCAGTTTCTGTTATTCCATAGTTTTGATGACTTCACTATTATTCTAAAATGCGAATAAATAAATAATAATGAAGAATGAGTAAGAGACCCCAAACCATTGAACGGCAGTGTACCATTATTTATTTTTTTGAACCAGTTGACATTTTGTTCTACTTTATCAAGCAATTTGCCAATCTGGTATTTTTACATTATTGGACCTTTACTGTATTTCACCAATAATAATTGATGAATTAATGAAATATTAAAGATTCTTTAATGACAAACAGCCAGGTTGGTGGTCATAGTGTTTAATTCAATAAATACTGTGGTAATGACCAGAGTTCTGACAAAGTAATTGAAATTTACTGAGGATTTATGAAAGATCTATTCTTCACATCTTCAAAGTGCACACAGCTGGACGATGGTGAAATAGAACATTGCTGGCAGATGAATAGAGATAGAGCCTTTTAAAAGAAGGGGTTTCACAGAACTCAAATGCCTCTCGGAAATAATGACATACTAATGTTGTTCCAAAAATAATACTGTTGTGCACAGTCAACGTGTGTCCTGACTGGACAGAGGGGGAGAGAAAGGGATGGTGGGAATATGAGAGAAAGACAGAAAGGTCCTGGAAATGGTTGCTGAAATATTTTGACATTTCAAGAGGGCTACTGTATGACATTTTTGTAAAACCACTATCTTGAGGGATGGTTATAGAATGTGTTTGGGTTCAAATTTGTTTATAAACAGTGGACTCAAAAAGCATTTGGACAAATTATATAAGCCATACTTAAAAATATCTGTCATTGCATTAGATAACAAAACTTCAAACCAAGCATTTATTTTAAAAGATTAGCACATGCACACTTTTCATACAAAACATTTCACAAAAAGAAGTCTGTTATGTTTTAAATGATCAAATCCATAGATATATATGGTACAAAATTAAGAAAAAAGTTTTGGACATTTTCTGGTCATCAAATATAGTGGAATACTGTATATATAGTATGTGAACTTGAAGGGAACTAACTTCATATATGTACATACACTATTGAGACCAGGTGGGTAAATTATTAGAAAAGTGAAGTTCTAGCATCATTTGTTTGCAGATGCCTCTCTTTTTGATATCATGTATATTTTAAATTTTTAAATGTGGCTTAAGTGTCCAAATACTTTTTGGGGCCATTGCAAATTCAATGAGGCAGATAGATTTTATAAAGAATGCACATTTTAATGCAATGCTTGTGTACGTACGTGCAAGTACATCTCCATCTGTGTGCTCTCCTAAGCTGTTCAACGACGCCGTCAGTCTGACGGTACTTAACGTCTGATCCTGGCCAGATGACACACAGTAAAGCCAGTGGTATTTGAGGGAGTAAGAGATAGAGTGCTTGGGAAATTTTTCTGCTTAGTGCTTCTCAATCACACTTTTGGAACATTTACACTTTCTGTTTACAATTCCAGCTTTTACTTACAGCGACATAGACAGTCGGTTCTGAACTAAATATTATTCTTCCTTGAAATGTGGGACCCCCATTGTTATTTTCAACATTTATCTTAAACCTGCCCTTGTGAAATGAATAATGGACATTTCATTGGTAGAGGTGTGGGGTGGTGGATGGAAATAAAAGTAATCAAGTTCTTTGACTGGTTTGTACGTTTGGAGTGTGTCTTCATTTGGGTTTTTAACTTTGGTGTGGTCATCTTTGTCATGGTTTTACTACTGCATTGCGTAAAGTATATGAACCAAGGTGTAAATTTCAAGATTGCAAAATCTTAATCTTAAAGATCATAATCTTATACATTTTATACAAAGATTTGAGCATAACTTGCAATTATATAATGATATTGACGTAATAGTAAAATCATGCTTTATTTTCACAAGTGGCAGTGCAATTAGTGTAAGACTTTCATTACTGGATTATCATTAATGTATGGTATTTGAACATTGGGCTCTTCATATAGACTCATTCTCATTATAAGATTGACAGAGGGGTCAGGGTCATGGCATCTGACCTCTGTTATTCTATCAGCCTGAGCGGAAACAGGCCACTAACCAATCTGTTATTTTCCCTCTCATAGTTTTCCTCCTAAAGAAATGAATAGTAGTTTTCAAACAAATGAAGAAAATCACATTTAATTCTTGGTCTTTATGGGGGGGCTGCCATTTTAGGATCACATGACCAGCCGAATACTACTTGCTTCATCTTTTTAACCTGTAAACCTCTGTTGTTGGACACTTTTACTCATGGATTAAATTCATCATGGTTAACTATGAAGAGTGAAGTTCTCCAATGGCATTGGTTACTGAAAACTAATGTGTTTAAATGATGGTGCATCCACACACCTAGGTGTCAGTGTAACACCCTGTCCATACCAGGTCGGTCCGTTGACGCAACATGACATAGAAATTTGGCACAAACCTCCACAGACACATCAGATGGCTTCAGAAGCGGCTGATATTCATATGCTCTTCTGGAGCTCCTCTGGGTGTTATCCGCATCTGTTCATTTGGAGTGCTCATATGCAGTAACACTGAAAAATGAGAAACAAATCATGGCATATTCGCTTAAAATTTCCTTATTTTGACCGTGAAATGCAATTAGAATTTGAAGTGCAAAATTTTCAGGTTCTCTCAAAACCGTAGTTAGAGCAAATAACCACGATCTGATGATTATGCAATCGTGACAGGGCTTTATGTAAAAAAATAAATTCTTGGCAAAAAGATTCAAATGTAAGATATTTGACAAGCAAAATTAATTCATTTCAGATGGACAGGTAATAAAGTTGCTGGCGTAGCTCTGCAGTGCATCAGCAATTGAACGGCACATCAGTTTACTTTTATTGCAACGCAACATGCCGCAACAGACTCTCCACTGTAGACAGCTTTATAGATTAAAAAGAGATCTATTTGTTTTTGACAGGGTGTTAGTTCATACAACATACATAAAATTACAGAGTGCACCTTTAACTGCAGCAAACACTTTTTTTGTGTTATATAAGAAACCTTAGAGTTAATCATAAGTATGCAATTCCTGAATGCCATCATCTGAAAAGAACCCATTTTCAATGTTATATTCTTAGTCGTGTCCTTCTAAGAAGAAAGGAATGTTTTGATTCCACATAAAATATGTTCTATATGAAAACAATGTAAACTAACTGATAACATTTGGAAATTTACTTTTTAAAGTCCCAGTGAAGTACCTCGACAAGAACAGATTTATTTGGCTTGTTGACGTACTTCCTAGTGGAATTTTGGTGGAAAGCTTGTGACTTTTTTAAAAGTAGCCAATACGCTTTAGTTTACATTGCAGTGACAAATCCACACACACATCTTTCTACAGTGGTACTGCTCATGCCAGCCAATTTTCAGCCAGGGAAACCGATAAGTGATCTCTTTACAGAGTCTGGCCACTTTTCCACTGAATTAAAAACCAAACAATGATCTAACTGACCACGTTACTACATAACCACCCCACAAACAAACACAGCATATCGTGGTCTTTGCTTGGCATGAAGCCAGAGCCATTGTGCAAGTCCAATGCAGATGAATGGGAAACAAGCTAGTAAAACATCCCAATATGTCAATGTTTTGAATCACAGTGCACCAAAAAACCTCTGAAAAATGGCTGCATTAAACACTTTACTCACATCCTACTACCGCATTCAAGTTCCATTCAGAATTGATCCCTTTGCTGTATTCCCTTCAAAGACAATTACCATCCACTGTGTGACTTCAGAAGGCTGAAAGGTGTTAAAGGTAATTTAAACTGAACTTTTAAGTGATACTTTTTAAAAAATGTTTTATTATTATCCCCTTTTCTCCCAATTTGGTATGCCCAATTCTACTAAGTAGGTACTCTTAGTGGAGTGGTTACTCACCTCAATCCAGGTGGTGGTGGACAAGTCTCAGCTGCCTCTGCTTCTGAGATATTCAATCAGTTCATCTTGTCATGTGGATCTTTGTGCATGAAAACAACCATAATCACAACCACGAGGATGTTACCATATGTGACTCTACCCTCCCTAGCAACTGGGCCAATTTGGTTGCTTAGGAGACCTGGCTGGAGTCACTCAGCACCCCCTGGATTCGGACTCGCGACTCCAGGGGTGGTAGTCAGCATCAGTACTCGCTTAGCTACCCAGGCCCTCTTCATTGATTCAAATGGAAATTCTGTTTGAAGTGCCATGCGAAAGTATCATCAGCACAAGTTATGACAGCCATGTGTGCTGATTATATGTAGGGAAGGGTTCATTTTGATTCTAGAATGCATTTGATTGGACAACATTAACACTGAATTGTGAGTTATACATTTTCCTGGGTCCTTTTAGCAGGCAGAAAGAGGTTTAGAATAAATGCTTAAATCAACATGAAAATGAATTTTGTCAATGTTTAGAGGTACGCTAGCCTTACACTAGCCTACACTACCTTAAAGCTTATAGATATGAACTAAATGCAGCAATGCTTTATGAAAAATTTTGATTTCACTGGGTCTTTAAAGGTGCTGTAAGAGATTTGAACCATTCTGGAACTTCCATCAGATTAGCTGTTGAATTATTCACACCCCTCTTTTCAAAACCCCATATTTAAAAGTTGTGCACACAAACAAACACACTATATTGAAACAGATGGAACCTGTGCCCTGTGAACACTCACAACATTTGACAGCAGAAAGTCTTTCGATTGACTAAACAAACGATCTGACCACAGCCCACATTAATCTTTTTCCACACATTTGACCTCTTCTGGGGCTGTTACAGAGGTGTGATATAACATGGCACCCATTTCAGTGATATCCGACATGAAATACAGCGTCAACTGTCCAACATGTTTGTGATGCTGACGAAGGTTGTTGCTGTAACATGTCGATCGATTACGGCCATGGAAACAAAATTCTAGTTAATTAGTTACTAGAGTGGCAGATGTTGAAAAACAAATAGATTATCTGGAGTCATCAGAGAGGGAATTCTCCATTAATCGGCCCGTGACCAAAGTTGCTTTGGAAAATATTCTTCAAAAGCTTGAAGATTTTGAGAATCGGAGCCGCAGGAATAACGTCAGAATTGTTGGAATTCCTGAGCATGAGGAGGGCAGAGATATGGTGAAATTCCTAGACGAGCTCTTTCCAAGTCTACTGAACATAACAGGCCACAAGCTAGAAATCGAGCGAGCTCACAGAGTTCCAGCTGAGAGATTTGCTGGGGGAGATCAATCCTGGCCAAATTTCTGATATCATCCGATAAAGATCTAGTGTTGCGATAGGCGAGTAGCAAAGGAAATCTTTCTTGGAAGAATCACAATATTTTCGGGTTCCTAGACTTTGCGAATTCGACAAGAGAGAAATGCGATCGGGTCAAGGAATGTAAGAAAATCTTACATCAATGGAAGTGCCCTTTTGCACTGATGTTTCTGACCAAACTGAGAATAGACACCAAATACACCAGTATTTTTGTGCCCAAAGCAATATTTTTGTTCATAAAAACAATGCATGAGTAACCATTGGGTGTTTCCCCATGTGAGTGGATCGACTCGCTGTTCATTGATTTGATTGTTGGAGGAACGTGATTGTTGCACTGATGCTGAAATGTGGTCTTTATAATTTTGTTTTTGACACACAATTAATTTTTTCTAATATGTTAATATGAGTGGATTATCTCTCTCCACATGGAATGTACAGTAAATGGGTTGGGGCACCCCATAAAAAGAAGGAAGGTTCCCTGCAGGAAGCTGGAAAATTTGGGAAGATATGGTGTGGACATGTTTTCTTTAGTGCTGGCTCAAGTCAAATCAAGGGAGTCATTATATTGATAAATAAACCTCTTCAATTCAGATTTCTCAAACAGATTAAAGATAAATTTGGAAGATTCATTATTTTTTTAGCTGAAATTCAGGGGCAGAGGCTGATTTTGGCTAATATTTACGTACTTAACGCTGATGATCAGGGCTTTTTTATAGATCTTGATGGGATGTTGCAAGCCCATGGCACCCCTTTATGAAATAATATTGGGAGGTGACTTTAATATTTTGATGGACTGTCCTTGATCATGGTGAAACAAAAGTGTGTAAGCCCCCTAGAGCATCACTGACGCTTGCAGTGGTCATATGGTCTTACAGATATTTGGAGACTTTTGAACCCATCTGGTAGGGACTATACTTTTTTCCATCAGTCCATAAAATTTATTCTAGAATAGATTTTGTTTATATCCAAATCCCTAATTTCATCTGATTGCTCAATTGGAAACAATTTAGTCTCAGATCAAGCCCTGGTGAGTTTAGAGATGTTGCCACATATGAAGAAAAAGAAATCATATAGTTGGCACCTTAATGTGTCCCTTTTGAAAAATCCTGATTTCAAAAAAATGTTAAAGACTGAAATCAATGTTTATATGGAGATCAACTGGTCCTCAGTATCCTCATTGGGTGTGGCTTTGGAGGCACTGAAGGTGGTTCTTAGGGGTCGGATCATACGGTATGCCTCATTCATTAAAAAATCCAAAGCACGAGAACTCGTTGAGTTGGAAGGAAATATTAAAAGTGCCGAGGCAGAGCTGAAGCGTCATATGTCGTCTGATGGCCTTAGAGAATTGACCAGATTGAAATATAGATATAATACTCTTTTGTCACGGAAAGTGGAGTTTTGGCTATTTGGGGCAAGACAGTCATACTTTAAGTTGGAAGACAAAGCAGGGAATCTTATGGCTAGATGTATAAAGCAGAGATTTTTTCTTTCTACCATTCCCTCAGTGAAATCTGCCGGTGGTGAAATCTTTACCTCAGACATTGATATTAATAATGCCTCTATCTTGATCTTTATAGTTCCACATCCTCGTCTACTGATGATACTGATATTAGACCATTTGTGGAACCATTAGAACTTCCTAAACTGATGACTGAGCAAAAAAAATTATCTTGATTCTGAGATAACCTTGGTGGAGCTTGACGAGGTAATTAAGTCCCTACCTACTGGCAAGGCTCCAGGGCCAGATGGTTTGCCGCAGAATTTTTTAGATATTCTACAGAGTCGGCTCGACTTTTGTTAGAAGTTTATACTGAATCATTAAAGAATGGAAAGCTTCCCCCAACCATAACACAGGCCTGGATAAGTCGGATTCTTAAAAAGGACAAAGATCCAAGTGAGCGTAAAAATTACTGTCCAATCTCCCTGATCCAAATAGATGTAAACATTTTGTCAAAAATGGTGGCTAACCAATTAAGTAAGGTTATGACATCTCTTATACATATAGATCAGGTGGGGTTTATTCTGGGCCATAGCTCTTCTGATAATATTAGGCATCTCATCAATATCATGTGGTTAGTAGTGAATGATTAGTGTACGGTCGCTGCCATCCCACTTGATGCTGAAAAGGCATTTGATATGGTAGAATGGGATTATCTTTTTAAGATTTTGGAAATGTATGTGTTCGGGAGTACATTTATTGGTTGGATTAAGTTACTTTATAGACACCCTTTAGCAGCGGTACTAACAAATGGATTAATTTCAGATTATTTAATTCTGAATAGGGGTACTCTGTAGGGTTGCCCTCTTTCCCCATTATTGTTCTGTCTTTCCCTGGAACCATTAGCATCTGCGAAAGAAGGGAGGGTGATTTTCCAGGGTTGATGGCGGGAGGTGTGACGCATAAACTTCTGTTTTACATAGATGATATTTTATTATTTGTCTCTGAACCTACTAGATCTAAGCCTTGCCTCCACAGAATTATTAATTTCTTTTCTAAATTCTCGGGATACAGAGTTAATTGGTCTAAATTCAAAGCTTTGGCTCTGACAGCGTACTGCCCAATAACGGCTTTTCAGCCGGGCGTCTTTCAATGGCCCAGACAGGGCATTAAGTATTTGGGTATTTTATTCCCAGCAAATTTATGTGATTTAGTCAGAGTTAACTTTGACTCTTTAATAAAAAGGTTTTCAAGCAATGTGGGCAGGTGGGCCTCATTCCATTTATCTATGATTGGGAAGATTAATGTTATAATAATTAATTGTATTCCAAAATTCAACAACCTATTACAGTCTCTCCCCATTTAAGTTCCCCTCTTTTATTTTAAACAATTTGATAGTATAGCTAAATCCTTTATATGGAATGGTAAACATCCTTGAATGCATTCTAACAAGTTACACAGGCCAATTGACAAAGGTGGTTGGGTCTCCCCAAGATTTTGATTCACTATTATGGTATCATGGCAATGAGCCATGTGCCATGTTAAATTCACAGAAAATGCCAAGAGCGCAGAGATAGGCAAACTAAATCTGCTTATGAGGAGTTATGCTGTATTGCCATCTACATTGTGTCTGTTTGTCTGCCAAAAACACGTGCATGACTTGATCATGATCCCCTGAGATGCCATAAAGGAACAGTGTCTACGTCGCTAAAGCATCCTTTTCCATCGTTACATCTCTTTTGTCCCCATTTGGGATCCAGATGTATTAGGGGTGAGAGTGAGTATTTTTATAGGTCTGTGTGTCAAGAGAGAGTGCTCGTAGATCTATGTGTGGGATTTGAGAATGTGCTTCCTAATTTGTGTATCAGCCGAGAACATGCTCATTAATCCAGCGTTTTGATCCTATCATAGGAGCAGAGGTAAGCAGGGGGCAGAGATGACTTGAATTGCATATTCACTCTGAGAGTCTGAGCCGATCATCCCTCGCTAATGCCAATAACACGAATACGAAATAGTGTCGTCACTTTCCGTCTCAGTGATTAGCATAACAATGAGGAGCCAGTCACATGTAGATTAAAATTTACAGTCAATATGACACAGCTACTGTATGTAGAGTACAATTTAGCAATCTAAGTGTAAATAAAGTTTGTCTGCGTAATTAACCCAACAAAAGTTCAGACAATTCTACTCATTCTTTGTCAGTATTATGTAACACATTTTAGTATAATAGTAAAATAAAGAATTTTCTAGAGTTATGATTATATTTTAGCTTCTTCAAAGTAGCCACCAGTTATCTAGATTTCAACTATGCACTCAGCTCAGACATTTTCTCAACCAATTTTTTAAGGTATACACCTGGTATGCTTTTTAAACAGGAGTTCCCACTTGTTGGCCTCTTTTCCGTCACTATCTGTCCCAACTCATCCTTTTAAAAGTAAATAAATTCTATGAATTTTAGTTTTGTAAATAGACTTTGTCTTTGTCTACAAAACTGATTTTTAAACATTTAAGCATAAACATTTATATCAGTGTAAGAAAGTAACTTCTACATAAAAGGGCAAAATTTGCCCCCTGCCCTGGGTTTGATTTTTTTCCCCATTTTAAAATATGAATGCGTATGATCTGTTAATCAATTTCTAATAAACATTTTCAAGATTGAGAATTTATTACATATTACGCTTTCATTTAATCAAATTCTACTCGTTATAATGCGATAAGATGTATAACTATAATAACATATTGAGAACTGTTTATGTTACAAAAAAAAAAAAAAAAAAAAAAAAAAACCCAGCAGAATTCAGGAGCCTACAGAGAAATTTTTTGCCCCCACATTCTGAATTTTGGGGTCATTTTTGACCTGCTTTTGATCAAAGACCTTTAAGATAACGAGTAACATAAATTCAGTGAAAAAAGAATCACTGGTAGAATCTATAAACTCTATAATAAATGCAAGAAGTTTTACGTTTTGAATGTCCGCACTGACACAGACATTAAATTCCTCTCTTACGGTTAGTCAGCAGAGGACAGAGAGGCAAAAATGTTAAACTGATTAGAGCTTGTTGGCAGGGGGAGGTGAACAAGTCAAATGACACACTGTTTCCTCAGCAACAAGTGGGCAGTCTCTAGTCTTGATGAATGCTCTCACTTTATGCACATAAGTGCCTTCTCTGTACAGACTTGAGCTGTCTGTGAAGGATCAAATTAGCACAGCTGTGTGGGAACCCCATGTCGCAGCTAAAACCCTCGTGCCCAGCGTCCTCTGTGTCTAACATTAGCGTGAGAGAGAGACCATCAACAGCCCTAAAAAAAAGTGAGAGGGAGAGAGAGAGAGAAAGGAAAACAAATGTGGAACTGCTGGTGCTGTGATTGCAATGTTAGGAATGGAGATGATTGATGTGATGAGGGAGCGGATCGGAGGAAGTGAGGACCACTCGCTTGTATCTCTCTGCACGCACTGAAACAACATAAGCTCCCCCACAACCGGCCCCCGAAACGAGAATTGTGCGGGACTTTTGGAAGAGTTCCACTTGACTAGTTCAGGGTGCCATATAACAGATTCTCAATGAGGTGGAACTGTGTCATCCTTGAACAGGAAATGACTTGCTGGGCCTTGTGAGGCTAATTATTCACATTTCCCATCCACAGGAAAAGGGGGTTATGATTGTCCTCCTGCCTTTATCAAGCACTTCCGCCACCATTTCCCTCTCGCTCATCCTTATCCTTTTATCCACCTCCAAGAGATCCTTTAATTTCATCAGGACATACAGTCCATTGCTTAAAGGAAAGTTCTAGGTTCAGTACAAGTTAAGCTCAAACAACATTATTTGTGGCAAAATGTTAATTACCTGAAATTTTTTTTACAACATGTACCTCATTTTATAAAAAATGAAGTTACCGCAAAATCACAGTTAACGTAAGACATTTACAATGGAAGTGAATGGGGCCAGTCCATAAACATTAAAATATCCACTGTTTCAAAAGTATAGCCACAAGACAGAAACATTATACGTGTTCACATGATTTTAGTGTGATAAGTGTGATTTAGTGTGATAAAATCAGGGATTTGACAGCTTTAAGGCATTACCAGATTACAGGGTTAACTTGTGTTTTGTCATCATGAAAATTAGGGTTTGAAATGAACTTTTCAGGTCACGACCACTGTGGCTAGGAGTCTCCAAGGTCACTAGCCACTCAGCATATTCACTAACCAAAATCCCCCACATCGAAATTCAGAAGATCTCTAGCGTTAGCATTGATCTTCTTTATGAGAGACACGAATACCATTAAATTTGCATCAGCAGCGGTATTTTCACTTTGTGTACTGTTATGAACATGCAGTAAAATTAGGGACATTTCCAGGGACAGCTCCAGTCGGGGACAGACCGTCAAAAACCAGGACTGTCCACAGAAAATGAGGAAGTCTGGTCACCCTACTTTACAGTTCACCCAAAAATAAAAATTATCTCACCATTTACTCACCCACATGCCATCAGAGATGTGTGTGACTTTCTTCCTTCAGCAGAACAAAATTGAAGATTTCTAGAAGAATATCTCAGCTCTTTTGGTCCATAATATGCAAGTGAATGGGTGCCAAAATGTTGAAGCTCCACAAATCTCACAAATCAGCATAAAAGTTTTCCATATGACTCCAGTGGTTAAATCAATGTCTCCAGAAGTGATTTGAAAGGTCTGGGTGAGAAACAGAGCAATACCTTTGTCAATTTTTACTACTGTATCCACTTTAACTTTCACATTCTTCTTCTTGTGTTTTTGGTGATTCCCATTCTTCAAGCATACGCCCCCTACTGGGCAGGGTGACTTAAATATTGATCTGTTTCTCACCCACATCTATCATATTGCTTCTGAGGATATGGATGTAAACACTGGCGTCATATGGATTACTCTTATGCTGCCTTTATGTGTTTTGTGGAGTGTCAACATTTTGGCACCCATTCACTTGCATTGTATGGACCTACAGAGTTTGTGTTCTGCAGAAGAAATAAAGTCATACACATCTCGGATGGCATGAGGGTGAGTGAATAATGAGAGAATTTTCATTTTTGGGTGACCTATTCCTTTAAGGCATAAAAACCACATTGACAGACAAAAGAAAGCTGGGGTTAATAACTTGACATTATTGCTGGTGACTAAGTGCAGTTCTCTAGAGGCAAGACCCCGTTTTACATTCACACTGGGCTTTAGAGGGAATCTTGCCTGTGTAAATGTTGGCTCAGTACTGTTTGTGTGCTTTCCCCCAAGTATGTTTACACAGTAATGGGTCTGCTTGCAATGAGAGATGTGTAGCTAATTAACTTGAAAACACGCTGTTAAACTGTCAGCAACCACAGTTTAAATGTTAAACTCTTTAAAGTTAGGAGGAAGTTAGGGTATACAATATTCTTAGCTGATACAAACACAGTTTACTACTACTGATGCACCCCTCTCCCTGTCCCCTTGCCCACCCACCCCATTTAGCAGCCAGTGGTGGGAGGCATAAAACTATCAAACAAACTTGCCTACTCTTTCTCCTGAGTTGTATGAGGAAATGCAGCCTGGTGGCCTGTAAACTCATAACTGATAAAGGATGCAGAAGCAAATGCCATAATACCTTACAAATGCTGAATTCACCATTAAAGTGTTTAATGTATAGAGTATAGGGCTAATTTGTTCTAGGCAAAGCCTTTCGCATAGCTTGTCTTGAATAGAGAAGATTATACATTTGCCTAAGGTAAAAAAGCACATTTGATTTACATTATAATAATAAAACAAATATATATTTACTACAGAAATTTACCTGGACAAAGTTGATATATTTAATAATGTCAGTGTGTAAATGTACATCTTTATAAAAGTATACAGTACTTATCGTTTTTGTTTACGTTGTTTTATTATTTATAGGTCTGCTTTGTATTTGATTTAATATGAAAACGCTTATTTCAAAATAAACACATGCAACGCATGCTGAATTGAGCCATTTAATTCAACAGTTGATATATTACAACCAACCCCAAATCCTTCTTGGTCCTGACAATTACAGCATGCGTCATGTCTCTGACCATGTGTGAAAGTGTTAGTCTGTGCAGACACTGTACCTTAACCACATGTGGTGTACCTAAACCCACATTGTAAAAAATTAATGTTGACTCAACTTACAGTTTTAGTAGCTAGGGTGTTAATGGTAAGTAATAGATTGTGGGTCAAACTTAGAACAAAATTTCCCCTCTCCAATATTCTGCAATACAACAAAATCTACTTTTGATGAACTGCATTTAAAGTGTAATAACCAATTTTAATAAATAGGGTCCAAGCAACTAATAGGAACACTTTCAGCCTAATGGTGACTTTACATAACCCGCAATTATTTTTAGCAAAGTTTCATTAAAACCACTTCATACAAGTTTTCATTAATTATCTAACATTTATTTATTCCAAAAAGCAATTAACCCCCCTAACTACCATTGAGATGAATGGGAATCTAATGGATAGCCTACTCCAGATATTTTAGACCTCTTTGGTGAGCAGGAAATAAAAACGAAAAGTAAAAGTAAAACTGAAAATGAATGAAATCTTTAGCAGAACGTAACTAAAAACCGGAACAGATTTACAATTTTTCCAGAGTGAAAACGTTATTTTTAAATGCTGGTTAATTTCATTCCAATATTTTTTTCACAAAACCAAAGGCCAAAGGGTTTTTCACAGTAAATTTTAGGAGCTACACCACTTCATGTAGCCTGAAAAATGAAACGTGCTTTGAAGGAAACTGCTGCATCATGCATTTCTTTGCCCGTTGTGGATGTTGCATTTTCTGAATGAAGACATTTTTAACAAATATGCATAAAAACTACATACAGTATACATGCACGGCTAATCCAGATACAAGGAAAACATTATTAGAGATAAAAAGTATATTTCTCAGTTGTTTCCAAGTCTTCAGTGAATTATTGTTAGATATGATGCATTAATACAGATTTGATGCTGCCCGGTTTTGACTGAGAATCAGATCTGTAAATAAAATAATACTTAACTGTTAATTAACAGTTGTTATGATTTCTATGCCGATAAATCCACCACACAAGAAAAACAATTAATTGCTTATTTTTGTTAGGCAAGTGGCTTAATTTGGGCTTATTATCCAGACCAGGTTGCTTATTTCTCTTGTGAGATCTGGCAACACTGCAATTTGTATTTCACCCACCCCTTAGCACAGATTACTGTCATTTTAAAAAGAACGTTATTAACCGTTCTTTTATTTTATTCTTAAATTGATTATTTAAACAACAGTTCCTGTTGGTTAGACCATTTTCTGTCATGAAATTCCTTAAAAATAAAAAATAAATCACTTAAAGCACCTTTTAAGTTGCTTAGCGACTTTCTATTTTATTCTAACACTAGTAATCTTATAAACTATTTTCTACATTAGACCTAGATAGTTCAATCAATCTTTAAAAAACAATTTGTCAAACTAAATGGATGTTGGATTCACTCCGAAAAATAAACATGTTGTTAGACGACAGACACAGTGAAGCTGGGTGAAAATATTGATGCTGGCAGAGTGGAGGAGCCTCTAGCAGGCCATGACGTAGCGGTTTTTCCATGACACTTTTGATGATTGTTTCCAAATGTCCCTGTCAGTATTAATAAATCTAACGCAGACATTCCATTTTGTTTCAAAGTAAACAAAATCATTCTCTATCCACAAGACTCATATGAACATATAAAGGCTTGAAGTGGTACAAGCAACATTGTAAGATGATGTACTGTATGATTTCATGTGTGAGCACTTCTTTTTTTTTTTTGCCAACTACCCCCTTCTGTGGAATGTATGAAGAGGTGGAGGAGAATAATTTCAGATTGATGCTGTTTTCTTAACTTTACAAACTGCAAAATCGTAATGTTATTTAAGAGAACCAAATATTACCCGTAAAGTCAGCTGTAGAAACATCTAACAGCCTGGCCTAGAACTTAAATACTAATGATTTACAACGTTTTCAGTCAGTCTCTAAAATAGTGTCCACAATGAAGTGTTTATAGTTGGAATGAATAAAAGATGGAGAGTTTAGAGTTAATCTTTTCTTAACCACTCTAGTTTATTAAATTACTTTAAGATGATTGAATGTCCTGTGGTCCATACAGCAGAGGTGTATAGTAACAAAGTACAAACAGGGGTGGATCTAGACTTTTTTTATGGGGTGGCATGCAGACTATGAGGGGTGGCAACACCAAATCAAGCGCCTATGCATAGTTCTTATGGATTAAGATACCAAGCTTTATTGCAGCAAGCATTAGTTCATTAATTGGAGTCATTATCAAATTACAAATGTCCATGAAGTTGCGATACAACTGCATTTCCACAGAAAACACTTAGAAGCCCTTTTGCTACATATTTGCCAACATAAATATATATATATATATATATATATATATATATATATATATATATATATATATACACACATACATAATAAAAATTAAGTTACAAAATTTGTATCTCCAGAATACCAAGACATTGTCTATTAACCACGTCAACAAATTCTAAATGTTCCTTAGCTTGACATTTAGAACCAGCAATCTGGACAACACATCACCTCCTTTGTTAAGTGTACTCATGGATGGAAAATGCATGCATATCTCATGCTATTCTGCTAATAAAGTCCTGAAGGCCTATCACCTTTGTAACAGCTGGAACAATCCACTTGAAAGCAAAGATTAACACAAAGTTAGGTCTAAATAAAAATAAACAGTGCAGAAAATTGTACTGTGGGGGGCAGTGCTGCAAAACTCATGAATATTAATTATGTTATGCACAGTAAAAGATTCTAAATTGCTTGATTTTAATGACCAATTCAAGCACCCAAATAAACATTTCACATAGTATGGTAATTTCATTTCTACATCTGCTACCATCAGTCAAATTTTGTTAATCAGTAGGTTAATTAATAGATCAGCACTTTCATTAAGAGTATGACTGATTGATCTAGTGGCAACTTTTGCCTTTAGTTTTTAGTGGTTTTGGATTCTAATTCGCCAAAATAGAACTTTTTATTTTAATAAAACAAGATTGCGTCAGTGGATGGGTGTTTAAAAATAAAATGCAACAAAAGATGTGAGACGGGAGACAAGAGTAGCGGCAACAGACAAATTTATTGACAGTTCTGAATATGAAACAGCAAACTCTGAAATTCAGACAGCATCAACCACTAACTCTCTGCTCCAGCAGTGGGAACCCAGAAAAAATAAATAAATATGCGACTGAGTGCCCTTGAACAAGATCACGCAGCTCATGAACAACTGTCTCCCATAGCACAACCCAACCATGAAACACTCAGTTTATATAGGGAGGAACTACACTGTACACTGGAGCGCCCCATCAACAATCAGCTCACCTGGTTACCACACACACACCTGAGAGTGATTAAAGGTGCACTCAGCGATCCTTGAGAAACATTGGCTGTGCCTCTTTTGGAAGCACGCGTCCTCCTGAGGTCACATTTATCAGCCACATACGTCATCGAGGCTGTCTCGTTTCAGAAAAGCAAGTAGGACAATTTGAATGCAGCCTTCAAATGCGACCTCCTTTCATGGGAATTCGGAGGATGCAAGGGATATATCCTTCGCGGGCTCTCACTCTTTGCTTCAACGGAAATTTCTAAAAAAAAATGTGCCCATAAATATGATGTTCAAATGCAAGGAATGTTAATTCCCAATATGAAGTACCTCAGTACACAGCAAAAATATGTTGAGAGATTTGACACCATGAGTGTTAAAATTATCACTTTCCGGGTGAACATACAGGTCCATCTTTGCTAGTGTTAAAACAACACTGATGAAAGTGTTTATTATTCAAACACTGTGTTAGTGTTTGATTTTAATCACTCAAGGTGTTGAGAAATTATTACTCGTAAGTATATAGATGTAACACTTTATGGTGATTAATCACACAACCCCAGTGTATTTTTTTATGTTGATTTAATGTAAATAATGTAAATACTTATTTTAAAATTGTAATGCAGATGAAATTTAAAAAAACCTGTAGGTATTTTTCCAAAAACCAAGTGACTATGAATTTATTAGAACATTTATTAAAAAAATTATATATCAAACATACAATTGAATAAAACAGCTCATCTCCAATGCAATAGCATCTTAACACTGGTATGAAAATACACATTATGACAAATATTTCTTAAATATAAATTTCTACTAAATTTCAAACAAATTCATTTTTTTGTAAAAAAAATGGAAAAATGACTCAGCACCATAGGACATCTGTACATGTTGATATACTTTGTCACATGCCCCTTTCAGCAACAAGTTCAGGAAATACATCCACGTCCACTTCTGTAGAGGTGTCATCCGTAACCTTAACAGGTGTCTTGTTCTCGAATGGCAAATGCTTTTTTTGCTGTAAAACAATAACTTCATTACTACGCAAAAATATTTATTAATCTTTAAGACATTAAAGTACTTCGTAAATTAAGCTATATTATACAGTAAATGCACAGACTTACCTTCCGTGACAAACTCCAAAAAACATGGCTCTTTGAGTTTCACATATTTTCTAGTGTCCATGTATTGTGTTCTTGCCTTTACTGTCCAACCTGTAAAAGGTAAGCAAACTTGAATGACATTTTATACAAACAAATATGACACATACAAAATAAAAATACATAAGATACAAATTCAAACCAATTTTGTTTGCCAGTGGGTGCTTATCCTCATAGGAAAAAGCAAACTAACAGACTCAATATAATCAGGTCACTTTGTGTTTTGCTACAGATTCTGTTTAATACTCACAGTGCCCACACACATATTACAGCAAGAACTACCACTTGCCTAAGCCAATTGTCAAAACAATTAAAACTTTATTCACACATAAGCACTAAATACTGTTACAGATTTACAACTATAAAGCTAGAACTAAGTTGTACAGAATAATCTCTCACTTCCCTAATGCACTCCTGCTCAATTAAGTTAATACTAATACAAAATAAGACAAAAAAATGCCTCGGCGGGAGAAACACAACCCTTTTTACCCTCTTGAGTTGCTATCTGTCGGCTGATGCAGCGCTTCACTCTCGTACTTATTGCTCGAGCACGTTTTTGCGTGTCTTCCAAAGAGACGTTTTAGCACTGTACATACGCGTAGCTCTGTTATCAAAGTACCACGAGAACGATGCTAGAACACACAGAGCGTTCCGCTATCGAGATGTCATAGGCCTCACGGTAACGTTAGGCCTATATGCGCAGAGCCGCCATTTAGGTCGGTGCTTGGCCAAATCCGTTAACTTAGTGCTCGAGCCCCGGCGCGCCACACAAGAAAATATTATTTCAAGAGCAATCAATTCGATTAACGTCTGCTTTCTCGTTTGCATGACTGAATTAAAGATATAAACGGTCTTATAAAGGGTTGGGAACCCAATTAAAGATACTTCGCCAAATGACAAAAAATAAACAAGTTTAACTATCCAAATCCTGTCAGTTCCAAAATAACGCATAATGTCGGTATCAGACAGAAAATGCTAAAATTGCACCATTATTTAACAAAACGATTAAAATTTGCACAAATAAAATGAAGTCACTTACGTCTATCTCCATCGTCCTCCATTAACGAATTGAGTAGTCTCACCGCTTCACTTTCAGCATGGTTCTGAGGGGAGGGGTAAAATGACAGCATCTTATCATTTACTATACGTTAAAACATACTTTAAAATAGAGCTACAATTTTTTACATCTTAGTTTAGGCCTAACGTTACCCGTGAAATGGTAACGTTAAACTCAAGATGAAGGGCGGATCAAAAAGTGCGCGAAATTAAACTGAGGCAAAAAATGCTGACAGAGTTAAGTCAACCACATACGTTAATAATTATCAATATTATGATATTTCAATACTTATTTTAATACTTAATTAAAGAAGATTACGCAGTGCTGACTTTGTGTATTAATCTTGTGATAAATTAGAAATAGGCCTTAATCATAGGCCTAACGTTACTTTGACAGTGTCAATGTTAGGGTAAAATGGGTTATTTTTCACACAAACAGTATAATATAAAATTAATTCAGTTTGCTTTACTGATGATCCAAGTTCATAAATAAACCACAAGTTGATAAGTTAATAATACTATAACGTTACCTTGCTTGGAACCGCTGTTTGCTGGCAAATCCTTAAAGACGATGGAGTCATGGAGACCGAAGAGCATGATGGGCGGGGCGATTGAAAATACACTGCACATGCGCAGATGTTGATTATGCGTGAACACCTAAAGGAAACACTGTGCATTATCACTAAACAAGTGATAAAGCATATATTATTTGTAAATTAACACCAGATTTTATCACTAGCTGCCCAACACTAGGTTTTTTATTACTTAGAAATTTGCTGTGTAGACGGGTGCAGAGTATATAATATGTATAATTATATTAATATAAAATGTAAATAAAGTATTAGACTAAAAGTACAACTATAAAATCTCTTTTGTTTTCCCTTTACATCATTATAACTCTCCTAAAATGTACCTCATACATTCCCTTCCAGAGGGACTTTGTTCCCTTCTCTCTCAAAAGTGATCCCGCTTGTTAAAGGGTTACTTCAGGATTTAGCATTAAGCTTTGTATCAGTAGAAAACCAGTATTATTTTAGAATTACCGAGCTTCCCCCCTCTCATATCCCCCCGAGAGATTTATTTATTTTTAGTCTGGAAAAAATCCTCTGATGACGCAAAAATCGTCATTTTGCGTCATCGGAGGATTTTTGGTCCAGAGGCTTAAAACTACAGCCAGTATTCCGCATGTTTTCACCACGCCCATATGGGGCGGGATCTCACTCACAGAATGTGAAGATAGTGTCAGCCATCTTTCTGTAGATGCTAAGAAAACAGGCTCTTGCTCTGTGTAGAAAGTTTGTATACAAGTAGGCTAATCACAATAGCGGAATGTAGTTTTGAAGTTGAAATGGCAGAAGGGGATTTCGAAGATCTGTTGCGAGAATCTGATGCTCGCGGCTACCTGTACGAGCCGCAATACAGCGATGAACAGAGGCGGGAGATGGAGGAACAAGAGGCGGCCGGAGCAGCTGCTGTAGCAGGGGAGCAAAACCTGCTTGGCAGGCAGGAGGAAGAGCCCGGCCAGACTCGAGTTGGGGCGGACTGGTGGTGTCAGTGCTCTCGCTGTGCGCCTATGGAAACAGATAGAGAGTCCTATTGCTGTCGCGAATTTCAGCGATACTGGACAAGATCGCTGAATCCGCTGATGAAACTGCACCGATAACATGAGCATGTATAACTGAGCACCCAAGTTTTGTATCACACATGGACAGGGGAGTCCTGGAAACTTATTTTAGGATCCCGAAGATAAATTGGAAACGCCAGCCAAAGCCCGCAGGGACAAACGGACGGCTTAGTGTAAAGTGAGTATTTTGTTTGTTTTTCTTTTTTGTTACTAAGACGTCATGTACAGAGTTTGGACACCCGGAATAATAATGTTCTTCCTGTGTAGTCAGTCAATTTATCAACTAACTCACGATTTATAGAGTCACGATGTATCAAAGCAAGCATAGTTGTATCATATTTTCAGATACTGCCGCCTGTAACCGGTAGGTGTGGTTTGGGAGTGGCCTCGTAAAGGCAGCAAAGCAAGTGCATTCTGGGAGTTGTTGTCTTTCAGCCACATGAGTAAAAAATACATTTTCTGCCTTTTCTCAGTCTAGAATGCTTCAAATTCAAAAATAATTTCACATTTATACTATATAAATGACCAATTTTAAATACACATTCATCTTCCCAGAGGTGAAGTATCCCTTTAAAGAGTAGCATGCTGTAATAGCAACCATGTTACCTTCCATTTCTGTTTGTCCTATGAAGGCCGTCTTGTTTAAATGAGGACACTCTGTATACTGCAGCCTTAAAAGGACGCTTTCTAAATAGCATGCAGCCTTCCAAACGAGACACAGCCATCGTTAATATTCAATATTTTTTTTCAGCCCACCCACAGAATGGACAGCTAACAGACTGTGAGGATATATTTGCAGAATTTGACAAAAAGTGTATTGGATTAGAATTACTGAGTGCATCTTTAAGAGAGGGACAGAAATGGAAAGACGACACACAAACAATATGGCCGAGAAGGCCATCATAATGGGTGTCACGGAAAAGAGCGCAAGCTGCGGCAAAACTGCTGATGCTAAATGACACTGATAACAGCTGCAATGAACACTTATCATAACATTCAAAATAACACATTCCAGCGCCGGATTGCCAGTCAAAACACACACAGATGAAACAGAATCTCCTACTCAAGAAATGGAGATGTTTCATATGGATTATACACATACTTGTCTTCAGCTATTTCAAAAAGTCGAGAGAACACGTCTCACACATGTCAACCCATAACTGTTAGTGATATATCTAATAATCATTCAGTGAATACTTGGAAACAACTGAGAAATTAATCTTTTACCTCTTCCATATTTTTGGCAATGTGAACACTCTTGTTGAAGAAATAAGCTCATCAACACTCGAGAGCCCAAACACTGTACACACGCTGCAATAGTAGGTGGGCAATTGATCGATGCTATGATTGGCTGCTGCTGTAAACAATCACAGGACTAGTTTCTGTTGTAATCAGTAAATGGGTCCGTAGTCATTTGGTGAGAGATTAGTTTGACATGAATAAACCCCATACTCAATGTCAAAATAATGATAATATTCTTAAATTTATATTTGATACATATGGAAACTTATACTGGGGTGGCAGATGGGGTGGCAATGTTTTATCTTAGGATGCATTTGACAACCCATGCCACTGTGGAAGATCCGCCCCTGAGTACAAATACTTTGTTAATGTACTTAAGTACAGATTTTCAATTTTTCTACTTAAATATAAATATTTCTTTGGACTTCACTTAATTTTGAAGAGAAAATTGATACTTTTACTCTGATAAATTCTTTAATTTAATAATAATAATTATTAAATTCATTGTTTATAATTATTTTTAAATAATTATTAAGTAATTTAATTAATAATAAAATTATCTTTTAATAAAGAGTCTTTAATTTCTTTTGTGACTGAACATCTAAAAAAAAAAAAACAAGCTGTATGTGCAAAAATGCTTGCGGATTGGGAAGACCTATGTCTGATTCATGAAAGAATCATTTGGGTCGAATCTTTTAAATTTGATTCCTTTGAACAGATTCAAAAAGTGCTCTGAATGATTCGTTTGGCAAATCATGAATCTGAATCAAAATCACAAGCAAAGCGCGTGCCGTCATTGTCTGTCTCCGTTGGGGAAGACAATAAACTGCTCATGTAAGTTTAAATTAGTTTTTTTTTTTTTTTATCTGAAAAATTTAGGCTTAAACGTTGTGAAAGCTGTGAAATAATGATGAAGTTATGTGTTATCAGTCTCCTGCATTTCCAGGAAACCTGTTAATACTTAAGTCAATCAAACGCGTTTTAACGCATTGCTACAGCATGCGGTTGCCAGGTTGTTACTATGCTGTTGCTAAATGGTTTTCTGTGTTTATAGCAAATTGCTCTGCAGTTGATGTGTTGTCTAAGTGGCTGTCAGGTTGTTGCTATGCTGTTTTTAAGTGGCTTTAACTGTGTTTTTAAGCACATTGCTATGCAGTTGCCAGGGTGTTTTGGGTGGGGTTATTGGCCCAAATTAAAAGAGCCCAGTCACTATTCTGGTCACTAAATATGTCTCAGGTCCCTCCTTCAATGTTCCAATTTTGTTATGGACTGTTCAAGACTCAATCAAGTCTAATCCACATATGTTAACATACAGCCAATATAAACACTATTTCAGTTACATTGTGGTTTAAACTGCATTCAAGTCCTCCTGGGAAGTTCATACTTACAAGTTCAGAATTTGTTATTGCTATGTAATGAGTGTTCAAGTGATTTTATTTAGACAGAATGGACCCATTTAGCAATTTTTCCCTTTCTGAAAAAAGCAGACATGTTTCAGCACCAGTGCAAAGACATGTACATGTACTCACATACACACTGCATATTAGATGTGTCTTATTTGATCATTCTTGTGTGGCCACATATTCTGATGGGAAATATTATTATTTAAGCCTGTCACCTCATTTAAACTAGCTAATTCAATAGGACAATAATGAATTCAATCTTAACTGCACAGTCACCAGTTTGCTTGATTCTTGCCATGTTTCTTAAATTGACATGCCCCCATCCTAGAAAATCGGCACTCCAAGAAAATCTCTAGATTTATGAATTTGTGGTGGTGTTCATGTACACTAATCTCATAAAAATGACCATTTTTACATGAATTGAATGATTCATTAATGGTATAGTTCACTCAAAAATTAATATTCTATCATCATTTTCACATCCTCATCCCATCCCAGATATATGTTTCTGTAGAACTCACACAATCTTTTTTTTTTTTTAGAAGAATCTGTTTTGTAGGTCCTTTCAATGTAAGTGAATGGTGGCCAGACATTTGAACATATGAAAAGCAAATGGAGGGTGCTTAAAAGTTATTCATAAGACTCCAGTGGTTTAATCAATGTTTTCTGAAGTGATCCAGTTGGTTTTGGTTGAGAACAGACCAAACAGAACTCTTTTTTCACTGTACATCTTGATAGCAATCTATCATGATTTCAAGCTCGATTACACTTCCGCACATGTGTCATGCACTAGGAAGTGTAATCGAGCTTGAAATCATGATTGTGCCTTAAGACTGCAATGGCAACATGTACAGTTATATTTTGGTCTGTTCTCACCCTAAACCAACTAGATCTCTTCAGAAGCCATAAATAAAAGGAGTGGAGTGTTATGGATTACTTTAATGTTGCCTTTATCTAATTTTTGGAGCTTCAAGGTTCTGGTCACCATTCACTTGCATTGTATGGACCTACAGAGCTGAGATATTCTTCTAAAAATCTTCGTTTGTGTTCAGCAGAAGAAAAAAAATTATACGCATCTGGGAGTGAGTAAATGATGAGCACCGACAATTAAATAAGTTGCCATGGGTTTAATTAGCTTTTCCATAATTTATGTGATTTACTTGTACTATGTGATACTTAAGCAAATTTAAAATCAGTTACTTTAATACTTTTACTTAAGTATTTAAATACTAATGAGCTAATTTATCTTTTACTTAATAATTAATAATTTTATTCATAACTCCAGTGGGCAAGCCGCAGGCGACAACTTAATCTTGGTGGCTTCTTACCTGGATTATGCACCATTAAGAAATGAAGGATGCCAATTGACACTTCAAGAAGCCCTGCCTTAAAAGCATTTCTGACTAATCCTTTCTTAGCAGCTGTTGCCGGGACACGAGTTTAGTATGTTCCAATGAGAGCCTACGGTAGTAATGTGGGTTTGAGTTGATTTAAGCAAGATCCAAAAAATGTAAAAAACATTGTTGTCGGGTCACTTGTAATAACAAGACTAGGTACACAGAGGACACATGCAGTTTTTTCTTTCTTTCAAAAAGTCTTTAAATAAATGTCAAGAAGAGCATACAATAGATAAAACTGGAATACCCCTCATTCCCAAATGAACATTTATAACATCAGCGAGGACACTTACATTTGCTCCGAGGTAAATCAAATCTAATAACTTGATGTTAATTTATGTATTGTTTCAGGTCTTAGTAAAGGCGATTAGTAAATAAGTAGTTCACAGCATCAAAGTGAGTGTGTTATGAGACATTATAAGCAGTTCCGTTCACTTACACTAATGTTACCAGGTGTGGAATTGCAGTGGAATCACTATCAAATGACGCTTTTCTCTATTCACTGTCTCCGCAGTTTTCAATACAATTTTTGTGTAATTTAACAGTTCCTTTTACAAAAACATCAGATAAATATGCCTTACAATGTCACTCTTCATTCCATGTAAGAATATTGTGAATTCCGTTTATGAGAACATTTTGTCAAAAAAGTGCACCGTTCACAGCAATCTCCTATTCATTCCTTTGGGAAGTTCAAAATACAAATACGTATGAATATTTTCAAGTAATTTTTTTTAGAACAATTAATTTTTCAGTATAACATGAATATTGTAGTTTTTTGGGCTTGGCAACAGCTTTTCTATTACAACATATTAAGTCAAACCAAGAATCACCACAATGAGTTGGATTATGCATTTATTTTTGTTCAAATTGGCCTACGTTTATGTGGTATGGACCCTGCATAATAAAAATATAAAATAAAATAAATTAATTGATCAATTGTCACATTTCTGCATATATACAGTGAAATTATTTAATTTTCACATATCCCAGCTAAGCTGGGGTCAGAGTGCAGGGTCAGCCATGATATGGTGTCTTGGCGGTGTTGGGGCTTGATCCCCCAACCTTCTGGTCAGTAACCCAGTAACCCAGAGCCTTAACCGCTGAGCCACCATTGCCCCTACACCGATATAGCATGTAACCTCTTCATGGTTTTATTAGGGCCCAAGCACTGAAAGCGCGGAGGCCCCATTGTTCTTCTAAAGATTATTATTAGGGCCCAAACACTTAAGGTTCGGAGGAGTACTCCTTGGTGATTCATGAGACTGTCAACTCATTTAAACAACATTATGCCAAGACATTGAAGATGCTAAATTTGAACAGGTTTTGATATATCGAATTGTGTTGCCGTGGCAAGTTGTTAAATTAATGGCGAAAAATGGGAAATAGGAAGTGATGCATATCTTCTGTGTGCAATATGTGATTTTGATCAAAATTGAGATGTGTGTTTAGTCTTGGATACTAATCGCATGGATTGGTGGTGCACAGTCATAGCACCACCAACTGGCAGCAGTAAGTGTGGCCCTTACAACAGACTCTAAAATAGTTCTCTTACATTTACACAAATTGCTTCAAAATTGTTTAGACACTGCTGATAGACAATTTTGAAGGGAAGCTTGATAGCTTTAATAGTATTGTCATGGCAACAGATTCAATTACCTTAAGTTGTAGTTAGGGCTGCACGTTTTCAAGTTTTTCATTAACCGTTAACCGAGGCCCTTAACGGTTAATACTCGGTTAACCATAGTGTGCGCCAGGGAAGGAAATTAACTTTTTTGTCCACCGGCCACTGTGGATTTCAAAATCTACCAGCCACTCAATGTTTTTACCATCCACTTTCTTGTTTTTAACCGACAATGTGTAACTGCATGTGAAAATTAATACTACAAGACGTACAATACTTAAGCCGTTTATTTAATCTCAAGTCTCAATGAAATACTGGCATTTTCTCTTTCTCTCTTATAGCCTACACACACAATCCATGAACTGATATTCATTTCAGTTCGCATACGAGGAAAACACAATGTTACGGACGTGAGCGCTCTGAAAGCGGCACTGAAAGATGCTTTAAAACTTCCACAGAGACATCAAACAGAAAGCACAAAACCTTTCTTTAAAGTGAATTTCGTTTTGTATTAATTGTGTCTTAATTTTAATCAATGTTTCATCAACCAATTTCCTGGATTTAATAAATAAGAATTAAATATAGCAGACGATATAATCACGAATCGGAGGCGCCGGCTTGTGAACTGGAGCTCGTCTCATAAATGAACCGAAACTCAGTGTATAAGGTAGCCTTGCCTCACAAATAATTCAAAACTAAAGAAAACAGACACTGACTGCTCTCTGCTTATGTAATCCGTAAGAAATGTGCATTTCTCTCTGGTGCGTTACTGCGAAGACCGCAAGTCAGCATCGTCAACTTCATCTTTGAAAATGACACGGACAAAGAAAAGACTTGTTTATTAATAAATAATTAAAATATCTCCTTGCTATATTTTACATATTCATAATCATTACTTTTGCCGGTTCTTTGTGACAGATTTTAGGAGCTTTATTGGCAGCGCCACGCCGCCACCCTTACAAGAGCGCATCACCGCACCCACCAGAATAGCCCTGTTTTTTTGTTAAGGATTTGATTTCATATTAGAAAACTGGTCAAGACTACTTCTTGTGGACATTACAAATGTCTGGGAGCGCTCTGGCAGTCTCTGGTGGTGCAAAAATGTATTACAACTAAATTCAATGCACGCCATTGACGCCACTTAACCGAGCAAAATGTTTCACTCGGTTACGCAATTTTTAACGGTTAATCGGTTAACCATGGACACCCCTAGTTGTAGTCAAACTGGAATGGTGACATATATCTATTACACATTGTATGATTAGGTCCAAGTTTACATTAATGTTGAGTTGTTGCTGTGACCATCATGCATTGTTTTACGAAAGCCACTGAGTGGAAATGGACCCTTGGTGCTTGGGCCTGCCATTGCTGCTTGCAGCTATATTTATTATTATTCTTACAAGTTTTTTGGGACTTTTGGGGTACTTAACATGAATGAAAACTCTTGAAATTTTGCACACACATCAGAGTCATCGGCCATTAGGGCTGGGCAAAGTTGCTTGAGGACATACAGGGGAGGCTCTGTAGCGACCATTGAAAATGGTCATGAAGGGTGGTTCAGTAGCACCCCCATTTTCACCTACAGTCACCAGAATTGGTACATGTATAGTTCTCATCAAGCCGAACAATTTTCATTATCATAATCATTAGCTCTGCCAAACAGGAAGACAGATATTTTAGATTTTTTGAATATTGCAGTCTCTGAACCTTTAAGTACTACTCCTAGTTTATTGACTGTCACCACATTTAGACAACATTATGCCAAGTCATTGAAGATGCTAATTTGTGAACAAATTTTGATACGGTGTTGCCTTGAGGCATTAAATAACTGGCGAAAAATAGGAAACAGGAAGTGTATCTTCTGTATGCAATGTGTTTTAGAGCAAAATCGAAATGTTTGTTTAGTCTTGGGGGCTAATCACATGAATTTGAAATATTTTGGATCACGGTCATAGTGCCACTACCTGGCAGCAGGAAGTATGGCTCTTAGAACAGAATTTAAAATAGTCCTCTTATATTTATCCTGATTGATTCCAAATGGTTTAAAATAATGTCAAATGCATGTGTCCACCTTGCATTGTTTTCCGAAAGCCACTGGGTGGAAATGGACCAGTTGTGATTGGGCCCATCATCGCTACTTGCAGCTATATTTTACATTTTACATTTGATGTCACGGTAGGCAACTTGTTGTTTTGTGATGTCTGGATGAGTTTGCTTTTTCTCATAAGTGTTAATGTGATGTTTAAAAATGTGATATTATTGGTTTAATACAGCAAGCACATCACTCCATGAAATATATGTTTATAGAAATGTATGTGTGATGCTCAGAATATTGAATCATTTAATAATCCTCTAAATAAAGCAATTGCCATCGGACAAGTTGACAGTTTAAGAAATCTTTTTAAAGTTACTTAAGTTAAAAATGTAATTAAGTATGACGGTCCACCCTGCCTCCTGCGAACCTGGGGGAGAGACGAGGGGAGGTGTGGGAAGAGGGAAAGTGTGAGCGGAGACACATAGAGAGAAAGAGAGGAGAGAGAGAGGAGAACTTGCTCGCCTGCTCCCAGACGTGCTGTCGCCTGGTCCTCAACCGCTCCTCCGCCAGCTTGCTCCTCTCCCGGTGGACTGCAGCGAGAACTCCGGCCCCTGGCGGACGGAACCGCTCCTCCCCTTCTAGGCAGATGGCGGTGGTTCCTCCAGCTCTCGCTGGCCTGCAGCGACCCCTCTGTCCCCAAGCAGATGGCCGCGCCTGCTCCCCTGGTGGATGGCAATGACAAGGACTCTGTAACAGCGCATCCCTCCTCACTCCTACGTTTCGGCACCACGGTAACACATAAAGGACAGGCAAGGAGGCAGGAACCAGCTGAACGGTAAAAAAAGTTTAATGATAAACTTAAATCCAACATAAACAAACATACAGTGAGGCCACATGTATCTCTCTCTCGAACCAGCATCTCCAGCCACACCATATCTCGCTCTCCCATGGCCTGGCCACCCCCTCCTCCTTGTCACACATACATTATAAAATGTAACAATGTTTAAAATGTCACCAAGAGAAATTTGTATTGCATTTATTTTACTATATTTAAAACATTTTAATTTTATGGAGTATGGTGGAAGAACATTTCCATGAAGGCTTTGATTTGCTCATTATTAAACAAGAAACACATTCAGTTTTTTAACATTTTTATCTTTATCAGTTATCATTTTTATCTTTATCAGTTATCTGAAAACAATGTGGTGGCCATTTCTGGTACTGAACAGCATACACAAAATCATGTGATGGCAAATTTTTATTTATTTATTTATTTTTTTAGAGGGAAAGAAAAAAGTAGAAAAAAAATGAATTCTACCTACTGAGAAATAAATAGGCATACTTAGTCAAAATTAATCATGTAATTATTTTTCACAAAATATGTATTGGACTAATGAAACTGTGTAGTGAGACTGTGTTGAATTTTTTTGAATTGCAATTCAGTAAATTTCACCTCCTATCATTCCATTTCAAGTTCCTGTGGGTCGTGATCTATTAATTTTAATTTAATTAATTGAAAGGGAGAGTTAATTCTGAAATTCTACATTTTGCGCAACCCTGCTTCTCATTAGGTTTCAGGAAGTGCATACTTCCATAAAGCGTATCAGCAAGTGTTTAATGCTGAACGGATGAGCCTGTGCTTCCTGCTTTTGTGTCAGACTGATTATTAAAAGGTGTTCTGGTAAGTGTGAATGGTGTATGGAGTGGTATATTTACTGAGAAGCATTTTTCTCTTCAACATTACAAGAAGTATATTCTGTATGATGCTTTCTAGACTGATAGTCTCTTTCTTAACCAGAGGAAAAAGCATGGCATATCACTGGACTTAGGGCACAGACCACTTTGTAAGGGCACCATTTCTCCACGTGGGCACATCAAAAGGTACACATCTCTTGGGGATGCTGTACATTTTGCCTCATATTTTTTTAAATCAACCTTAATAACAAAGCTCAGACAGCAAAACCATAAGGTGGGTCCCAAACCACACACTTCTGCACTATTCAACATAATTTTGTAGTGCAATAGTGTGAGTAGGATATTAACATTGAAAATGCAACTAAAAGAAGTGTACTATGAGTACCTGGATGATTCACTTCATCAATCATAGAGTGTGGAATGTTGGACATTTATGGATTCAGCACTCGTGGCTTGCCTTATATAGCAAAAGGGGCAGAGTTACCTAGCTGTGTTGCTGGTTGGACAAAACAATTGTAAATAAAGGAGAATGTAGCAACTAGCGAAACTTCTGTGAAGACAGCACCTTACAAAGGTAAGTTTTTTTATTGATTTATTTTTTATTTTATCCCCTTTTCTCCCAAATTGGAATGCCCAATTTCCACCACTTAGTAGGTCCTCGTGGTGGCGCAGTTACTCACCTAAATCCGGGTGGCAAAGGACAAGTCTCTGCTTCTAAGACAGTCAATCTGCGCATCTTTTCAAGTGGCTCGCTGTGCATGACACCGCAGAGACTCACTGCATGTGGAGGCTCATGAAACTTTCTGTGGTTCACACACAACTTACAATGTGCCCTATTGCGATTGAGAACCCCTAATCGTGACCACAAGGAGGTACCCCATTTGGCTCTACCCTCCCTAGAAACTGGGTCAATTTGGTTGCTTAGGAGACCTTGCTGGAGTCACTCAGCATGCCCTGATTCAAATCCATGACTCCAGTGGTGGTAGTCAGCGTCAATACTCGCTGAGCTACCCAGGACCCTACAAATGTAAGTTGAACACGTTACCATCATCCCACACTGTGTGAATATGCACTGTATGTTGTTGGAGTTATAAGTGTTGAACTGACGTTGGCTAACATGCTCAAGCTATCTGCAACTCGTAGCATGCGTGCACTTCAATCAGCTGTTAAACACAAGTACCTACGTGTAATAAAAAAAAGTTTAAGTGGTCCCTTTGGGATGATACTACACATTGAAAATTCATACACTACAGCTGTGGCCAAAAGTATTGGCAGTGACTTTTTTTTCAAATTTTTCAAATTTTGCTGCTTCAGTATTTGTAGAGAATTTTTTTCACATGTTTCTATGGTTTGCTGGAAATCAATATGCATTTCATAAGTTTTAAAGGCTTTTATTGGCAAAAACACTCAATTTATGCAAAGGGTCAATATTTACAGTGTTGACCTGTGTTCTTCATTACCTCTGCAATTCACTCTTGTATGCTGGATAGTGATCAGTCCACTCACCTTTTGAGGATTGACCACAGGTTCTCTGTGGGATTAAGATCCAGGGTGTTGCCTGGCCACGGATCCAAAATTTCAATGTAATGGTCTCCGAGCCACTTCATTATCACTCTTGCCTTGTGACATGGTGCTCCATCATGCTAAAAAAAATGCACGGATCATCACCAAATTGTTCCTGGATCATTCGGAGAAGTTGCTCTTGCAGGACGTTTTGATGCCATTCTTTATTCATGGCAGTGTTTTTAGGCAAAATTGTGAGAGAGCCCACTCCCTTGGATGAAAAGCAACCCTACACATGAATGGTCTCAGGATGCTTCACTGTTGGCATGACACAGGACTCATTGTGGCGTTCACCTTTTCTTCTCCGTACTATAGATTTTCCAGATTTCCCAAACAGTAGGAAGGGGGCTTCATCAGAGAAAATAACTTTGCACCAGTCTTCTGCTGTCCAATCCTTGTACTTCATGCAGAATTTCAGTCTGTCCTTGATGTTTTTCTTGGAGAGAAGTGGCCTTTTTGCTTCCCTTCTTGACTCCAGGCCATTTTACAAAAGTCTTCACCTCACTGTGGGTGCATGAGCACTCACACCATCCTGCTGCCAATATTGAGCAAGCTCTGCACTGGTTGTGACACGATTCTGTAGCTGACTCCTCAGGAGGATATGGTCATGGCGCTTGCTGGAGACACTGGGACATCGTGAAGCCTTCTTCACTTCAGTTAAACCTCTCTCCTTGAAGTTCTTGTTGATCCAGTAAATGGTTCTTTCAGGCGCAATATTCATTGCAGCAATTTCCTTGCATGTGAGGCCATTTTGATACAATGTGATGATGGCTGCACACCTTTCTTTTAGATGTAACTATTGCTAACAAGAACACAATGATGGGAAGCACTTCTTCCCTCCTTTTATAGCAATCAGTCTGCGCTTATAATCCAATCAGAATAATAAAGTGATTTCACCTGACTAGTACTCGTTCACACTTTCCCAGGTGCTGCTGATATGATTATTGAAATGGTGTTGGCTGGTCATTTTGTGCCAGGACCAATAAAACGTGAAATGTTTTTGTGATTGATTAAATTGTTTTTGGCAATTAAGTTTTTTGCAGCTATTTAAAATGCATCACTCTTCACAATAATCTAGAAACAATGTGAATCAACACCACAACAACTGAAGCAGAAACATTTGCGAAACACAAAATGTATGTCACTGCCAATACTTTTGGCCATGGCTGTACATGACTGAGTGTATAGTGTAAGTGCTTAGTGTATAGTGCGTCATTTGGGACACAGTTAAACACTGAAACATGGAAAGAATGAAACAAGAGTGAGCACAGTTTCACCATTTATGCTTGTAGGAAGAAGCAAGCTGACACTACCACTCAGCAAATCTTCATTTGGAGGCATTACGACAATCACATGCTATACAAATGTATGTTGTGGAATCTCTTCGGTCCAAAATCCTGCTCCAAATAACTGTTTTATGCAACATAAGTTGTTCTGCAATTGTGTCATGTCGTTCAGCAGGTTCACAAATTGCTTGATGCGTCAGTCGCTAGTCACCTCTTGAGGCCAGGGGATATATACCGCACAGCTATCACATACCAGCTGGCTCCCATTACATAATGTAAAGTTTCAGTAATGCGAAGCTCATGGAACTCCAAATTGACCAACAGCTATTTGATTTAATTAAAAAAATTATGAACTGCCTAAACAAATGCTGTAATGCCTTCAAACTCCAGAAAGAAAGCATTTACCTGCATTTATGGAATTGTGCTTTGCATGCGTGTTGAATGTTTTAGTTTGTAATCCAAAGTTTCTGAAGAATTTTAACCCTTTTGTTTTCCTCCTACGACTTGGCTTACAACAAGCGGTGCTTGAAAAGAAGCCCAACATTCAGAGATCGGCTGAAACTTGACGCCGTGCAGTAGACGCTATTAAAGTGCTGTGTGTGTAAGTAGGAGAGATAAGGCATCAGAGAACGGGACCGGCAGATGTCAGAAGTACAGAAGGTGAACTGTGTGAAAATGAAGCTGTTGGAATTCTGTTGTAGGACTTACACAAGCTGTACACAATAGATTGTTCTCGGACTATTGTAAAGCATTCGATCTAATTACAAAAGTGTGCCATGCCGATAAAAATTTAAAACGGCCCAGAAAAATAGTTAATGATGTTTGTCAAAGATGAGACATGAAGATTTAATTGTTCTATACTATACTTAAGCAAATACAACGTTAGAATACTTTGAGTGCACACTGATGGTATAATTTAATTTGATACCAACTAACTTGAAAAATAGACATTTTTGCCACTTTGTTTGATAAACATCTGTTTGCAAAAGATGGTAGATTACTCTAGTGATGTGGCAAATAAAACATTTCATGAGATTTTTATTCGGCGAATAAAAATATCACGCATCATTATTTTGCCATTTATTCAAGGAACATAATCTTCATTTTTCCATTTGATTATGTCCATAGAAGGCAGTGGGTGCACGTCCCATAGAGCCTGGAAGAAACCTGTATCATTAAAATCAATGGTGCAAAAGATCCATGTTTATTGGACAAGAGGTTCTAAAAACATTATTTAAGGTCCCGACCGAATGTAATGCTTCTCTAAGTGTCTATAGGAGCATCAGGAGTGCTATTTGCATTGAATCTGCGTCTGATTGCCTATTGGACATTGGGCTTTCAATCAATATGTTTTTGTCCCATCTAGAAGCCAGGCTTCTCTATTTGATGATCGGCCCACTGCTCAAATTTGTGGGACTTTGCAAAAAATGGCAAATTATTGAAATGGTGATGTACATGATTGACAGCATATGAAATGTAAAAGCATCGCTGTCAAGCGCAATGTGTTTGGTGGCTTGGAGGTACATGCGCAAATTATAGGCCCTATGCAATCTGACATTTGTAACACATTTATTTAAAAATCATCAGATATTTTTCATATTTTATTGATTATTATTATTGAAGTTTCAATGTTTGAGTAGTAGTTTGAGCAGCTTTTAAGAGCACCATTGGATGTATGTAATAGTAGGAGGAAGAACATGTTTATCAATCCTGCTTGGAATAAAAGTGAAATCTTATCATGCCATCATCTATCAGAAGAGATCTAGAAGGTGCACTTGTAATGTTAGAGCCAGCTCTTCATGGTAAAACCTCTCAAACAGGTCAGCATGCATGCAGTAGCCTATAAAGTGTGACATGAAGGAGCCTATCTCTCAGTCCCTAAATTGGCATGCAGTGCAAAAAAAGAGGTATGCTGGCAAGTGTGTGTGTTTGAAACAGAGCTGAGGAGATGCCAGCAGTGAAAGAGGTCCAACTCTGTTTTTAATGCAATGACAGACTGAGCAAATTTTGTTTACTGTGTTGGTGGAACCAGACGGGGACTTTACTACAGGGAATTCTGTTCTGTCTTTTTCCCCCCTCCTCCCTTGACAATGTTATGTGTAGTAATTTCATCAGAACTTGAGTAGCTGTTTGTAAATTTTATGTTTTTGCTCCATGAGTGGGAGTGCACTGTCTGTGTGTGGCTGGTTATGATCATAAAATTAGGCTGACATCATGTTCGGTTAAAAAGCATGACTGCTGGGCAGAAGATATTTTCCCCTTGAGTGAAAAAAAAAGAAACTTGCTTTGGGAAAAAAACAACATTAATCTTACACTTTAAGTCATATTAAATAAATAGCTTTAATCTTCAGATGTTAATAATATAAATACTACCTCATTCATTGACTTAAATAAATCTAAGATTAAGTAATTATCTGGATTAGTCATGGTAATCAAGCTGGCTTTGTAATGGGAGCTGTGACACATGAGACAACTATTAAGACTGAGAGGTCTGCAATACTCATTTGTAGTTGCTATAAAATCCTGGTATAATCTGTAAAATGTACCTTATGTACAAACTGCTGTGTTTGAGACTAAACTATAGGGAAAGGCGATAACACTTATTTTCTTTTTGATACCAATACAAAAACATCTATTAAAGGCATAGTACACCCCAAAATAAATATTTTGTCATAATCTTTTCCATCCTGACTTTTTTTTCCCCCAGTGTAACGCAGAAATAGATGTATACACCGATCAGCCACAACATTAAAACCACCTGCCTAATATTGTGTAGGTCCCCCCTCGTGCTGCCAAAACAATGCCAACGCGCATCTCAGAACAGCATTCTTAGATGATATTCTTCTGACCACAATTGTACAGAGCGGTTATCTGAGTTAAAGTAGACTTTGTCAGTTTGAAGCAGTCTGGTCATTCTCTGTTGACCTCTCTTATCAACAAGGCATTTCCATATGCAGAACTGCCGCTCATTGGATGTTTTTTGTTTTTGGCATCATTCTGAGTAAATTTTAGAGACTGTTGTGTGTGAAAATCCCAGAAGATCAGCAGTTAATAAGAGAGGTCAACAGAGAATGACCAGACTGCTTCTAACTGACAAAGTCTACTTTAACTCAGATAACCGCTCTGTACAATTGTGTTGAGAAGAATATCATCTCAGAATGTTATTCTGAGATGCGAGTTTGTGCCGTTTTGGCAGCACGAGGGGGACCTACACAATAATAGGCAGGTGGTTTTAATGTTGTGGCTGATCGGTGTATGTCAGAATGTTAACCTCAGTCACCATTCACTTTTATTGCATCTTTTTTACATACAATAAAAGTGAATGGTGAATGAGGCTGACATTCTTGCATTTCCTTTTGTGTTTCACAGAAGAAAGAAAGTCATACAGGTTTGAAACAACACGAGGGTGAGTAAATGATACGTTTTTATTTCTGGGTGGAATATCTCTTTAATAAATGGAAAGTTTTTTTGATTGATGAACTTTTTTTTAAACATATTTGAAAGTCGCACGAGTATTTTTTGCCCCTCTCATTGAATTTTGAAAGCTTTTTAAGTTGAGGTTGAAACTCATACTGATAGAATGTCAAAGAGATATGATGGGGTCTGAATTATCGCCTCCTAACGAATTCCTTCATGTTGCCGTAATTGCTGCTGAGTAACTCTAAAACTCTCACAAAAAAGCCAAAAGTGTTTTGTAGACATCCGCCTTCGGCTACCTGAAATCAATCCGTGCTTTGCTACAGTCTCCTTTCAGAGTGTTCTGAAATTCCCCAAATTAATTCTGGCCCAATTAATCCTGATCCAGCCCTCCTTGGACAGCAATCATTACGCTCTGTTGATCTGAAGGCCATTGTCACTGTGGCACTTGAAGGAATCTTTTGTGAACGGAAAGAATAGGACACAAACCAATGAATCTACAGAACAGAGCCACTGAGGTGTGTGTGTGTATGCAAGTGCTCCTGTGGATAGTATTTCAGGGTCCAAGCTACCGTGAGTGGCGTTGATTGACGTACGGAGTGAAAGACCATAAACCCTATAGCTTTGATGATTGAAATGAGAAGGCTATCATTTATTTGACAAAGCTGGTAGGTGCATTTGGGTCATGGACTTGCTGTGTGTGTGCTCCCCACTGCTGTTATCACTCTTCAAACCTTTTTCCCTTTGGACTTGATTGACAGTTGTCCAGCTTACTACATCCTGCTAGAACTTTAAGAGTTAAACACAGCATATTGTTCATACACAACACACAATTATGGATGCTTTTC
This sequence comes from Moxostoma hubbsi, assembly GCA_032164185.1. NCBI lineage: Eukaryota > Metazoa > Chordata > Actinopteri > Cypriniformes > Catostomidae > Moxostoma > Moxostoma hubbsi. Next base: position 11,386,043 of record JAVLUX010000021.1, read on the forward strand.
TGGATAGATATATATTAGTGACGATAATCGGTTTCATCTTTTCTTTTTTTTTTGTACAATATAATTTTTTTAATTTATTTTACTGGACTTTCAAACTTGTTTTTTAATTGTTTTAGCACTGATATGGACTGATGAACAAAGGAAAAGGAAAACATTGCACACACTCCTTTAGAGACATGAGCCAAACTGACATGATCAGTTTAAATTGTGGCACAGGTAAATTACTTTTGATTGTAAAAAATACATTGCAAAACAATTTTGCATAATAATAATAATAATTATTATTATTATTACTATTAATAATAAAACAAAAACATTAATTATTATACTAATAATACTACTACTAATAATAGCATTTAACAATACAATTTAATGATAACAATATAATTTATTATATATACTATTATTGTATTTATTATTAGGAATTATAATTCTTATGATTACACACATAATGAATATTCTGTTTATTTTTGTAGTCAACAAAATTAATAAAAATAATATAACAACATAATAATAATAAAAAACAACAACATCAATAATAATAACAACAATTATTATTATTGTTGTTATTATTATTGTATTAATGGTATATTACATATTATTGTGTCAAAAAAACAGAACTCGAACAATAATTAAATTGGTTCTGCATTATTTAAGCATAAAAATTGCATGCATGTTACAATAATAATATCAGATTCTCAATTTAGTTTAATTCCTTCTAAAAGCATCTAAAGACACAGCTCTCCAATGAGCACATGACCCAATCCTTTTAGTGCACTTCCTTCTTATTAAAACAAAAATATCTTCTCCGCCTTGCTAGAGGTACTTCTCTGAACAGTTTTGAAACTTGTATCACAGCACTTGTTACTACTACCTCCCTAGTCTGATATGCTTCAGATGTTCTCCTTATTTGTTAGCTGCTTTGGATAAAAGCATCTGCTAAATTAATAAATGTAAATGTTTATTTCTAGATTTATTCGTTTCTTAAAAATCTGTACTGCCAATTAATGTTATTGAACATGAACGGGACGACATTTGATGAACCATGATAATTTTCAAGCTGTAGATGGGACAGATTCTCTTGACTGACAGTTGGCCTCTGCAGTATTCTGCATGTGAATGCACACCCCCAGAGTCTGCGCTAGAGTGACGGGCTCCAGGGCTCCCTGTCTGGCCTCTGCACCTTTTGGCCCTTGTGGGGCACATGCAGCCTTTCTTTCCCCCTGGAGTCCACTGCATGGATCCCTGGGGCTCAGTGTGGTAGGCGTAGGTTCTGAACATGTGTGTGAGAGAGAGAGATGGAAGAGTGAGGCCCTTGGTCCCAACTTCCCCCGCAGGGTATATATGTGGAAACAGAGTGTGTAAAGTCTGGAGAAGACAACGGTCTACACAGACAAATGTCACAAAGTTTCACTGAGTGCTTTCTTTCTTTCTTTCTTTCTTTCTTTCTTTCTTTCTTTCATGTCAGATCAGACTCTGTTGCAGTGTTTGTGGGAATGCTGAAAACTAGTGTCCATTGTCAAGTCTTTCTAGGTGGACGGGTGTTTTCACAGCTGATGCCTTTTGCTCAACAGGGAAATATATTCTGTTGTTTGTTTTCAAAGACAGTTCTGGTGCTTGAGTTGAAGTTCATATTTATTTTATGAAGGAAATATGTCAGTGCTGAGCCTCAACATAATTTGTATTCATGTACAGTCCCCTTCATCTTTTAAGCTCATGTCCTGTCACAGATATCAGTGATGATGAAGCAGATGTCCAGTATCCCAAAGGTGGATATCAGTTCTCAAAAAATTATTTTCAAAAGACTTATTTCAGTTAAAGACCAAGCAAATATTAACTATTAACCTGTGTCCCAAATGACACATTATACACTATGCATTTACTCATGGCCATCTAGTGTCTGAATTTTCATGTTGTAGTATGGCCCCAAATGGAACCCACACAGATTTTACTACACAAAAGCATGCACTGTTTTTGAGCTGATGGAAGTGACATTTCATACACATGCCATGTTGTTTCCACTTGTTTTAAAGCATTAGCCAAACTCTGTTTGATAGTATGTTATAACTCATTTATCTCAAATAATGTACATATTTCCACAGCCAGCATGGGGTGATGGTAAAGCATTTTACTCACATTATTGAGTTGCTGTTGCTGTCTTCACAGAAGTTTCACTAGTTGCCATATTCATTATTAATTACAATTGTTTTGTCAGGCATGCATCGCTGCCAGGTAATCCTGCCTCTTCTGCTATGTATTGGGCAAGCCACGTCCATTGATTGCATCTGTTGTCTAACATTCCATACTGTTTTTTCGGTTCAAGAAGTACATCTTCCGGGTACTTGTTGTACACTTATTTTTGTTGCATTTTCAGTGTGAACATACTACTTGCACTATGTGCCAAATGCCGTAGAATAGTGCAGAAGTATGCAATTCAGGACACACCTTTTGACATTTAACCAGTGGCTGCTCTAGAGCAGTGCTACTCAAGTTTGCTTTTTAATCATTATTGTAATCATAAAGGTAAACTGTATCATTTCTGTGCCACAATCGTTGTATGACTGTTTTCAAACGGGTTTCCCAAACACTCATTTGGTCATTCCTTTGGCCAAAAAACAGACTGTCCCACCCCCAAACTCATGGCATTGGTTGATTCAATGTAACTTTGTAAGGCTTGCCAGGCTGCTCAAACAAACAATGTTTTTATAGTGCCATAGGGATACACTTTTTTGGGAGAATAAAGCCAAAAACGGCATACTTGTAGATATCTCTCCATTTGTATACATATAACTAATAAGTTTTTGTCCGAAGCTTGAAAATGAAATGTTCAGAGTTGCATGCAAGTTACATCTCTATGATATAACCCTACTTTGGGTGTTAAGAGAGTAAATCTTAGGCTAAATTCTAAAATTAAGCGGAGATTTGATCGTGAAGAGTAATCAATTTTCTTTTTCATGTTGAATTTCATGGGAAAATGCCTATTTACACTATGTTGCACTTTCATTCTCTAAATGATCACCAGTAGACAATGTATTTCAACATACAGAGGTTTGGAGGAGGAATTTATTACACTTGGCTTTAAAACTGGCTGAGTTTAAGTAGTCAAGTCCTTTTTATTTGTATAGCGCTTTTCACAACACACATTGTTTCAAAGCAGCTTTACAGGAAATCGTGCATTAACAAAAAAATGAAACTGTAATAGATATAAAGTCTTAAAGTGATCATTATGTAGTTTGATTAAATATGATTGTAAATTGTGTATAGAAATTAAATAACATTGTATTTAGAATCCCTGTGAACAAGCTGAAGGCTCCACTGTGGCAAGGAACACAAAACTCCATAAGATGCAGGTTAATGGAGAAAAATAACCTTGGGAGGAAAATAACCTTGGGAGGAAAATAACCTTGGGAGAAACCAGACTCCTTGTGGGGGCCCGTTCCCTTCTGCCTAAACAACATGAATATAATGCCAATATTAGTTATTTGTCTGCAATGCAAGTCATGGTTTTAAATTTGTAAATGAAGTAAGCGTTAAGGTCCATTGTTTTAAAAATAAAATAAAAAATAACATTAATGACTTATGTCTTTGAAGTCCATCCCGTATTAACTGCAGAAGTTCACATTTATGCATTGTCCTTTTGTTATTTGGCTGATGAAGGCTTTTGTTGGCAATAAAATGAAAGTCTATGTATTCCATTTCAAGAGTGTAGTCCATCAATAGACCGAGGTGATGCAGGCAGAGATTTATGATTTGCATTGTAGTTCAACCTGCAGGTCATTTCAGTGAGGTTCGGTGGGGTCCACCCTAAATCCAAGGTTTAGGCAGTGGTATAGGAAGTATCCGATGTCTTACAGTTGAAGCTGGGATCAGTTGATACTCTGAAGTCAAAAGACTGAAGTGATGTCTGGATGACACCAGCTGTAGTTTGTCATCATCTTTCAACGACACAGCAGTGGAGTTTGACACCAAGCAGGAATAGAGCTGGATCTGGCTGGCTCTGGTGACCTCAGGATATGAATCCAAAGGTTGAGACATGGAATCAAAACATTTATATTAGCATAGATGCCTTTCATTTTTATGCAGAGTTATAGATCATGATGGATGTTTCTGGTTCTGACAGACCTAATTGTGTGTTGAAGGATAAATTACTATATGCCTGGCTAAATAGATGAGTCTATTAAACTTAGTGTGTCTGCATCACGAACAGTGGGCGACTATTCCATAGTTTAGGAGCCAAGTATGAAAAGGATCTACCTCCTTTTGTGGATTTTGATATTCTTGGAATTATTAACAATCACTAATTTTGTGATCGTAATGAACATGACAGAATATAGAAGTACTGTGGAGCAAGACCATTCAAAGCTTAGTATTTAGTTAGCAGAATTTTAAAATGAATGTGAAATTTAACAGGTAGCCAGTGTAGTGATGATAGAATATGACTAATATGATCATATTTCTTGGTTCTCGTCAGCACTCTGGCTACTGCATTTTTAACCAATTGAAGTTTATTTACTGAACTTGCTGGACATCATCCCAGTAATGCATTACAATAATCTAGTCTTGAGGTCATGAACGCATGAATTAGTTTTTCAGCATTGGCAGCAGAGAGCATGTGTTGTAATTTAGCAATATTTTGTCAGGTGGAAGAATGCTTTTCTACAAACATCAGAAATTAGATTTTCAAAGGACAGATTGGTATCAAATATAACATGTAAGTTCTTTGCTGTAGAAGACGACAGTAACAGTACATCCATCGAGAGTCAAATTATAGTTTATCTGCTTATTTTTAGAGGTTTTTGGTCCAATCTGTTTTGTCGAAATTGAATAGATGGGAATTCCTGACCATCCAATCTTTGATTTCACTGATACACTTAAGTTCCACTTCTGTAAAGCATTGTCCCTGCAATTAGTGTGTTGTGAGTCACTGTGGATTAAATGTTATGTTATGTAATCTTTACAAATGCTAACTTTCACACCTTGTCATTTGCTTTTGCAACACAGAACAGCATTTAATTTCATCTTTTTTTTTCATTTAAAAAAATCCTAAAACCTCCTAGTGAAATAATGCCCAGTAATACAAACTGAGTATTTTCATTCAATCCGCATTACTAAAACGTATTTGTTTGGAAACAGATGGTGTAAAGCGTGTGGTATTTCTATTTAATCAGAAGTGTTCTGCTTGAATTGCTAAGAAAATTAGTAGTTGCATGTATAGTTTGAAAATGACTTTTGATCTTTATGTTCTTGATCACTATTTTCACACATTGTCAGGTCTGTACACATTATAGAGTAAAGCAGCTTCATACATGACTGTATGTACAGATGATTTTCCAACCGCCTATTTATTATCTAGGATTATGGGGGATTTTTATAAGTGATGGTTGAATCAACAAAATATTTAGATGATTGATTCCAAATAAAAAATGTTCTTCTTGGCATGGCCTTTTGGCAATTGCTGGTGCTAATTTTCGTTATGCAAAATAAATTTGCTGCAACATATTGGTAAACATGCCAACTACCAAATGTGGTTGACCATATAAACAGTAAACGTACGCAGGCATGAAAACATACTCTTGGATAGTAAAGCTGTTTAATCTAACCATTCTTCTTCTATAAAAGATGCTGCCATTCTTCACGCAAACACAAAAATGCACCTTACCACAGCAATGAGGCTACAACAGTATTTTCCTTGTTTCTACAGCTTGCAGACACACAGCCAGACAGAGCCTCATCCTCTGCTTTTTTCTCTTTTTTCCCCTAGTTTTCTGATCATTAGGGGAAGTCCCGTTGAGTAATGCATCATGGGAGTAGGTGGAGTAGTTGAAAAGGCTAGCAGCAGGACTCACAGACTTTGACTGGTACAGTGACTGGGCTGGCCTCTCACACTGAAAATGAGTTTTTGCTCTTGGACTCTGTCGCACTGGAATTTTCCCCATTCATTTATATCAAGATGTAGACGAAAGAGGGTATATAGCATAGGGCAAAGAGTTCACTTAATTTATAGTGCTCATTATGAAAGGGACTGCACAATATGATGCAAGGAGGCTTGAGTGGTGTAAAAGCAGCAGTACAGCTGAAATGTTAACGTTTTGAATTTAATGCCATTGAGACTTACTGGCATAAATTTTGGGATATGGCATGTGCATCACTCCCCTGGAATAAAAGGAACAGCACATTAAATCTGAACAATTAAAAACATGTTTTGAAATGCCCAAGACAATTTTAAGCTACTTGTAAAATAAAATAAGAATTTTCTACAATTCCCTCTTAATATACTGAGACAATTAATTGTAAACCATTTGTAAGTTGATTCCCAAAGTGCAAACACTGTGGCTCTGTGGTGCTATCAAATATTGCATAATTTTTTTTGAGCATCCCAACCAGTCCGGAAGATCTGCTCAACCAATGGAAGATGGCAGGAGTGTTTGGGGAAACCTGTTTGAAAACAATTGTTGTTTATGCAGTTCAGTTTGGTGATCTTAGTGGTGCAAAAATGACACGCGTCAGCTTTAATGAACAAAATGAATCTACATCAAACCACCACACTCCACCAACTCTTGAGAACATCAGTGCTACTTATTAATGAATATAGGGCTCTAAAACAAACATTCATTATCAGAATGACTTTTCTCTATTTGGGGATTGTCACTAATAACCCAAGAGAGGAATCATTAACAAATCTCATTATTAAAGAGGAAAGGGAGATAGTGCTACAGTTTAAAGTAAATTGAAAGTGAACTTAAAGGAGGATCAGGCTGAGTGATCTGTGTAATTGGTGGAATTCCGTTAGATCTGTAGTGGAAAGGTTGGCCTTAAAGAATGTCACTTCCTCTGATGGATCCTCATTGCTCTGATGTTTTGTCTGTACACCTCTATGTTAATGCACTGTAAAACTGGGTTTGATGTTCACTTTTTTTTCTGTTTCACAATTTACTGTATTGGAAACTCCAAAGAACAACAAAGAATAAAATATTTTTTTTTACATGTATCTTGTGTTTATATTATAAGTCAAAGACTTATGGTGCGTTCACGTGCTATGGTAAATATGATATTTTCCACTTGTGAACTGGTATTTACCAGTGTGTTGCATTCAAGTGCTTTTGTTGTCGTAATGTGGTAAAAAGATGGAGATACACACACACACACACACACACACACACAATTGCAATCTTGACATCGCAGCCTGTTCATTATGCTGCGTTCACACCAAACGCGAATAGAGCGTAATTTATCGCTATTTAGAGTTTTATTTATTTTTATAACGTGTATTCTCCGTGTAAATTCGTGCACCGGACCGTGCCGTTTCGATTCAATACGAATGTACCGTTCCACCCCTAGCTAACAGTAGCAAAAAAGGTTTGGTTTTGTACAATGCTTACCATTCAACACTCTCGCGATGCTCTCCGCCATTTGAAAAGGTCAAAGGTTATCTCATCTCGGCAACTCGGGCATCAAAATATTCTACGAGTTGCCCAGTGGAAAATGAGCATGAGCATGAGGGGGTGTTCATGTGCATTTTCCACGTCGGCTTTTGGTATTTACCATAATTACCATAGCACGTGAACGCACCATTACTAGTGGCTGTTTAGTTGAGAAATCAGCAGAGTGGTTGGGAATTCTTATTGCATTCATGTCTCGTCAGAATTACATTAGTCAGAATTACAAGATGGCAACTCAGAGATTGTTCTCTGAATAATTTACATCCTTGGATTCAGAAATGGTTTGTTTCTGTGGCAATGCTCATAACACTACGTTGATGCTCATATATGCTCTTTTGCAAAGTCGAAGATATTCTAATACAATTACATTTATAAAATGGATTATTCCTGAAATTCCTTTGTAAAAATGCAAATGTATGGCTCAATTGCTGCTAATTTGTTTTTGTCAATTTATTAAATAATTGAAAAACATGAAAAACACAATTTACAAAAAACATTTTTGTAAATTTTTTTTCTGGGGCTTGTAAGTAAAAATTGTAATGTGGTGTAACCATCCACAGACAGTAAAAAAATAAATAAAATAAATTAAAGGCTGAATTAAAGTCTCATGAAAAGCTTAAATTCTTTAAAAAAATTGTAGTACAGAATAATTTATGAATATATCCTAAAAGAAACAACAATGAAATAACTGTTCTAACTAACTGAAAAAACTGTTCCCTATCTGTCACTCACTCGACCTTTGTCAATGTAGTGACACTAGGGGTCAACTTGGGAGCCCCAATCACCTCAATCATAATTGAGAATAGGCCAATGAGAATTGGCGAGTGGTATTTGCATGATACTCCCCCGGACATACGGGTATAAAAGGAGCCGTCTTGCATCCACTCATTCAGATTTGTTCTTCAGAGCCGATTAGTGTGAAAGCTTCCCACTGGTGTTCCTTTCTCTAAATGCTGTTGGTTATATGGCACATTTTATAGCGGGTTCTCGCCCCTGGGCACTTCGGCAGACACACAAAAATAGTTTACTTTCTCTAAAAGAGTAAGCACTGACAGAAAGTCTTTTTAAAGATGCCTTTCCGTTTATGTGCAGTTCCTGGGTGCGGTCGTTATCTTTCTTCCTCTGATGGCCATGAACACTGTCTCACATGTATAGGTCATAGTCACTCTGAGACAGCATTCGTTGATGGTCCATTTTCTCACTGCTTGGCCACAGCGTAGAGCCTCCCACAGGCAGCTGACGCCCCTCGTCTCTCGGTTTGGTGACAAGATTACCAGGTGCACATCGAAGCAATCCCTTAGACGGGCGACACAGGGGTGAGGAGGTACACAGACCACTCCATCCCCTGGTGGAGTGCCGTGAGGAGAATCTTTTGTTCTCTTTTTCTATGATTTTGCCGCATGCCCAAGGGGCATGTTTTACCTCAGTAGCAGGCAAGGATGCCACTGTTCTGTGTGAGGAAGGGGTTTAACAGCCCCTACTTCATCGTACCGAAAAAAGACGGTAGGTTGGGGCCAATCTTAGACCTGTGAGCTTTGAATCGGGCCCTGTACAAGCTCTCGTTCAAAATGCTGATGCTGTCATGTATCTGGCATCAAGATTGGTTTGCGGCAGTAGACCTGAAGAAAGCGTACTTTCATGTCTCTATTTTGCATCGACATAGATCGTTCAAGGTCCTCCCCTTTGATCTGTCCGTCACCTTGCATCTTTATGAAAGTCACAGAGGGAGCCCTTGCTCTGCTAAGGGAAGTGGGCATCCATATCCTCAATTATCTTGATGACTGGCTGATTCTAGCTCATTCTCGAGATTTATTATGTGTGCACAGGGACCTGGTGCCCAGACACCTTAGCCTACTGGGGCTTCAGGTCAACTGGGATAAGAGCAAGCTCTCCCTGGTGAAGAGCATCTCTTTTCTCAGGATGGAGTTGAACTCAGTCACAGGCATATGGCTTTCTCAGCAGTGGTTACACTGCTCAGGTTTCCTCATTCGCATATGAGACCGCTTCAGCACTGGCTTCAGAATCGATTCCCGAGATGGGCATGGACCTTACATTTATATGGGCAGGGGTTCCCCTAGAACAAGTATCCAGGCATGTTGTTGTCACAACAGATGCGTCCAAGTCAGGCTGGAGCAGCATTTGCAACAGGCACACAGGCTCCTGGACAGTACCTCAACTGGCATATTAACTGTCTCGGGTTGCTGCTGGTATTGCTGGCTCTGCGGAGGTTTCCACTCACAGGTGGTTTACGCTCATCACATGTTGCAACTCACCCACCATCTCCTCCTGTGGAGTCAACAGCGACTGAAGTCATTGCAGGCCACTCACATCCCAGGCAAACTCAATCACGCAGCGGACGTGCTGTCGCAACATATGACACTCAGAGGAGAGTGGTCCAGCTGATTTGAAGTCGATTCAGCAAAGCGCAGGTAGACCTGTTTGCTTCCCAGGAATCCTCTCGCTGCCCGCTATGGTCCCGGGGTTTGCGCAAATATTTATTTCCCCCAGTGGCAATGGGAGGATTCCTGGGAAGCAAACAGGTCCATGTGCACTTCACCGTATGTTCTTCATGCACCTCCGGGAAGAACGGAACTGGGGCAGCGGTGCTCTGATCCCAGGAACCAGTAATCCAGCACCGAGGGGCTGCATGTCCGTCAGCTCCGTGTGGAGCCCAGCAGAGTCCTCTGCGTCCAATTGTAACAGCCCGCTCCCGATGCTGCAATCGAGACCTCATCCTCCTCCCGAGCCCTGAATGAGTCATTAAACATGCTCTAGGGTAAGCCACCTGACTCATCCATGAACTTGACCAGGGCAAAAATACATACTGGGCAATGTGAGGTCTGTGGGGATTCACCCGGCGGAACCACTCCCATTGAGTTCCCCAAATCTGTGCCCGTAGGCAGAAGGATCGTGGTGGGGATTGGCTGGAGTGGCTTTCCCTCTGAAGAAAGAAAGCCATAACCGCAATGTTGCCATGGTCATGCTCTCGCAATGAGAACATGAACCATCCATGAATTCTGACGTGGTGACACGAGAGATGGCAATCGTGGCCATCAGAGGTGGAGAGATAACGACCGCATCCAGAAACTGCACATAAGCAGAAAGGCATCTTTATAAAAACACTCTCAGTGCTACTCTTTTAGAGAAAATATACTCTCTTAATATAATCAAATGTGGCTGCTGAAGCACTCTGGGGCATTCTCTGCACTTATCTGTGCGAGTTGGTGAGAACCCGCTGTAATGTGGCGCATATCCAACTCTCGTTGTCAGAGGTGAATGGAATGGTAGTGGATTCCTCAATACCGCTTGGCTCCTAAGAAAAAATCGGAATGAGTGGTTGCAAGCTGGCTCCTTTTATACCCGTATGTCCAGGGGAGTGGCATGCAAATTTCACTCACCAATTCTCATTGGCCTTTTCTCATATGTTTTGGTGTTTGGGGCTCCCAAGTACGAACCTTAGTGTCACTACATCCAGGGCCGCTGCTGGCCAAATTGATGTCCTACGAGTGAACTGAGCGTGAAGCGATCATCTGTGTTCCGCAACTGTTTTCGGGCAGTGGCGGCACCAGAGATTTTCGGTTGCAGGTGCTATGGGGATGCTTAACACTTAAGAGAAGGTGCTTTGAATTTTGTGGTGTTTCATTATGGAGGTCGCATCGGACCACCCTACACACGCGCGTACATGCCCGCATTAACTATACTCGCTCCGCGACTATAAGCAAGCATATATATATATATAGCCTATATATGTAAAAGTTTTCAACACAAGGGCTATAGATACAACATACATAAGCCTGCCAATGTAAACCTCTGAAAATAATATTTCACACAATTCTGTCACAGTCGAGCCCTGAATACAACGGAGCAGCAACAGAAGACAACAGATGTGCACGCTTCGGCCTAAATGCTCAGATCACGAAAGCACACAGCCAGTTACCAACATTAGTCTAATGAAATTTGTAACAGCCAACAGAGGGGAAAATCAAGCACTTACCATAGACGTCTTCACAACAAAACAATACGCCTGTTGCTGTGATTGAGTGCGAAGGCATCAATGATGTTGTCGCAGTCAAGGGTCCTCGTTCTCTCCGTGTTTATAGCCAAAAGTGCCAGATTACTGGTCCTAGTGTCTCCACTGCTGTTCCTCAGGTAGTTTTTTACACGGTTCAGGCAAGAAAAACTGCGTCAGGGCTATGCATATTAACTTATACAGGTCCATAAATGCATCTTTATATGGCCGCATTAAGGATAGGAACTCCTGTGTGCTATGGATAGCATGTCCCTGTTCTTCCTTCCTTTGCAGAAGCCGCCACACCTGGTAGAGCTCTGCTGACAGGTTTTCCTCACTGACACCATAGTGTCGGGCCATGGGCAGCAGAAGTTGTTTGTCCAAAAACGATGTGTGTTTTGGGCTGAGAGTTGGCACACCTCTCAGTACGTCATTTGTCTCTGTTGAAAAGCGCCGATTCATTTCCACCATCAACCTGTCTATAACTGGATAGAAAGAGTGCGTTTTCATATCATCGGTGTTGTCTGTCTGTGTTCTCTCTATCGGGGCCTCCACAATAAAATCTTCCAGGTTTTGAGTTTTCTGGGTCTGCCTTTTCTTGCGTGAAGTATGTGTTGTGCCTGTGTTTGCACACAGAGTCTCTGATTGTTGTTGTATTTCTTTCCACTTAGTATCTGTGCTCTTTTCTGATAGAGCATTAATTACAGACTGGGCCAAATCCTCTGCCACAACGAGGTCAAAATTGGGGGCCTGTAACTGATCTGACATGAACTTTGTTGTTCTAAATAAATCCTCAAACATGATGAGATGCAAAACAAACTTCTCATCGATGATGGCACTGATGGCTCTTGCCTCTGCCCTCCGATGTGCGTTTGGCTGAGTGATGACATCACGCAGGGTGGCTCGGATAGCGGGGAGAGTTTTCTTGACGGCGCAGATCGCATTATAGTGGCAAGCCCAGCGAGTATCGCACAGTCTCTTGAGTTCCACTGTTTGTGCTGTCGGGACGAGCTCTTTTTGTTTTCTCATGAATAGATCGTGCACCACTGATCCAGAAAAAAACTTGTAGAGCATTTGTATTGTCTCAAAAAACTCTGCTGCAGCGCTGACATTATGTACACAGTCCACTAACACTAAATTCAGCTTGTGTGTGTGGCAATGTATATAGATGGCTTGCGGCACCTCCTTTCTGAATTTTTCCTGCACACCATTATTACCTCCTGACATCACAGATGCTCCGTCGTAGCATTGACCGACACAGCGATGTATATCAATGTTACACTGACTGAGTGTGTGTTTGATGCTGGCTAGCAGAGAGTCTGCATCCAATCCATCTGTGGCAGTAAAATGCAAAAACTCCTCATGCACTTCCCCTGACTCTGGCTGCAAATACCGCACGATAACAGAAATCTGCTCTTTTTTACTCGTATCTTTACTCTCATCCACCAAAACAGCAAAGCACTCGGCATCACTCACCTCATCACTTATCTTCTTTCTTATCATTTCTGCCATTACAGCAAATATCTCCTTTTGAATTTCATGATGAGTGTATTTGGCGCTTGATGGGTTAGAAGCTAACTTTTTGTCCACTGTTGCATCAAACTTAGCAATGACATCCAGCAGCTCACGGAAGTTTCCCATGTTGTGTGACTCCTCACCCTCTCTGTGGCCTCGCTGTGCGATCCCCTGGCAGGCTGTGAAGCGCAGGCTCTCCACCACAGCTTTCATGTATTTTCTGTTCTCAATAACTAACGCAGAATGTCCCTTATCAAGCATGTTTGCTATTTTAGATCCGCTTGACTCTTTTTGCTTGAACTCACTCCATCCTTCTATTGCAAATTTGTGCCCCATACTTTCATGATGGCTCTTCAGAGATGCTAATGCTTTCCGCCAGTTGTTAAATCCGTTGCTGGTAAATGTTGGCTCTAAATGAAATCCGTGCCCTCGTTTCAAAAAATGCCTACACGCAAAACAAAATGCTGCATCTTTGGCCACGCTGTATTCCAGCCATGAATACTGATTCATCCAACTTTTGTTAAAACTTCTCTGCTGATTCCCAAATTGCCGTGTGGGGTATTTTTGAAGGACTGGCCTTCTTGGGCCCTCTTGAGGATAGCTGCTAATATCACCTGCAGCCCAAACCGTAACGTTAGCATCCTCCATGGAAGCCGCCGGCGATTCTCCTTCGTCTTCATCCCCAGGATTTTCTTGTTCCTGAGGCTCTGTGACGACGAGCGGTGTGTCTGCACCTTCACAGTCTCGTTTTTCTTTAGGTTGTGACTCAGAACGTGGACATTTAGGGAGCAAAAAACGATCCATTGTCGTGTATTTTTTACTTTGCTAAATTTCCTAACTAAAACAAGCCGCAATCACAAACGTTAAGGTCAAACGTTCAGCGGGCGCTGCGCCCATTGGCCAAAGATCACAGGCCACGCATTATTTTAAACGAAATATATATTTTTTAATTATTATTTATTCCCATTTTTAACAACATGAAAAAGACTATTCAAGCATGACATTAAAATCTAAATATAAAAAATTACAAACATTTCTTGGGGGTGCTGGGCGGGTGCTATGGCTATTATAGGGGGAGCTACAGCACCACCTAGCTCCCCCCTGGCGCCGCCACTGTTTTCGGGTCCTTGAATACTATATAATGTGTGAGTAAGAGCAGACGGTGGACTTTATGGTGCCCTCCTAAGGTAAGATGGTGCCCCCCTAGGGAGTTGGTGCCCTACGCAAACTGCTTATAGGTAGCGCGGTATTGACTACATCGACACAACATTGAGTGAGTGACAGATAGGAAACTCTCATTGGGAATAATTTAAAATGGATTTGCATGGATTTGGATTTAAAGTTTTAAAATATTTTTACATAAATTTATTTGCATCTGAATATGACAAATTAAACATTCTTAGTCGGTAGTAAATTTCTAATTAGGTAGCAGAGGATCAAGCAAAAGTCGATGAGCGCGTGTGTGTGTGTGTGAGAGAGTGATATTGGGGCTGCTTGTGTGTTCTCAGTGGATCAGGAGAGGGCCCTTTGTTTCCGGAGCAACTCTATCTGTGAGGAGTGACAAATCATAACAGTTAGGGAGGCATTTGACCTCTTGCACCCCTCCAATTAGACCCACAGGGTCAGGTTTACACATTAGCACTCTCTAGATATGAGTTACATCACAGAGCAAAGCTCTTTAAACCATTTCATCTTCCTCGTTTTCAATTTCATTCTGCTAATCTCTCTTTGTCATACACTGGCAAGCACTGACTTCAACAGAAGCTGTCCTGAATAGGATGCTGTATAGCAAACAGGTTTACATTTTGTTTGTCTCCGCCTCCACAATGTTTAGAAAGTAACAGATTCATACAGTGAGTGCCTTTGATGAAAAATTTAATCTCTAGATTTGCCAGGCTAGTGGCATCAAATATAAAAAAAACATTTCTTGTCTAGTTTGAGGCTTTTAGAATAAAGTTAATTAGATATCCACAACACTGAAAACACTAAATAGTTGACTGTACTCAATTGATTGAGTAAACTCATTCCCATAATTGAATTGAGTAATGATGTTTTCAAAACTTGTGTAATTAAGGACACATAACTTGGTGTTCATTTAGAATGAACTTAATGATTTACTTTAATGTGAGTAAACTAGATTCAAGTAGACTTATCTTAGATATATTACTGTACTTAAGTTGCACATGCACAAGGTGAAGTAGAGTTAACCGGGTCCAACTTGACCAAAGGGGACAGAGATCACTCTAATGGTGACATCACATGATTTGCAACAAATATATAAAATAATAAACATAATTATACAATTATGGTGTGCCCAACAAATTGCAAAATATTATCCTTTTACCATTTTGGCTGCTGATCATTGTTTGAAAATTTTGGTCTTCTAACATACTCTTTGTGTTTGCAGACATCTTAGTCAATGTTTTCTGTCTCAACAAGAGTTGAGTCAGCAATGGCTTGTCTGTTCTTGTAATGTAGCAACTTTGCTGGAAGACACACAACAATAAATCCCTTTATGTCACACAACACTGAGTTGTGTTTGCTGTGGTCTGTCTTCATTGAAAAGATGCTCTGATACGCAATGAAAAGCCATCATTTTGTGCTCTCATTTCCTGACAGCCTATTTGAAAGTGACGCTAATCTGTTTACTAATAGTCCCAAAAGGGATTCCGCGGGTAGCACGAACAAACAGTTGTGACGGATGAGATGCTTCTCAGGTTCGGCTCAGTCAATGTCAGTAAACAGGAAACCTGAGCTCCTTTGACCTGTGGCTAAGATTCTGCAAGTTCTTCTCACGACTCGTGAGATAGTGAGAAGGCGTTATTCTCTCATGAGTTAAGATGAGGGGAAAAATCAAATGGATCAGTTACCTCTTATCTGTTGACATGATGTTCTCCTATGTCTTATCATAATGTTAGATCGGATTCTTTTTGACAGTTTGATAGAGGATAATAGATAGATAGATTAATACCACGCCATAAACAATCATCTTTAGAGAGCGATGCATGACATGATTATTTATCATTTTTTCATGAATTTTTTTTAAACAGTTATTTGCCACTAGCAGCACCATATCGAATTGTTAACCAAAAATTAACTTGTCCTGAAGTGGTTCCATTTTAAAAACGGTATGAACCATATGATTTTCGTGACACTTGGTTCCCTTAACGGTTCATGAACATGCAATTGTACATGCAATTTGGACGGAACTCCACCCTAAAACACTGACAGTGTTCCGTCAGTGCAATTTAGTGGCAGTGCTGCCCTGCTACTGAATCTGTAGAGCAATGCACACAGAGTGACCAGTGTAGACCGATTCCTAAACAAATAAGTAACTGACTATAATGAGCCTGTTCTTTTGAATCTACAGTGTGCAACATACTGCACCACCAGTGCAGTCTGATTTCCAAACAAATTATTTTATGCTGGTTCATTTTAGTGAATCAAAAATGTACAGCGTGACCAGTGTAGTGTAGTTCCTGAACAAATGGCTCTTATGAGCTGGCTCTCTTTATACAAAAAAATACACCTTTACATCAGTCTAAGCCAGTGTTTCCAAAGCTTTTTTCTGCCATGGCACACTTTTTACCACTAAAAAATTCTACAGCACACCACTATCCCACATAGGCTAACCATCGTCAATATTTTTCCCTTTCAAGGACTTGTCCATGTTTTCTGTCTGTCTTAGAAGCGTGTTTAATTGTAATGTCTGAAATTCGGCTATGCACAAAAAAAACAAGTCACACACAGTGCTTGTGTTAGACTTTCTCATCGTCTGTCATTTTGATGGACAGAGTCGTAAAAAATCTGTCATAATCTATTATTTCCCGTCATTTTAATTTTCATATTTTAATGATAATAAGACATTTAATAGATTGAATTTTCATTCACATTTTCATTTTTAATGATGAATTTACAGGACAAGCATATGGCAGATAATGGATTTATTTATTTAAGAAGAGAACAGATGAACAACAGAGACACAACATGAAGCAGATTAATGTTTTTTTCCCTGCAGTGAGAGCGGAGGCCACTAAAATATGAACAAAGCAATGTTATGAAAAACAATACGATTAAAATATGTACAAAACACGTAAAAAACGAACTGAACAGAAGTTAATGGACAACTCAAACCTTCCTCCTGGTCCGCATCAACTTAAACTGGGTGCTCGCCTGTACGTAATCAAACGCATCAAGGGAGACTGAAGCTGAGATAATTGTCATTAGATTTTGCGTCTTTGTCTAGGACAGACGACTTCTCGTGGCAGTTTTAATTCGGTTCTGGATGCTGAACCCAGTGTCAAGCGCCATATTGCCCCCCACAAGATAAAATTTGCAGAAAGCATCACAGAGGGGCGATTTTATGAGTTTGCCACGAGTATTATATATATATATATATATATATATATATATATATATATATATATATATATATATATATATATATATATATATATATATATATATTACACACACACACACACACACACACACACGAGTATTTGGAAGAGAGAAAAAATCTTGCAGTTGCTTTGATAGCAGAAATTAATAAAAGGTCTTGTTTATGTTTAGGTCTAAGCGTTTTATTGGTGAATTTCAATTAGATCAATAACTGGGGTCTCTGATAGTAGTAAACGATAAGGTAATAATTAATAAATTGTCTTTTCACAAATTTGGACAGTTTTTAAATATTTCTTGTTGCTTAGTTCTCTCAAAGACATTATTGGTGAAGCAAAAATGTGTGTGAAAAACACTTTGGTGTAAAGTCACTTCATAGACTTCAATGTATTCTGCAGCGCTGACGCGAGTATGTGAAAGACCCTTAATACGTATAAATATCACTCACTTTTGCACATTAAACATTGCTCTTCACAATCACAAAAGTGACCGACTATGGTTTCAAAACTGAGAATTTCTCCGAAAGGTGAGGAGTTTGGATGCCTGAAATTATATATTTTTTTCATGCATTTATTTATTTTGTGGAATTTTATAATTTTCCACGGCATACCTGACAATCTTTCATGACACACTAGTGTTTGGGAAACACTGGTCTAAGCAGTTCCTATATTAAAGGAAGATTCTGGGTTCAATACAAGTTAAGCTCAGTTGACAGCATTTGTGGCATAAATGTTATTTAAAAAATTAAGTTCGACTCCTTTTCTTTTTTTTAAAAAAAAACCAACAATCAAGGTTACAGTGAGGCACTTACAACTGAAGTGAATGGGGACGATGTTTGGAGAGTTTAAAGGCAGAAAAGTAAAGCTTATAATTTTATAAATGCACTTAATTCTTCTGTTAAAACTTCTGTTCAAAAATATATTATTTGGGCTTTAAAGTTGTTTAAATTGTCATTTTATGGTTTTAGGGTTTGTTGACATTGCTGTACATTGTCATGTCAAAAAAGTTGTAAAATTGGCTATAACTTTACACAGTAAAGTTTAGCAAGTGATTTTATCAGACTAAAATCATGTTAACATGCATATTGTTTATGTCTTGTGGCTATATTTTTGAAATGGTAAGTATTTTAATGTTCAAAAATTGGCCCTCATTCACTTCCATTGTAAGTGCCTCACAGTAACATAGATTTTTGCTTTTTATAAAGAAAAGTTTGAACGAGTCAAAATATATTTTTGTGGTAATCAATACTGTGCTACAAATGCTTTCAATTGAGCTTAACTTGTATTGAACCTGGAATATTCCTTTAATCTTACTAGAAAACACTTTTACAAGAATTATTAAATTAAGTATGACAGTAGTCTTACAGAGGTACAGAGCCAATGACAATAAAGTTTAATCTTAATCTTACATTTATTTCTGTTTTGTTATATGTAAATACAATAAAAAATGTATTTCTTATTTTCAAATAATTCTTCCTCAAAACTACTAAAAGAAACATTAATGGAAAGTCATCAGAATCATTTGGAGGAATTGGAACCAGAATTGTGAAATTCCTAATAATTTGGGGAACTCAAGCCTGCCAATGGCTTACTTATAGCTGACTTTATACATTAAAATGGGTTAAGAGAAGGTTTTAAAAAACAAAATGTAATTACATGTTCTTATCAGTCAGCTCTCATCTGTTATGTGATGTACTTGTTTGTCTGCTCATAATGTTCAATTCTATTGGACTGTTTCAGAAATGGTAATAAAGCCTCGTCTGGTATGTTTTGCCACCATGATGGGCTTTCCTAAAATGCCAATCCATCTACCACGGAAAAGCTGGTTTCAGTTATCACTTTAGTCCATTGTGGAATGGACTTTAGTATAAAGTAATAATGAGACACATTGTTTCTAACGTCAATATCAGGGAGAAATCCGAGTTGTCTCAAACCAATGATTTGTGCGTACTTCCGCAGTAACAAAAACGTTGGCAGCTGAACAATTGTCCCATTGAGGTGTGTAAGAACCTCTGAGGGCATGCAGAGGTCAAAAAGTCAGGCCCCTTGCCGACCGCCTTTCCCAGGCCTGGGTTTTATCAGAGTTGGGCATCACAACACAGCCTGGGAGAATAGGGAGAAGCCCGAAATGACTCAATGAATGCCAAAAGTAGATAATTAATTTGGTTTCAAATACATTTAAGCAGAAAAATGTAAATTGATGTGAAAGAATGTTTTTATTTTATTTTAGGATGTTCTTTGCCTTCGCTTGAGCGCCAATGCTTTCCAGCCATCCATTGCCATAGTACCATGTTCAAAACATTGTTAATACCATGGTACTTTTTAAGAGTAGAGAATTTTTATTCTTGTTAAACAAAACATAACATAAAACTAAAAATGGATATAATCAGAACTGTGGCTTAGCAGTTAGTACAGGTTCATGTGGATGTTCAAATCCTGTCATTGCTTGTGTAATGGTACCCAGCTGGTACGTGATAGCTGTGTAGTGTGTAAACTTCACTCTCCTGCCATTAAGAGATGCGCTAGTGACTGAGTTTAGAGGCCATGGATTAATAGCCTCCGTGTCTGACTCCCATGCTGGGGATGATCGGTTCGAATCTCACTTGGGGTGGGTCAAGTAGGACCGGTGACACTTGGTCCCTTTCCCTTCTTTTCCTCATCATTTAAATTTCTCTCCCCAATATACTGTCATTAAAATGGCAAAAACGCCCAAAAAAGAGCAACATTTGTCAAAATGTGTACAGGCACCTCAACTTCACTAATTATAGTTTGGGTTATGCTCTCGCGTTTCCATTCACCCAGAGGAATCCTGTCAACAGGCTAAGCACTTGTGTGTATTTATTTCATTAGTAGCCTAAACCGTCACTCTCCCTGTCTGGCTTTTGGATAGGAGGGATGGGAGTCTGTGAGAAGCACAAACCGTCTATTAAAGTCTAGACGCAACATAAAACCATACAAATCCTAATAGCAAGCACTTGTGAAGAGCAATGTCAAAGTCGACCCCTGAAAAGTGTGAGAGGACTTGCACTTTCAAAGCTTCTCTAATGATCACCAAAGAGAGCAGAAAAATACCCACACAAACCAAACTTGGCTTCAGGTCACTTGATGCCTGCTAGCTTGGTTAGTAAGAGTGCACCACTAAATTAGAGAGAGAGAGAAGCAATGAGAGTGCCATTCTTTCTAAGTATTTGTTACTACAACTTCTCTAAAGCACTACTATTCATTTCCATTTATTTATTAATTTTATTTATGGGCACACAGTGAAAATGCTGGCATGGTAAATAAGTGGCCCGGTTCTTCCTATCCTCATTCTTTTATCCACTAACAACCCTCTTTAACGACCTCAGGGCCTTGGCTTGGTTAGAACTCCTGAAGAGAATAATTTTCCCCATAATTGCCTCTGCACTGAGGTCAAAAATGGGTTTCGTTTTCAAATGGTCCCCCACCCATCCTAAATGTATATCTCTATAAATCTGAACGAAATAGACCTGGTGCATGGTGTAATGGCCGTACTCAGATGGCGTAAAAAACAAATACAAATAAGTAGAGTTACAAATAGATTAAGTTCCATGTTTTGGATTGAAAGTCAATGATCTTGATGACCTTCTGGATTTGAGCTACCTTCACTATTTAAAAAAAACATCATTATTTACTGTAATGATAAGGATGGGCAAGGGGGTTGCGGGAACCGGCTGAGCAATCATCAAAACTTTTAATGACATAAATCAACTTGCACACACACAGAGACGCCCCACCCATTGGCCCTTATCTACCATGGCCTTCCTAATAATCTCCATCCCTGAATTGGCTACATCACTCTACTCTCCTCTCCACCAATAGCTAGTGTGTGCATTCTGGTGCACTATGGCTGCCTTCGTATC
Source organism: Moxostoma hubbsi (assembly GCA_032164185.1). Lineage (NCBI taxonomy): Eukaryota > Metazoa > Chordata > Actinopteri > Cypriniformes > Catostomidae > Moxostoma > Moxostoma hubbsi. The sequence continues at coordinate 11,407,284 of JAVLUX010000021.1, forward strand.
ATCCAGGTGGATGCTGCACACTGGTGGTGGTGGTTGAGGAGATTCCCCCTATACTATGTAAACTGCTTTGAGTGCCCAGAAAAATGCTATATAAATGTAAGGAATTATTATTAAACCTCACCCTCATGTCATTCCTACTGACCATTTTAATGTATTTTTTATGTGGAACACAAGGAAAAAATGTAATTAGTATTTTTTTTAATGCAATGGTATTTGATATTGCCTCATTTTAAGGGGAAAATTGGACCCAAAATTATAAAAAGTAATATATGGAGCTTGTGCTTCTTTTTCCAAGCCTTGTGAAGGCACACAATAGATTTTGGTGAGAAACAACCTGAAATTTAAGTAATTTTTCTGTAAGAACTTCCATTGGTTTGCATTACATACATCAAGTATCTTGATTATTCACCAAAACCTATAATATATCTTGAAAGATCTGGAGTCTGTTTCAAAACCTAGTGAGCGTCCTCCGGAGGCAGCATTTAGACATTAAATGGCATGCTACAAACGCGACGGCTGTTCCAAAAGGTAGGCATCTTAATTAAGCTGCCTCTTTAAGATATCTCATTTTGGCCAAATGTGTCTAATGTGTCCTTCCCTTGGTAAGTGATCCATTTCTCTGACATGATGAGCTCGATGGAAACATAAATCCAATATGGTGGACAAAGCAAGATGAATGTAGATTATAAATAAACTTATTATAAATTATAACTTATATAAATTTATTCAATACTGAAAAGTAACTATTTTCCCCAAAATGTGTTTGATCTGTGCATATTTTTGCTCATTAGAGGATTGCTTCATTTCCCTGTATAAATGAGTTGAGTCGAGTGTCTCTTGCGCTGCGTGAGGAGTGCTATTTGAATGATGCACGGTGCTACCGCCTATGTAGAGCGTTCAAAATCATTCTCTTATCAGCATGAAGACAACATATGTAGGCAGGAGACAGCGAGTCATCAGACTAGTTTGTGGAACAGACCCTTGGTGTATGATGCACAAGTGGATTACTTTCATAAAAATTTGGGGTCTTCTGTTAGGCCATTGTAATTGCCATTGTATTGAAAATGCAGAGCAGAATATTCGTTAAAATTTCTCCTTTTGTGATTTATTATTTTCCTATCATGAGGATGATAAAATAATGACAGAATACAAATTTTGGTGAACTAAGCTAAGTGAACACTTGCTTGGACGCTAAACTTATTACTGTTTCAAACCCATCTGCTATTGGTGGGACAAACTGATTGTCCCGCCCCGAACTCACGGCATTGTTTGAGCCAATGTTGCCATGTCTGACCAATGTTTAAATGTACCTACCAATGACTTTAATTGACTTTGAATATTAAACTGGGATAGAATAAATATTTGAAATGAAAAAAAATTTAAATATATTTAATAATAATTAAATACTTAATTCTATGTCTTTCTCTGTAACAGAAACCTATATCTACTTGGTCACATTCCCTTGTAAAGTCTCCCTTTCTCCCCTTCTTTCTCTCCCTCCCTTTAATTTCTCTCTTTTCTCTCCCTCCCTCTCTATTTTTCTCCTACCTCTCTTTTGAGTCTAACCCTGAAACAGAGAGTGCAGCTCTTCTAGGTAAAGAGGAATGAATGTAGTTGTTCCTCTGAGTAGACTGGAGGTCTGGCTCGCTCTTCAAATGGCATGGTGCTAGTTGGGGAATGTGCAATTATGGAGCTCGGGCCTTTGATCCTGCTTTTTCCATCAGGCCTAAATTGTCCTCACATTGAGCACTGCCGTGTATCCTTGGGCAATCTGTTTGCGCAGGCTTTCTTTCATGTACGCCCCTTTGGAACTCGAAGCATCCCAGTTTGAAAACTGAGCTGTCCCCAGCCATGCTTCAGTGCTGGAGCGAGCCACGCTTTTGTGTGTGTGGTGAAGTGAGTGGAAGGCAAAATTAGCATCAAAATGGTTTTAGACAAAGGTTTGCAAAATATGTATGTGTTGGACAGTGTGCTTTAACTTTTGAGTACATAAAATAAATGTTCCTATTTTTCAGTAAAAGTTCAAAATAAAAGATTAATACAACAACATTTATGGCATAATGTTGATTACCACAATAAAATATTTTTTTTTATCTGTCATTGTATAAAAAGAAGCAAAAATCATAGTTACAGTAGCCACATACAATAGAAATGAATTGGGCCAGTACATTTAATCATTCCATGAGTCAACATAATTTTAGTGTGATAAAATCAGGGATTTATCAGCATTAAAGTGTTTACCAGGTTATAGGGTTTACCGGCATTACTGTATGTCGTCATGACAACAAAGTTGTAATATTTGATATAAGTTAGTATGCAATTTTATCACGCTAAAATCATGTTAACACATCTAATGTTTTCATCTTGTAGCTATACTTTTGAAACGGTGTGTATTTTAATGTTTATGGACTGGATCCTTTAATTTCCATTGTAAGTGTCTTACTGTAACTGTGATTTATGCATTATTTTAAGTAAAGTAAAGATGAGTCAAAAATGTTTTTTATTGTATTCAACATTATGCCACAAATGCTGTCGATTGAGCTTAACTTGTTTTGAACCTTGAACATTCCTTTTAAGATATCTCTGTTTTCATATATTTATTATACAGTAAGTGCGGCTGGACAATTGCATTGTGTGGACCTTTGTAAGCTCAACTTTTTGTATAAATAACTACACACTTTCCATGTTTGTGTATTTATGTGTGTAAATAATGTGTGCATGTAGACATGTGTTTGCATGTCACACTGTTTTCACTGATTCTTTCCATATGTGCCGGTACGCTATCTGTGCTTTATAATAGCTTCCACCTCTAGGGGATTAACCCAAGAAGTTTATGGACTTTCTTTCATTCTCTGCCCCCTCCTTTTTTTTGCCCAGTTCTAAATTAGTAGTGGCAGGCGTAGCGTCCGTTAAGCTGTAGGACCACAGCTGCATGTTCTTCGTCTGTACTCTGCGGGTCGCCTTTTCTTGTGCTAATGGCTCTGTACAAAGCCAGGGAACCTGAAGAGTCTATCACCATTGCATGCAACTGCCATCATGCCAGCTGGCAGGCGAGTGGCATGCTCTAACATAGGTAAAATGCTCCTGTTTTAATACTTGACAATCTTGAAATGGTCAATAATCAATATAAAGGCTATTGCAGATTTTCGTGTGATTATATGACAGCAATGAAGTGGCCTATAGCACTGTACCTGGAGAGAGCATTCCCATTCATCTTATTGGCAGTTGTTCAGCTGGCGCATGCACCACCTGCAAGAATGTGATCTGCATACTGCTATCTTTGCTTAAGGGCACTCAGTTTTTAAAACATTGTTTTTTAGCCATACTTTTATGAGCCCTCCAAAAATAGACTCTAGTAGAATATCTACTATAATGTAACAAAATATGTGCGATTAATATGTTGCTTGCCAAAAATGTTGTTTCTTTAGAATACATGACTACTTTTGAATGGCCATCAATAGAGAAATAGGCTTTTTGCTAACATAATGGTGTAGTTATGGCATCTACCAGCAGTGGCTAACTGCAAAAGCTAACCAGCCAAACTCTGACCTCTTGGATTATACAACAAAGGAGTTTGGTAGCATAAATTGTTAGATGTCTGCAAATGATTTTTGATGAACACCCCCTAAGTCATTCCCTTGATTATTTTGACTGATAAACGCCCCCCATCATTTGTAACCTAATGCCCCCCTCTCTTCTAATTTGCTCTTAGCACCCCCTGGCATCCTTTGAATGCCCCAGTTGAAAACCCCTGGTGTAGAGGAAAAAAAATCAAAGATTCGAGAAAGTGTCGCTCCATCACAAAGACCAAAAGTTGCAAAACATTTAACATTTACTGCAACTCACACTGAAGAATGCATCCGTTAACTTAAGTGAATTTTTAAAGATGCAGGTCCAGTTGAGCTTTTGGAAATCCCATTTGTTGTATTCCCTCTTGAGTTTAATCTGCATCTTCCTATTTGTCAAACACCCCATCAGAACTTTCTTAAGTATGTAGGCACATGTGGGCTGAAGCTGCTCAGTTTAAGTGTAGTAAGTTGTAAAGAGTAATTTTGAAGATGTACTGTTTGTAAATCTTGAATTGGAGCTGTCTTGCAACTTTGTTGGTGCCATATGCATGGTAGTGACACCCAAAATTAAAGGACCGCATGTTGGTATTGCAGCTTTTATAGTTATACCATCAGAAATATCTGGGGTCTATTGACAATTTTATGCAGTATTTCATATGCAAGTGAAGATACAGATGTGTTTCAAAGATGCTCCATAAGCTGCCAAAGAGTTTCATTCCTTGCTATATGCATATGATTCGGTACTCAGTCATATGCTAAACTTTGATCGATAATTTTTTATTTTTTTTTACTCAATTGCCAATGCCGTAAATTTGCATCTCAGACCATCCTCATCCAAAACTGAAAAAATATCTTGATGCCAAATCATGCATATAAATCTCATTGGGAGTTTAAGATTGCATTGAAAGTGAGTGCATGTTCTCTAAAGCATGAAGACTAGCTAGTGTTAAGCTGAATAGTTTTCTTTTCAGAGCATCTCCAGTTCAGTAATTTTTGTCCAGATGGATTGCTGTTTGAAGGGAGTGTGCTGGAACTCAGTGTGCCAGATCACAATTTTCTGTAACAAAGGTTAATAACGTCTGTTGGCGATGAGTTCCTCTGTTGGGGGATATGTTTTTTTGTACAGTTGGCTTCTGTGTATACCCTCCTGCTGAGTTTTGCTCAGCTTTACAAGGAATGCAACCAGGGAATCTCTCCTACGATACTGAAGAGCACAGTTGGAGCTCTTATCCTCTTCGTTTAATGCTGAAATAACTGAGAGTAATGTTAGGGATCTGGCCTGTCAGAGTAACATAGCGGATTTACTTCACATATGCACATTGAAGTTTTTACATAAGCCGAATGAATGCTTAAGTTTGCAGATGGGAGGAAAATGTAGCCCTGTACCTCAGTTCAACACACTGGAGGGTTGTGAAATAGAGTATTTTTAAACACAAGAGCTCAGAAGGAAAGTTTGCTGTGTTACAGTACATGCTAGGCCTTGTTAAGCCAGTGAAGACCTATGAGTTTTCCAGATCTGACAGCTAAGCACTTAAACACCCTGATCTTGGCTCAGTGAAGCCTTGAACCCACACTGTAAAAAGTAATTGTTCTTAGAACTTTCACAGAAAAAAACGTTTCCTAGGAAAAAAAGTCAAATAGTTTGCATTGCTATTTTGAGTGAAATTAATTTACTTAATTATTTCTAGTAAATGCCCCCTATTTATATTAAGTAACTCTAAGGATTTCATAAACAGTATCAGCTTAAAAACTGTTAAGAGCTAAATTTTCCCTCTAATTTCATTATTAAATTTGTTAAATAGTTTGTGCTTCATCACAAGATTTCTATGAGAAATATACATAATAGAAATTAAACAATTAACATAACATGAATACTCATAGCTTGAACACTCATTACACAAAACGCACACATTAAATATTTTAAATGGCCACACACACAGGCTGCCACAATTTAGTCTTTAAAATTCAAATGAATCTCTATATCAGCAAAATGAACAACAATGAAATAAAACTGCCAAACAATGCAACCATATTAGTTATTCATCCCCCAGTGCGTGCCAGGACAAGGGTGAAAGGGACTGAACCACAAACCCAAAAAACATGCATGGATCCAACTCACCTGCTATGCTTGTTGATTCCACTTAAAATCAAAGTGTATATCATAACCGCTGCAAGATTTGTCACTTGTTTTCCTGAAAATTTTTCATTGTTAAAACTTCGGAATCAGAATTTTTCCTGAACATGGAAGTGTTCCACGATTCATAACAGAAGACTGTTTTAATTTACAGGTCTCCAGGGTTTTTCCTCGCATCGGCATAAGTTCTTTGCAGATAATGTGATATTTAGCATATTCAATTTGTAAAAGTAGTCCTAATACTTTAAAGAATCTCTTTTGACAGTGCCTCACCCATCATTTTTAAGGAATAGGTTGATGATATAAAGGATAAGGCTGAGGTTTCACTTCAACTTCTTTGAGTTGTAATGAAAGCCAACAACTGCACAAGTTTAGTCGGATCAAATTTTTACTCCAACTAACATATGGTGGTTGTTCTCTGTCTGGATCTCCCGTTTCTGTAGTTTTTACATCGCTTCTTATGGAGACCTGGAGCAGAAAACAGTCCAACAGCAATCAGAATCATCATGGCGGCACCCAGTGGTTGATAAGGAAAGCTGTGAATAATACACTAAAATACACAAACAAAAAGCTGCAATAGCCAAGAAAATATTTGATTATTTTGTCAGCATTATTTACTAAAGGAATCACTTTTATAGTGCAAAGCCTGTATTTTTTTTTTCAAACACAGCAGATTGACTCGGAAAACCAGTCATATCTGAACTGCAGGTATTAGAAGGGTCAAAGGTAAGTCTCAGGAGTGAGTGCTGCAGCAGAGAGCAGTATGGTATATGTCAGCTGTCGTGGGGTGTTAAGCGGCTGGCGGAATGTGATTGAAGTGGTGAGCCTGGTGGCGGCCCTCGTGTTGAAACCACCTTCCTTTGGCCTGCTGCCAACCCCAGCTGCCAGATCCTACAGGGAGGTACGACCCTGACCCACAAAACCCAGGAATTAAACATTAGTTAGGGTTTCCCACTGAGGTGTAGAGTGCTCTTTCAGACACAGTATCTCTCACCACTTGGCAAACCTCAGACATATACATTGATTCTGTAATTTACCAGTGCTGCCATGCTTCCCTGTGCATGTGTAGCAAGATCACATGTCTCTACTGCAACTAAAGTGTTTGCTGAATTAGGAATAAGCTATGTTCACATGGTATTTTGGTTGAAATAAGGTTCTATGGATATACTTTCTTTGGAAGTAGGGTTAGGGCTATAGGCATTGTGATGTGACAAATCAATGATTATTTTATTACTGTGGTATGAAAAGCACAGTAAAGGATAGTGGTACATTGGGATGATAACATAATGGTTAGTCATCTGGGTTGATAACGTTTACAGGTTTGAGCTCAGGGAGCAACTCCTGAATGGAAGACTGACCTTCTCAAAACCGTGCCCTTCAAAGCATGGCATTTAACCCTGACAAAACACCAGCAATGTCTGCTGCACATCTACTTGGATAAGAAACATGATAGGAGCATCTTGATCAGATGTTTGGAAGACCTCAGTCCCAGCCTTGCAGAAAACTGCCTGACGTGGAAACAGATTCCTGCGACTCATTCGCAAATTTCCCTCTGATTAAAATGTTTTAGTGAGGACAAAGAGAGGCGCTCGCTTAGAATGAAAGAGTGCCAGAACTCGTGGCGGCGAGAGCTTGGCTGCCTGCCCTGGAAAGCCACACATGAGTGTCTTTAATTGCCATACAGAGCAGAACAATTCTTTCATAATCTTAATTTATACAGTTGCATTAGTGGGGCCATAACACGCTGACAGAGAGTGCTGGCTATTGAGGCACAATCTTTCTATGTACAAGAAAAAGCAGGGCACTCTCAGCAGAAATAAAATGTGTTAGTGTGTATAAAAGCTTCTTCCTGGAGATTGATTAAAGATTCTGTCTCTTTTCCAAAACAAAGTGAGCTGCTCTCTGTCTTCTGCCTACATAGAAAGGTGCCTTCTAAGGTAGCATTCTAACCGAAATGGAACCTCTTAAGTGATTTGACATGTTCTACATAGGCAGCAACTCACAAATGTATGTATGACACAAATAGCGCTCCGCACAAGAGATTATAATAGAGTTTCCTGTTAGCATGTTGCAATGCTCTAATGGTGTGACTCTAATGAGCATAAAAATTACATAGCACACACAAATATTTGTGGATGAGTAAATGATGACAAGTTTCTTTGGGTGAACTATCCCTTTATAATGTTTCCTAGGTTTTGGAATAGATTTTCTCTGTCCTTTGGCACAGATTTTTTAATAGCTTATCAATATCATATCATCAATATCATCACTTGTAAAAGTGTTCTATTTGGTACCATGCCTCCCATTTAGTGACCTTGATTTCTGTCAAGCATATACGGTGTGACCAACACCCAGTGACGGGGAATGTGTGTGTGTGTGCCAGGGCGATCCTAGTTTCCCTCTTAAATGATTGACTGGTTAGAAGGTAGGCTGATAGCCCTGGCCCCTTCCTTGACCCCTGTCAGACGGTTGGTTCTGTCTGACACATCTGCTGCTTTGAACTCCAAGGTGAGAACACTGGGTTCTCGCTCATAACTTATACAGGCACTTGATATTTTACATCAGAATCATTTTGGCACTTTTTGGCTAATTTGTTTTATATTAAACTATGGCTCTTCTGAGGATGTTATGCTGGTCTAAAACCAACAAACCAGACCAGTCTCACCAGACTGGGAGACCAGCAAATTCCTGCAAACCAAGGGGCTGGTTTAAGCTGGGGGTTATTTTTAGCAGGGCTAAACAATAACGGAACATAATATCCATTATATAATTGACAAAGATTCATGTAAAACCCAAAAATATGTTTTCAATATCTCCTTTTGGTTACCTACACTGCTTTAAACGTGTGTAGCTCCGGTAGCTCCAGCCATCTGCTCGGTCCACTAAGGTGGTACAGATGCCTCTGGCTCCCTGGGTCAGATGGAATTGTCAGGGTTGCTGACTGCAATATATGACTTTTTTTTAACGTATTGAATGTTCCCTCTTCACGGCTGAGGGGGATTGTTTGTGCACATATGTCTGTTCTGTAGCCCTGCTGTGATGAATGACTATTTCTCAGGTGAGCATTTTTTCTCATAGTAAGGGGAGAGGTTGAGCAATCTGGACACTGTCTGTTAAAAATGGGGGTAAGTTTTTTGGTAGAGCAAGAAGAAGAGATCCACTGGATCTTCAAGATTCATGTCTCCAGTTCCAGATCAAAACCCTTTTAAACATCATATAGTTATTATAGCTTTGCGGTTCTATGCCCTCAGTGTCTCAGTTTGTCAGTGACGTGTCATGAGTAAGCGATTTACCTGTTTTTCTTCTGCTAGTACCATGGTCCTTACATGCTTTCTGCAACCAGGGGTGTCAAGCACTTTTTTTTTTAAGGGTTACCAGTAGAAGTCCAAGCACACTCGTGCCCTAGACAAGAAATGCCATGCTGTTAAACACAATTACCACTAAAGTGGACTGTAACGCTAGTTTTTCTTTTAGAATATGAAGGTGCATTTCGAACTGTTTTGAGATCAGTGCAGAGAGGGAGCACACTGTTGATTAAGTCATTAACTAAATGGGGAGCAAGGGAGAATCCCGTATTTTTCCAATGTTTCCTATTTTCCTATATTTTCAATTTTTGTGATTTTTTTTTTCCCAATACACATTGTTCCAAAGCAGCTTTACTGAAAACCAGCTGTAATGCCCTGTAATGTCTAAAAACATAAATTTCATAAATTTTGATAAAATTTTATATTTTATATAAAATTTGATATTATTTAAAATTTCACAACTTAGTCAAGCTGTCCCCATATGAGGGCACATTTTTAGGAAAACAATTTGCTATAGGTCTATAAACTTTGCATTTTTATTAGGTGCTACTAGTTACAAATCAAAAAGGGAAATGTAAAATGTGCACAGCAGTCACACTTGTATCTCAGGAGATTAAAGTGACTCGATTGGGCTGACCAAATTTAGACGTGTGAATTTCTGCCATAGTGTTGTAGACAAACACTTTATGTATGTATCATGTAACTTAATTATCAAAGATAAAAATATGTTTCTAAAGGTTGCATTCAAAAGGCACTTGGTTAATTGATCTGATGGGTCATGTGTGCAAGAATAATATCAAAGATATACAGCAGTGGGGAGATTTAGCCGTCAAATTATGGGTTTGTCAGAGCATGAACCATCTGCCTCATCAGAGCTCTTCTTATAGCCCCTTGAGATGGATGACCTATAGATAGTCAATACAAGCCCAGCTGTCCACAGTTACCTAATCACATATATGCTCTATTGGTGATATGACCTCCCCTTAGTCATCAATACAGATGCTGTTAATCTGCTCTGATTGACCATAAGAATGGGCATCATTGCTCACAGGAAGCTGTTTAAACTGACTTGAGAAATTCATTCAGGGCTGGAGAAATGAGATTGTATGTGTATATGTGTTTGTGTGAGTGTGCCGGGAACATTTCAAAACGTTCCTTTGCAAAACAGAACAAAAATTTTAATGTGAAACGGAAGTTGCCATCTTTTATATTTTCTTCAGTCTCTATAATCATTGCACAGGCATTATTCAAGGCTATATTGAAAATAGAAACAGGGACTTGACTTCAGTTATTTGTTCATACAGACTGGATCCAAATCACTCCTGTAAGTTGTTGTATTTACCTACAATAATCATGCATATTTAATCACATTTAATTAAAAACAGTTGTCAATCCCAAACCCTGACTGCGTGAACGCCATTCTAATATCTGTACTGTAAAAAATTGCTGTAAATTTATGACCAAATTCCTACAGCAATCTACTGTGATTCTTTAATAGACTAGTTTGCTGTTAAAAATGTTGCATTCTGGGAGAAATTTTGCATTCATTCAAGAGCAAGCTCACTGTAAAGTGACTAGTTTTACATTAAATAGCTGTTATTTGCAAGGCATTAGGGGAAAATAAACATTCAAAATCATGATATCATCTTGGTGAAAAGCTGGTGACTTTTTGAAACTTTGAAACTATATTTTAAAACCCCTCATGAAAAAAGTTTGTGGCACATGTTTTGTCACAGAATCCCTGTTGACTTTTGTTTTGTGCTTTTATGTTGAAGTTCCTGTTTCCTGTTTGGTTTTTGTAGTCCTTTGTAGTTCCATTTTTTGATTGGTTTTCCCCTGATTGTTTCCCATTCCCTCATTGTTTTCCCTAGTGTACTTAAGCCCTTGTTTCCCCCTGTCAATTTGTTAGTTATTGCATGTTCAGTGCTAAGTTCCCCATGGTTTTCCTTATTCCTAGTCTTGTTTTTTGTTAATAAAAAGCTTCACGTAGATCTTCTCTTGTTGCCTGCCTCGTTACAGAATAACTAACATCAAACGTGGATCTAGCAACAGTCTTCCTCCAGCTGAGCCGAGCGGACCTCCCTTTAATTGAATACTCACGTCTGTTCAGCACCATTTCCCGATGCACTGGTTTTACTGATGGTCATCTTAAATCCATTTACCAGATCGGCCTCCTTGCCCATGGATGGATCGAATTACCGGAGACCGATGATTACACATGGGAGGGGTACGTGAACTTAATTTTAGACACGTTTGCTTCTGAGGGTACTAGCAACAAGCCCACGCCTGCCACGGCCAGCAAGCCAACACCCACGCCTGCCACAGCCAACGAGCCACCGCCCATGCCTGCCACGGCCAACGAGCCAACGCCCATGCCTGCCACAGCCAACGAGCCAACGCCCACGCCTGCCTCGTCCGTCCGGAGGAGGAGGACAAGAAGAAGGGCTTCTGCTTCTCAGTCTCTGACCTCCATGGATCCACCTCCCGAGCCTCCCAGGGCTCCGTCTCCCAAGCCTCCCAGGGCCCTGCCTCCCGAGCCTCCCAGGGCTCCGCCTCCCTAGCCTTCCACAGCTCCACCTCACGAGCCTTCACCCTGACCCGATCCCTGTCCTGTGGCCTCCACCCAGGCCCCCTGACCCGGTCCCTGTCCTGTGGCCTCCTCCCAGGCCTCCTGACCCGGTCCCTGTCCTGAGCCTGATCTGCTCTGGTCTCCAGGCCACCTGCTTGAACTGCCTGTTTCCCCCTGGTGCCCCCTTGAACTGCCTGTTTGCCCCTGTGCTAACCCTTCTTGTTTTTGGTTAATAAAAACGGCTACTCGGTCAGTTTCCTCGGGTCAGGGCGCCGCTCATAGCCCCCCCGGAAGTGCATGATGAGCTGACACAGTCATGGAGGGCAACTTTTACTGCCTGGAACCAACTCCTCCGCTTGTCCTCTCTCACTACCCTGGATGGTGGGGTGGTCCACGGGTACACGGAGGTCCCTGAGGTGGACAGAGCGGTTGTGATCCACTTGTGTCCCGAGAATGCTGCCACCTGGCGGGACCACCCGGTACTCCCCTCCAGATCCTGTAGATCACTGACCTCGAAAGTCTACAGTGCCACCGGACAGGCTGCCTCCGCCCTGCATGCCGTGGTTCTCCTGCAAGTTCACCAAGCCAAAACACTCAAAGATCTGCACCTGGGTATTTCTGACCCCGACATGCTGCAGGAACTGCGCTCTGCCACCTACCTCGCTCTCAGAGCCACGAAGGTCACAGCGCAGGCACTCGGACGGGCGATGGCCACTCTCATGGTCCAGGAGTGTCACCTCTGGCTGAACATTGTCGAGGTGCGCGACGTTGACAAGGCACGATTTCTCATTGGATTTGGGACCAATTCGGCAAGGCACAGATAGATATCTGCCTCCCAAGACAACTCCCACTGCCCGCTCTGGTACTCCCTGACAGGAGCTCCTCTCGGGACAGACGCGCTGGCACACAGCTGGCCACGGGGGCTGCTTTCTCAATGCCCACATCTCTCAGCTTGGCCTCTTCGGTGACACCGTCGACGACTTCGCACAGCAGTTTTCGGTGGTTAAGAAACAGATGGCACATCTTGCCGCTGTGCCGCCAAACCAGCACGCCCCGCAACAAGTAACAACAGGTAGCTCCACCTCAACCCAGGCCCAGCTCTCAGCCCCAGCATTGAGCACCTCGCAGGTGGCGTACGCTCCCTGTCTCCTGGACCTCTTCCAGGACCAGGAAAGCTCTGAAGCACTCATCAGAACGTCTCGTTCCCTCCCTCGGGGAATGGAGGTTACAACAGTAACCATGATGTTCTTACTGCCAGTAAATTTGTGTTTAGGTAAACACAAGTTGTTGCACTGTGCTACTAGGAAGACCAAAACTAAGGTCATACTGATTGTCTGATTCTATCTTGCAAATGGCTTTATTTGTGGCAATAGTTTACACATAAAAACATAAAAGCTAAAACAGTAAAAGGATGTTTCAGCAAAATTATATTAACAAAAAGAGTGTTTGATATTTTGATGAATTTACAGCATCACACAAGTTGTAGACACACACAGAAATCAATAATCGGCAAACAAAATGCATAAATGGTGACAATTAACAAACATACTTAAAGTAAAAGCTGAACAGTAAAATTCAAGTAACATAGACTGCAACAAAAACAACATCAAAATAAACCAGTAAATAGTAAAAAATCTAAGTAATTTCTTCATGCAGCAGTGCATGCTGGGAGCTGTTCTTTTCAACAACCATAGATAGTAATTTTAAAGCTATATGCTGCTAAATTATTGCTGTAAAAGCAGTATCTAGCTGTTAATTCAGCAACAGCAAGACACTGTTAATTTTACAGTAACTTGCTGGCAACGCTGCTGCCAGTTCTTTACTGTTTTTGACAGGAAACTCTTTAACAGTGTGTACTAGCAATCTGGAGGTTAAATATTCTGGCTCTAACAACAAACACTTTATGTGCTTATTTATTGGGGTTGTGTTAGAAAAGCTCAAGACTTTAGTGTCTATTAAATCACGCAGAGAGACTGAGGAAGAAAAACCGAAGATGCTTCATCATGTATGTGGTTTAAAGAGACGGCAATAATAAATCTTTGCCCTTCATTTGTCCCCAATTTCCATTCCTTCCTGCTGCTCCTTCTACTCTCAAGTCGTAATTGCACTCTTGTGTTGTAAATAAATGGACAGACATTGCAGGCATCCCAGTTCGTGAGAGGACAAATTTTTTTTGGAAAGACTGGATCGTGCTGATCCAGATCATCAGAGAAACTGGTGTGACAGCATTCATCATTGTGAGAATACATGAGTGCAATTGCATTATATTTGATAAATAAACTCGCAAGTAAATTCACTAAAATGTTGCACCACTTTTGTGTTTGGTATTTCAGGACAAAATCATGACTCTTATTCACTAACAACCCTGTGACAGGGCAGAAGGCGGAGCCAGGTCGTGATTTTACACACCCGGCCCCTTATCAGACTAATCAAGCCTACGAGAGGAATAAAGGCCGACTGTGGACGGTGGTGCAACAGAGAGAGAGAGAGAGAGAGAGAGAGAGAGAGAGAGAGAGTGTTTACGGGCAGCTGTCTGTCCTGTGTGTGTGTTTGTGCCTTTTGGTTTTAGTTCTTTGTTAAAAATATTGTTTATTTTTGTCAGGCCAGTTCTCGCCTCCTCCTTTCCATTGAACCATTTTACAAACCCGTAAATCAGTTGAACCAGACATTATTTGCGAGGGTATAGCGCTGTGCCATGAGTTTTACATTTTAAGTCATTGTGATTCAGTTCAAACATGCATACAGTATGTAAATTAGAATTGTTATTTACCTTATTCAACCCTGCCCCTTTTCAGCGCACCTCCTTTCCGTGTTTTATCTCTTAACATCCGGTTTGCATTGAAGCTACTGAGAAGAGTTGATCAAAATGGATTACATTTGGGATCACAAAGTATGCAAGAATAAGCAAGAGTTGATGGTGTGAGTCTACACCAATCCTTTTACTATGTTAAAATGCTGGTGAGGAGTTTTGCTTCCACTGTAAATTGGACTGGGCAGATCACATGTAAACAGCTGACACACTGCACTTTTTACTGATTTATATGTGTACGTGTAATTATTTTTTTACATTTTATTTGTCACCCCAGATTTTTAAAAGTCTTCAATGTGATTAAAATAGTTATAAAAGGAATACAAAATAAAACATACACTTTCATGTGCCTGTGTTTAAATATACAGTAGTGGCACCCTTTCCCCTGTCCTGGTTTAACACTCAAAAAATCTGCTCACCTTAACTACGCAATGAGTGAATGACATGAGATGATGGTTAGAGTTGTATTACGGAGATATTTTTAATGTCTTTTTGTTGTCTCTTGGAAATTCATGAACATAGATGCATATCAGTTTGTCCACAGTGTGAAGGTGGGATCATGTGGATTTATGAATGAAGTACTACTCTACTCTTGTCTTAAAAATACTCCCCTCTACTTTCAGCTGTCATGACATCCCCTGAACACTTTAAAATACTCATGATAACATTTGACAACTCTACAACCTGTAAACCCTATTCTCTAGTTAATTATACTTTTGATATCAACATCAAAGATATCTAATAACCTGTTTCATGTGACATCAATGTATGACCGTGCCGCCATGTCTGTGACCAATATTCCTCATACCTTCAATATGCTATGCTGTGAGATACGCCTTCTTCAGGAGTTAAAATGAGCTCCTACATTCATACAGACAGGTTCATCACAAAAGTTTTTAATCAGACCAGAAAACAACGCAATACAATTTGTAACTTCTGAATGAGAGATGTTTACGGTGATGTACCCGTGGGCATGTGTATTCGCTGGTCACACATCAGATCCGCCAGTGTACAGAGATGAATCGAGGATAAAATATCTTTAAATGTCTGCGAAAGTTCAATTTGGCAATGTTCGTCTTTAGATCTATATGAACTTTTCCTGGGGCTTGGCATGAATCAAAAGCCATTTTTGATGTTTTTCTTGATATCGTTTTTCAGGTGTTTTACAATTCACCGCCATTGTTTCCTCCCGCTGATGGTCACAAATATGGCAGAGGGGAAAAGTGACCACACTAGTTGCTGTGGTGCACAAGGTGAATCGACTGAATCGACTTACGTTATTAACAAAAGTCAACATAATTCACTTGCTATGGAATGTTGCGGTAAGCATGTTTGTGCACATTTTCTGTTGATCATGGCAGCAGTAATTTATCAAAAAATCAAAAGAGAACATTATAACCTATCCAGATGCAGAGTGTAGATGAGCGCAATTTCTACATTTCAAAGGGGGTCATAACGTGCCTTTTTAAAATTTGTATATGTTCCTTGAGGCTCATCTATAATATTAGTAGGGCTGGGATTAATAAATAAGATTAAGAGTTGTGTTTTTAATGAATTCAAATGAGAAAAAACCTTGTGAGCATGGCACTCAGCTCTGATTGGAATAAATTTAAAACATGCTCAGCTTCGCTTAACACGCATCTGTGGACACGTACTATTGTTGTCATCTGAACAAGTGTCAAAAATGAAATCGTGTGACAGACACCAAGCATGTTGGCGATAGCTTGTGATTTTAAACTTTAGCAAATTCAATGTCAGCATTCAATTTGTTTTATGTTTGTATGTATAGTTTCTAAATGCATTGACAATGTACACTTAAGTTACATCTTGCCAATAAAGCTTGAAATAAATTTAATCCCATTTGATCCTATTTAAAGAAAAGTCTGAAAAATGGCAGAAAATTTTGCCCAACTTTTAATAACAGCATGTCTTCTGATTTTATGGCCTGTATACTTACTCTACCATACATATTAAATATTTAAACCTGTAAAAATGTATCTAATTAACTTTAAGACAAAATATAAATTAAACATATTTATGGTTCTATTAATGTTTCTTTTAATGTACCATGCACCAAGATTGCGATTTAATTAGAGTTGGGGTCCTCGAGTTTGGACTCGAGTCTGAGCCACTTGTGGACTTGGACTTGACTTAGACTCGAGCCTTTGGGACTCTGGATTTTTTTCCAAGTCCATGGCATTTTATTTTTGATGCAATTAACAAAATAAAAAAATGAAACGGAAATAAATGGACACGTTGTCTGCAAGCAGTTGTAGCACCCTCTGATGTTGTAGACGAGGCCAGAGTTTGTTGTTCAGCAAACACGCCTGCAGAGCAGCACACTTAGTCAACCAATATGCTTGAATATTACTATGGAGACTGTATAACATCAATTACCGAGGTGACTGGCACAACGAACACAAAGACTGGTATGTCGCCAATTTACTAGAAACTAAATGGCAGTTCATACGGCACATGACCTGGCAGCCAAGACGGCACTCACATCGTGGTTTTGTCATGGTTATGAAAATCATTAAGTCAAGTCACCCACATCATGTCTATCACAGTTTACTAAAACAACATATACAAATAAATATTCAGAAAAATATGATTAATAATGGTCTTTTTAGGTTAAATGTATCCACACATGTAGGCACTTATAGTCTCTTGTGGTCCACACAGTGTTGTCAACATAAACTGGTCATTGATGAATTAACTGTAACTTTTTATATAGTCAGGAAAACAATGGTTATTGCTAAAGCAGATTGCAACAGTGCCTATTTATTGTTTTTCTATTATAAAAGCATTGACAAGCTGCTTAAAATATGTTCTTTTACAGTTTTCTTTCCCCCACATTAAAATGCGCAATGAAATATGAAGTTATTTTGGGCAGGGAAATGTTTTGTTTATAGATTGGGTGACCTGATGTACGGTTTTATTACACAGGACAGTCCCAGTTTTTGGTAGGGTCACTGATTTTTTTTCTTCTTAAATTAAATCTCCTCATTGTCCTTCTCACTATTGTCTCTAGTATTGTTTGCAGAGAAGAAAATAAATTTTGCATTGCACATTGTTTTGACGATAGGCCTACATTTATTCTAGTCTTCAGCAAATCAGCTGAAATGTATCTGGTTACCATGGCAATGACGTCATGCGTTAAATTATGAAAAACTAAATAAAAAATAAAATATACATTTTAACAAACTATATATTGCAGAAGTTTGCATACCACTTTTGTTTTGGGCCTATATGTTTTCACACCCCTTTCAGGATATATGCAAATATAAGAGATAAAAGATTATATATTTTATGTAGTACTGCCCTTCAAAAGCTACATTACACAAAATGTATTTACACAAATCATCCTGTTCAATAGTTTGCATCCCCTTGGTTCTTGTGTAGCCTTCTTGAGTATCAATGAATGTTTGCACTTTATTTAATAGTTGTGTTTTTATGCATCAATTGTCCTAAGTGTCAAAAGCTGGATGTTTATATCATTCTTAAAAAAAAGTGTGCAGCTTCACAGCTCAGGACAAAGCAGGGACTCATGAACAATTATTACACAAACAGTCATTAATCATAGAGAAAGCAACATATTATTTTAAAGGGTTTGCTCTAAAGCTCGCGTGCAGTCTGTCTCATGAGCGCTCAGAGGAGATCAACGGTCGGTGAAGAGTTTCACTTAATACATCAGATTTCTGTTTGTTACTCACCAAACCTTATTGTATTCCTTCAGAACAAGACAAGAGTCACATACAATAATTTGTTAGACTTCTGAATTATACTATTGTGTTCTTTTGAAGCTTGAAGCAGTGGACTGCTATTGTGTGACATCACTGAGCACAATTTTTGTTCCTTCACAATATCTCCCTACGTATAGTGTTATAACAACACAAGGGTGAGTAAACAATGACTGAATTACATTTTTTGGGTGAACTAATCCTTTTAGAACAAAGGGAATGAACCGGATCATTAGTTTAAATTCAGTTACTATTTTTGTCTTGTGGAATATACAGTATGAGAGTATGTTGTCAGATAGCTTCTTCAAGGTAGTACTAAATACATTTTTATGATACCTCTTATTTTTTTAAAACAATAATACACTGATGCGTCAGGATTTTAGAT
Organism: Moxostoma hubbsi; assembly: GCA_032164185.1. Lineage (NCBI taxonomy): Eukaryota > Metazoa > Chordata > Actinopteri > Cypriniformes > Catostomidae > Moxostoma > Moxostoma hubbsi. The sequence continues at coordinate 11,425,795 of JAVLUX010000021.1, forward strand.
GCACAAGCATAGAATTGCCCCATGTTTTCTGTGAAATAACAGTTAAATGGCCCTAATATTAACGGTGGACTTTGCCAATGTTTTCGGATGTAGCATTTGCAGTCAAGTCATGAGATGTAACTTCTCAGCAAGTGCTAATTATTACTGTGTTGACTCATTATTTTCCCAAACCAGTTGGCAGATAGAGACAAAAAGTATTGTATTATTTCTCCTGTTATGGAGACGGTCTTGAGTCCGACTCAGACTTGATTGTTTAAAGACTCGGGCTTGACTCGGACTCGACTAAGGCGGACTCGAACCCAAATCTATGATTAATTATAGAAAACTGTGTGATTCATTTATTTTTTTATTGATTCACAGCCCAAAAAACCAGTCATATATTTGTAAAACATGATCATTTTCCACCCTCATTCTGACCCTCTGTCAGAAACGCTCAGTTTTGGTGCTGCTTCTCCTTTAAGACTTGACAGCAGACTGCTCTTATGATTGTATCTCTGCTCTTGACTGATCTGCTCTCTCCTTGCCATCTCACTGCTCACCACTACTGGGCAGGGCTACAGAAGTGATAAGGTAAAGTGTTGATGTGTTGTTGTGGAAACGGTCAGATGCAAATATCTACCACAATGTGTCATCACAATGTGGAGGAAGTAGAGAAAGAGTAATTTTTACAGCTTGGTTTCAACAAAAGCTCTTTTTGCTGAGATAAGGAATTTTTGAGGTTTTTATATAGTAAATAGTAAAGTATATAGTAAAATGAAATCAGAAAATGAAAATTGAATTCCTCATGTAAATGTAATTTAAAATGTAAATGACCCCTTTGAAGAGCTGATTGTAATGATGGAAGAAAGCTATCCCAGAAAAATGTGATGCATTCTCAACAACCTAGCATTCAGAACCTGCCTGCAATTGTGCCATGCAAATTGCGTACAGCAAAACTTTGGGGGGGTGTTTGTGCTGTCACATAATTAGTAAAATTCCTTTAGTGAAGCAAGTACTAAAACAACACGGACAACACATGCTAAAAGAACTGCACATGGGTAGTTCTGCCCTGGGATTGATGTAGGAACTGCACTTGGCGACCGACCTTGCGCTCCAGGCGACAAAGGTCACGGCGTTGTCTCTCGGGAGGGCAATGTCCACCTTGGTGGTCCAGGAGCACCACCTTTGGCTCATCCTTGTCGAGAAGAGAGAGGCCGACAAGGCACAGTTCCTTGATTCCCCCATTTCCCAGGTTGGCCTGTTCGGCGACACTGTCGAGGACTTTGCCCAGCAGTCCTCTGCGGTGAAGAGCATCCTCCTGTGGCGACTGCACTGGCTCTGCCGCAGCCTGGCCCCATGGCCCCACACTGGCATCGAGCCCACCGCAGGAAGCAGACGCCACCTGTCTTACGGCCAGCCGCCAAGAACCCTAGGAAGGCTTTGAAGCGCCCCTGAGACGGGCAACCCTGGGATGAGGAGACCCTCTGTTCCGGAGCTGGTGAACAGACCACTCCATCCCCTGGTGAAGGGCTGGGAGGAGAATATTTTGTTTCCTTTTTAATTTCGCCACATGCTCAAGTAGCTGCGGTACCCAAAAGTTCAACAAAAGAGCAGTTTCCTCATTCACTGGGTCACATATCCCATATGGCGCCTCTCTAACAGACATTTGCAGAGGCAACACCAACACCTTTGCAAGGTTCTACAATCTCTGGGTTGAGCCGGTTTCATCCCGTGTCTTGGCAGGTACGAAGAGGTAAGTCCGGGACAGCTGACCGGGTGTATCGCTTGTGCATAGCCTCCCCTCAACCTGAGCTGAAGACATGCGCTGTTGACTCCCAGTAGTGTTCACAAAATGTGTTCCCTGGATGACTTCCTCCTAGCCCTGTGGCAGACAAGTTTGCGGAGAAACTCGCTGCCGGATCAGTATATGTGCTAACTATTCCCTGTACTGGGGTAGGTGCTTCACATGTGTTGGTTCCCCATAGGTGACCACATGCGACGTATATCTTCCTCTAAATCGCTTCCCTGTTGGTAAACTGCATCTTCCTTGGGCAGAGGAACTACTCCTCTTTTTTTGGGGAGGAAAAAAAAAGAGGAAAAGAGGCAAGACTGGTCTAGCCTGTCCCTATCTTTTTCACAGTCGACTTGTCCCCGAAGGGCCGTTCGATTCTCTTAACAGCATTGAGGAAGGTTACGTGTTGGCCTGGTGCACTGGCTATGAGGCACACAGCAGTCTGCCTGTCTCACACTGCCAGTTCACGTAACACAGTTCAGCTAGTTGTGGCATTTCGTATAAGGACCCCTAGTGACACTAAATCGACACAACGTTGAGTGAGTGACAGATAGGGAACGTCCTGGATATTTTCGTAACCTCTGTTCCCTGACGGAGGGAACAAGACATTGTGTCTCTCCTGCCACAATGCTGGACTACCCGCTGAAATGGCTGGGACCTTGTCTCGGCTCCTCCACACAAAACCTGAATGTGCAGTTTGCATGCCAGCTCCCTTTATACCGTATGTTCGGGGGAGTGTCATGTAAATACCACTGGCCAATTCCCATTGGTCTTTTATCAAAGATCAGAGGTGTCTCTGGCTCCCAAGAGTGACCGTTAGTGATACTACAGCGGCACAACGTTTTGTTCCCTCCATCAGGGAACGGAGGTTACTAAAGTAACCAGGACGATATCAGTAGCCACAAAAAATCCTAAATGAATTCCTCCCACAGCTATATAATAAGCTAATATAATCGTACTTGTAATTAGTTAACCAACTGAACCAACAATTAATATATTCTTTATACACCAAGACTGTGCAACTCTAATTTTGCCCTGTTAGCACTATCGTTTTCTTTCTCATACTTCCAGTGTCACAAATATGCCTTCAGATTGCAGTCCTGAGAAAGAAAAGAACAAACAAGATAATGAGAAATGAATTCCAAAGGCTGGTTAAATGTTTTAATTACAGTAATTAGTGTATGGATGTGTAATTAGATGCTTTTCACATTCTTTATAAAAATGTTGTATGTCTTCAGTGCCCATGCTGTCACTGTAAGGGAATTGTGACCACAGACAAAGATCCTCCTCCAACTAAACTAATAAATATCCTCACCACAGGGAAGGAAAGCTGCCCTCTTATACTGTATTATTATCAAAGAAACAATTAGAAGTTGTTTTTCTAAGATGTTTACGGCTCTTCTTTTATGGCCCGGAGGGAGCACATGAATTCTTCCCTTCCCTTCCTTTGCCACATGTAATAATGGAGTCAATTGGATGATCTATGGGAGAGCTGTTTGGTTTCCTGTAAAGTTTAGGACCCACAAACCCACATTCAGTCTTGTACACATACGTAACCATTCTTGCAGTGTAAATGTAAGCCGGAATGAATAGTTGATTGATCTGGACAATGATGCCATCAATGAGAGAGAGGGGAGGAAGGGAGGGCGAAAGAAAGAGAGAGAAAGAAAAGGTCTGGAAAGAGGGAGGGAGGCTGAGTATGTATGTGCAGAAAAGAACGAGGGAGGGCTGGAGTCTAGAGGCCCAGACAGGCTAGAACAAGAAAGTAAAGAAAATATCTAATTGGAATCAAGTGTCCTGACTGAGTGCGTGGGCGACTGGATTCCGTAGAGCGTGCTGCATTTGCTTTGAGGGTGAAGAGAGGGAGACTATTAGAAAATCCCCTCCATAACAATTCTTTATTTTTGGGGTGGTGTGTGTTAAACTTGTATAGACAGATTGCCAGGGGTGCGGCTTTAAACACAGCTACAGATTTCCAGAGACACCCTTGTCTGATGACTTCAGCCTTTGACTGGAGCGTAAATTCGGGAGTGTGTGCATGTTTGTGAAGGAAAGAGCGTGTACTCTCTCGCTCTCTCTCTCTCGAAGAAAACCTTTTCAAGGCGAAACTGCTAGCTTTTGTGTGTTCCATATGCATTGATTGACCCTGTGGTCCCTGGGGCTGTATCAGTTTCAAGAATGTTAATTGCTGTCCTGTGTGCATGTGAGGGTTTTATGAGGCAGCTTGGATTGATGAATGACTAAAGGGGAACAGATATCAAAGATAAAAGTTTTTTTTTAAGCTTTTGGTAGCATCTGTATGAAAAATTGTATTGTCAGGGCAGTTGACCTGATTTACTTGTGGATCTAACTATTGGTTAACTCAGTTTAGTTAGATTCATACAGATGAAGTGTGTATGTGCAGAGACAATACTGTAAGTAAATAATGTTTAGGCTGATCTCCTAAAAGTGTAAGGTGCTGTTTGAACAGAATTCGTCCTTGCGGTAGATAGATAGACTAAAAGATAGATGAGCACAAAGAATGGAATGTAGGTGTCATGAGTTTTTAAAAGATGACGTTCTTTTACCTTGACATGCCATGGCACTCCTGTATGAGACGAGATGTGATGCAATGGCCAAAGATGCCCTTCTAGTGCATGTTTACATAGAAAAAACAATTTGAAAACTGCACAAATGGTCGTAAAAACACATTCAATGTGAATGGCCCCTAAACACTGTAGCTTTGTGAAATTTGTGCAGTTGTTCAGTTATTTTGAACATGATTAGGGCCGTATTAATGCACTTCGACGTTCTTGGGAATGCGTGGGCGAAAACTCGTTCAGCTGGAGACTCTGATGTAGTGCATGGTGATTGAGTTTGAACATCGGTTTGAGAGAGAGAGATGCGTGTGGCCACATTGCATGTGTGTCTGTGTTTTTTTGTAATTTTCTGATTAAACTTTACGTTGACCGTTCAGCCGGTTCCCGCCTCTTCATTGTCCGTACTTGAACTGTTACAATGGTGCCGAATCCCAGGATGGAGGAATACTTGCTGCCAATGCCAGGAGAGGAGCGGTTGAGGACCGGGCGAGCAAGTTCTTCTCTCTCTCCTCTCTCTCTCTCTCTCTCTCTCTCTCTCTCTCTCTCTCTCTCTGTGTCTCCGCTCGCCCTTTCCCTCTCCTCCTGCCTCACCTCGTCTCTCCCCCTAGGTTCACAGGAGGCGGGGTGGACCACTGGCTGACAGAACGTCTGAAAGGGTAGCGTCTCACCGGGGAGGGGGGGTGTTTAGTCAGACCGGTGGCACCCCTGCCTGAATTGGGCAATGGAGGAGTGTCATTAAACAGCTTGAGAGTGAGATAAGGGACGGCCGGAGATGCGTTGCGTGTGTCTGTGTTTGTTTATATTTGTTTTATGTTAAGTTTTTTTTTATTAAACTTTACATTGACTGTTCAGCTGGTTCCCGCCTCCTCCTCCCTGTTACAAATGTGATTGGTAATGGCGAGTTTACACTACACGATTTGAAGCCCGATTTTCGCTCGCCGACAGTTTTGTGGAGATCGTCGACAAAAGCCTGAAATCATAGGAACTCACACCCATGAGCGACGATCACAATGTATGAATTATCAAAGACATGATTTGAGAGAAGTGTTGAGACGTCGCCGATGTCAGCGAGATATCTAGGATGTTAAATATCTGGACCTGTCTGCGATTCCAAATCATGCAGTGTGAAATATGTTTTGACTGAATACAACTGTAATGTTGACCTACAGCCAATGAGAGAGCCAGAAACGGTGCACAGGAAGTTTCGGTGGAAGGAGTCCTGATGTACCTGCAACAGAACATCAACAAGCTGCGGTATAAAGAAAGTCTCATTGGACCGAAGAAATTTTGAAAAAATTAGTGGAACAATGGAAGGAGCACCAGCGCCTATTTGATGTTTAATCTGAACTGACCACAACCGGGTGGAGAAAGAGAAGAGTTGGAGATAAATTGCCAATTCTCTTGGACAGTCAGGTAAGCAAATAGGTAGATTTTTCAGTTGGAGGTACTTTTCCATATTGTAACCAATAAAATATATCATTAAAAACATACACATCATATTCTGTAATGCATAACATATGATCATGCATTTGTTTTCGTATCTTCTATCACTTCTCGTGTGTACTCTGTTGTGAAACGTATGTTGGAGTCCAGGCAGAGACGTCGGGGATTTGTCAATATTGAAATGTTTTGTAATGTGTTCACCTCTGTCACCGATTCGTTGTGTAATTTGAAAATGCTACAACATCAATGACGGTCAGACAGACAGACAGTTGTGTAATATGAATGGTACCATAATCCGACATCTTTGAAAGTTGTGTAGTGTGTAGGAGGCATAAGGTAACTAAATATTTTAGCATTAATTATTGTATGATGTGAAAAATATGTGCTTAGTGTACTTTTGCTGTATGCCACCTGTCCCACAATGCATTGCTTAATACTGCGAAATACTGTAAAAGTTAATTACAGTACTTTTACTGTGACATTTTCTCATAAATTTACAGCAAATTCTAACAGTGTATTTCATGGGGGCAGATCTTATAGTATTTTGTTCAGGAGTGCAACTGTGCCGCTGTTTAATCCATGCATCATTCTTGTTAACGTTTAAAGTAGCTATTGTTAATGGACCATTTCAAAGTCGTCTTTTTGTGCTGTAGACCAGATGACATGTATGCCTCTGGTCTACTTAAACTGTGGCTAATTTAATTTAGCTTATTGGCAAGTATTTGATATTATAAATACATTCTGTATCTCATAGATGTTCTGGACTTTCATCTTGCTTCCCCTTTTTGTTTGGGAGCAGGTGGTGTTCACTGTTTAAGGAGATCGTCTGTTGAGAGGCTTCTCGCATTACTGTAAGTTACACTTTGGTGTGCGCTGAGTACTTTACAGTGAAATCAGATATCAGGGATCAGGAATCGGCCAGGGAAGTCATGTTTATTTGATTTCCTGGTGATGAACTGTTAGTTGATCACTGTCGGCAGGATAAAAGCAACCCATTACCACAGACATCTGGTCTCATGGGAAAAACGTGTCTTTACATATAGTTCTGCAATTGCACCATGTAAAATTAAGTGCAGTTTCCAGTTGAAACTATTAGTAGTGACACTAAAAGTAGTACAACTTTTACTCACATTTACAAAGAGTCTCAGATCCACAGTATCTTATTCAAATTGTTGTTTAGATTCTGCATATTATAAACATGAATTTATTCAGATTACAAAAATCAGAAAATGCTGTGGTCTTCTGAGATTTTAAATCTTTAAAATGAAAATCCAGCTTGGGGTAGGGGTTGAGTTAGAGGTTTAGCTCAGGAAAAAAAGTGCATTTCTGAAATGTAAACAGAAGCCAATTTGTATTGATTTTAAATATGTTTTGTGATTTGTTTTTCAATGAGAATAAAATTTATATCACTTTTAGTGCTATAGATAGACATTTAACCTGGAAACTGCAACAAATTGCACCTGCAACATATTGAATATTGCAGAAATAGAATAGAAGAAGCCTTTAATTTGGTGAAATATACAGTGAAATCTATTTGTTTTCACATATCCCAGTTAAGCTTGGGTCAGAGTGCAGGGTCAGCCATGATACACACCCCTGGAGCAGATAGTGTCAAGGGTCTTGCTCAACAGTGGCATCTTGTTGGCTCGAACGCCCAACTTTCTGGTCAGTAACCAAGAACCTCAACCGCTGAGCCACCACGTATCTAGAGTCAGGTATTAACCATCAGATCAGGTTACATTATCAATACAATCATGATAATGATGAGATAGAGATGTATTTTGTGGAGATGATGTTCTGCAGTGCTGTGTCATATTCTCAAGGGTAGGGGGATTTTTTTTTTTCCAACAGCAGTTTTTTCCAAACAAGTGTGTGCGGTGCATATGCAGGATCCTCCAGAACGTTGATGGGACCCCCCACATATAAAGGGGCCCACCCGTATGATAGGAACGAGGTGACGGAGCTGTTTTTTGTTTCTATAAATGAACTTCAAACCTCTCAGTTGCTGATCTGCATTCTTCTCTGCAACAAGCCAGTCAGTGACCTATTTATTAGCACAATATAGTACCAGAAGATCATCTTAGATTTACAAAAAATAGCTGTTTCCAACAACTCATGCCTTTTAAACAAGTACTCATGTTACCTTAGCAACGTGTATTATACACACACGACTTGAGCATGCCTTTAAAGTGAGTTTCACCCGCAGTCATTTGTTTTAATTAGCATGAAGCTCTAATGCAGACCACATGCATCAGGGCTGTATAGCGAGGTGACTGAGGGACTGTCTGGCTTTAATACTCCTCCACGATCACTTCAGGGGATCTTTTGACACTAGTGTCTACAGACGAAAATCTCCACTCTTTTCACTTCCCTGCCTATTGGCCTATTCACACATTGTCACTTCATGCATTGTAACGAGACTGCTGTCAGATTGGGTATGCACGTTTCATATACCATGGCCATATTAATGTGTTCACTTCAAGATGTGAGTAATAGAAGCTCCCAAACTTTTGAGTTATGTTGCATTCAAGTGCACCTAGGAAGCTTGTACTTCAAGTCGGGCATTCGTTACTACGACATGGCACGCATTCACGTGGAAAACAAAATACGGAAGAAGCCAAAATTAAACAATTACGCAATGTATGATGGAAAAAGCTCTTTTTCTGTTGTACCAGTTTATAAACCTGCATCACTTATAAAATACATATCTGATTTAATGCATTGTGTCTAACATATTATTAATTAATTTGCTTAAAACAAACCACCAATGGTGAGTCATTAGTTCACTCTCATATATATCAAATTAATATTATTGAAATAAATAAGTTGAAATAATTTTGCTAAATAATTTCTTTTCAACATCTTTCAAGTCAACACACCCCTTCTAACATCCCAGCTCCCAAACTCGTTTATTATATAGAATTTAGAGTTTCCCAAATGTTAATATTTACATTTATGCATTTTGGCAGATGCTTTTATCCAAAGCGACTTACAGAGCCCTTATTTCAGGGACAATCCCTCCCAGAGCAACCTGGAGTTAAGTGCCTTGCTCAAGGACACAATGGTGGTCGCAGTCGGGATCGAACCGACAACCTTCTGCTTATCAGTTTAGTGCTTTAGCCCACAACGCCACCACCAATGCTTGGAAATTTTAATGCCGATATGTCCAACTCAACTTGAAGGCCACATTAGTTTCGGATGGCTTCTGATATGGTTTCGTATTTGCTATCCAAAATTTCTATCCATCTCAAATGTGTCTTGGTGGGCATTTACACATAGCATTTTCCGGAAACAGTTCATATATGTTCATATGACCAACACCTTGCTTAGACCATAAGCTATTCCATGAGCTATCAGCAGCATTGTCTTAAAAAAGCCATGATTTCTATGTTTATGCTTTCATTCAGACACTTAATGTGAAAAAGTCTTGTACAACAGCAATAGACAGAGTCTGTGTCCATTGGGAATGAAAAACAAAGGAAAAACAAATGAAGCTTAATTGTTATTTTTATTTTTTTACTCTCATTCTTATAATTAGTCTCTGGAAACACCCTCACACTTTCAATAAATTCCAAAAGTGGGGATAAAAGGATGAGGTCACTGTATAGAAAGTGATGACAATATATTTCTGAGGAATTAAATGGTTATTTGTTGACATTGTGGTGTCATTAAAAGACAGTGGTTTGCGTGGCGAGTCTTAAGTGCTAAAGCTGTTGTGCTTAGTGCTCAACGTTTGATTTTCCTGTCTGAAGAAAGTAAAATATCTAGTGACATGTCTAGCATTCAAAAGCTAGTGTTAATGTGCTTGTTGGAGAGCATGTGTAACACAAAGGAATGATGCTCTCTGTCAATATCCCACTTGACTACTAACAATGAGACAAACATTTAATTTGGGCTTCTCCTGCCGGTCGTCACTTTAAATTTTTAAGCATAATCACTTTGTATTTAATTTTTCACCACCATCACCAACTTTTAAATGTGACTGTAGCATCTACTGTACAGTATGTTTCTCCATTTTGCTTTGCAAAATTCCAGGTTATTGACACCAAGCTTCATGGCAACCTGCAGTAGGTGCAACATCAGGACCAATATTACAGTCCTATCAGAAGGGCAACTGTTCCCTTTTGATTGCAATTCCTCATCTTCTGATTGCATTTATTTGTGAAATTAAAATGACAGTAAGCTGGCTTATTTTAATGAATTGTCTCAATACTCTCCCCATTTTACCAAAACTTCAGGAGAAAAGAAATTAGGGACATTTGGGAGGTGAATGGTAAACAATTAGCGATGTACACATATTCCATATATAGGGCAGATTTATTTTGCGATAAACTAAATCTTATGCAACAAAGTGTTTTTTCAAGCATGAAAATATCACGTACACAGTATTTATCGATAAAACGCCATTTGAATGTAAACGGGCAGAAGAAAGCAAATTTCGAAATTATCACTTTGTTGATAACAAAACAGTGCGAAATGTGGATGGAAACTAGGTTGATGTTATGTTGCATATTATGCATGTCCATTGAGATACGTCGGAAAATTTGTCCGATAAACAAGCCTCCAGAGTGTTTGTTTATTTGATAGAAAGATTTGGAAAATGAAAAAAAGGTGAAGTTGCTATACATTCATGAACTTGGCATACATTCCACACTTACATAAGTTCAGAGTGTTGCTTTATGCCTCTAAACCTAACCAGATGTGATGGTCAAACACTTCTTTGGAAAAGATACAAATAGTTAAAGATGCAGCTAACACTTGGATCTCAACACCTCACTGCCCATTGATAACAGCTGAATAAGAAATCATATAAATAACTGGACTGTTACAGGTGTTTTGCATATTTTAGGCTGTTGTTTTGCAGTTGCTAGTGGTTGTAAAGAAACAACACAGGATACAAAAATATATTTTTTGGGGTTTATTCTGATGGCTGTTTTTATATAATATATATATATATATATATATATATATATATATATATATATATATATATATATATATATATAGTCAATGAGGCCATATTGTATAAAAAAAAAAATGGTACAGCGAAATACGGTAGAGGCTAATGTTAAATGAAAACACAAATGGGGCATTAGCCTACCCATATGCTTCAACACATACTTAATACATGCTTTTATGCATTTAGCACATGCTTAAATCATTTTAATTTTATTTTCACATATAACACTTCACTAAACTTGAAAACACTCTGGGCTAGAAATCATTAAGTAAGGTATGATTAATAGTACATTTACATACCCAGTCCTCACACGTGGTCAAACTCCACACATTCTATCCATATGCATCCTTCAAAAATGATCCATAATTAACACTCAGTTTTAACATACGACTCTTCTGAATGCATTTTTAATGCAATATTTAAGCATTTTTTGTAAAATTTGATATTTATCCAAAGAATTCTCAAACAATGAACAACACTGGGAACTCTCTTGCACAACGTATATTCTACGTCTCTAACCAGCACACATTTGTAACAGGAGAGAGTGCTAGAAAGCGGTTGTCAAAAAAACTTTGTTGTGTGCAATTTATGACCAGAGTTTAATTAAATTTCTCCACTTGGCTACACTGAGATGTTCTGGGTGGTTGCTAGGGTATCGCTATGTGGTTGCTAGGATGTTCTGGGTGGTTGCTAGATGGTTTACTGTCCCAAGTTACAAGAGCCCTCACCCAAGTCTCATGATATTCTGATCCCAAGATCTGGCATTGGATCCATCCAAGTTTTGGGATAGTTCTTCCTGTTTTGTCATGGAATTTTTTTTTTTTATCTCTGAACCCTTAAAGTAAAAGTACATATTTCCTCAACAAGCCACATGATTTAAGGCATAATTGATGTCCAAAGCTCAAATGTTGCAGGAAGAGTTACAAGCCAAAGTTTAACATTGTTCAAATCCCTAACACTAGGTATGAGCAACAGTAATTTTAAACACCACTAAATACAAATTATAACCACTGTCTCCTAAATGAAAAATGCATAAACAACTTTTTTCCCACAAAGACTAACAAACACATATTGTGAAGCTTGCCAGGTAAAACGATACATTTTGCATACATTTTTCCTCTCATTTAATTTAAATTAAAAATACATAAAGTAGTTATCATATGCAACTATATATGAGTTCATTAGGTCCAGGAATGAATGGAAACATTGAAACCACACATTTTCATTGAAACTACATCGCTCACAGCTAAAGCTGAAGCCAAGTGCATTAGGTTTTAGTGGCTGTTAAATTACATTTTCATCCAAGCTGAAGCATATGAATTATGCCTCTTAAGCATGCCGTTTCTGCTTGAGCGGTAAAGCTAAAGTGTGGCTCGTAGACAAACAGTGTGCCCTCATGAAGGTGCAAGTATGTTGTTGCCCTCCCTCCCTTGGGTGTGTAGGATTTGCACCACGGTGGACATGTCATAACCAATTTGGGTGAACACTTCCTGGCATGTCATGTCTCAATACAAAGCAGGCAGCATCTGCAGATGTGCTGTGGGTGTGTGTTTGTGTCTGTGTTTGTGGAACCTCCCCTGGCCTCCACCCATTCTCTCTCCTTTCCAGAGCACCACCCAGAATCAACCAGGTGTGAATGAGTGTGATATTTCATGTGCAATTCTCTGCAGATGTCTGTAGTTTAGAATTCTTGGGTTATGAGTTTATATGTCATACTGTTATTTTGCAGTGCGATTGTTCAGTGTGATTATACTGTAGTGTACTTGCCTATCTACTCAAATTTCATGTGTGTGTGCGTTACATATATGGGTGTTTCTTCAACTCCGGACACTTTCATGTCCCAGTGGTTGATATTTTATTATTTCTTTTTTAAACAATGTCTTATGAAAGTCTTATTAAATCTGTAAATCTGAAACTCTTTACCAAGCCTTCATCATTTACATTTTGGTAATTTTCAAATGACTTTTATGTATACATTTTACAGTTTTAGCCTTGTTCCAGACCCAGACTTAATGATAACCTATACAAGCAGTGAAATAAACCATTTCAATATTCATTGTATGAAAAAGGATGTCTATGTAAAAAAATACAAATTACGACAGTCCCACATTTGTAAAATTGGCAGTGTTGGTGAAGCTGCTTTGAAACTGTAGTTTGACAAGCTACAAGCTACTCATAATTTTAAGAAGTTAAGCTACAGTCAAGCTACATATTTGAAAAGGTAGCTACACTACAAGTTACTATCAAAATGTAGCTGTGGCAGCGGGGGCGTGGTCAAGCGCCCGTCCGAAGGGAGAAAGCGGTAAGGGCGCTTGCACCTGAGCTAAATGATGTCTAACACCTGTCTCTAATTTTAGTGAGTATGGGGAGAGCGGCATAAAGTGAGCACCAGTGCCTCCTGGGAGGAGAGAGAGTGTGCGCCAGTCTCGTCGTGGCAAGCAACTTAGAAGCCGACATTTCAGTTTGTTCATGTGTCACTATTTTGGAAAGATTAAAAAGCCTTACCTTTTGAGTTTCACCCTGTCTCCGCGTCCCTTCCCTGAAGCTGGTTTGTGCTACACTGGTGCCAAAACCCGGGATTTAAATTAGAAGAAAATATATCCGTCCATGGAGAAGGGTCACCCCGTAGAGTCCTCCCAACTGGCCGAAGTTCTCCAGTCCCTCGCTACGTTACATCAGAGCCACCAGCAGTCTCTGCTTGAGCTCAGGCAGGACCAAGATCGGCGATTTTTTGAAATCATGCGGGCTCAAGCGGAGGATCGACTTGCCATCCGGAGCCTACTCAGCCAGGAGGCCACACCAGCCACAGCCGCAACCCCGGACACTCACGCCATGCCGCCCCCGATCACGTTACAGAAGATGGGGGCGAGCGATGATGCAGAAGCCTTCCTCGATCTCTTTGAGCGGTCTGCTGAGATATGGGGTTGGCCGCAGTCTCAGTGGGCAGCTCGCCTAATTCCACTTTTGTCCGGGGAAGCCCAACTTGCGGCTCAGCAACTGCCGGCGTCAAGCCTCCTGGTTTATCGGGACCTCAGAAAAACCATCTTGCAACGGGTTGGTCGGAGCCCTGAGGAAAGCCGACAACAATTCCGCGCTATGAGGCTGGAGAAGACCGACCGCCCGTTCGCCTTTGCCCAGCGGCTCCGTGATGCCTGTCGAAGGTGGCTGTTAGTGGGGGACCGCGACGTCGAGGGACTTCTCGATCAGGTGGTGCTGGAGCAGTTCATTCATCGGTTGCCAGCGAAAACGGCGGAGTGGGTCCAGTGCCACCGCCCAGCGTCGCTGGAGGAAGCCGTCCAGTTAGCGGAGGACCACATGGCAGTGATCCCGAGGGCGGATGAGCGCTCTCTCTCTCTCTCTCTTCCCCCTCCCCCTGTGTTTTCTTCCGCTCTTCCCCTTGCCCCTCAACCCTCTCCCTCTGTCCTCTCTCCAGGTCCCGTTCCTGCCCCCCGCAGGCGAGGAGCCTGGCTGAGACCAACATCGCGTCCGTCAGTCTCGTCCCGGCCCTTCACCACAACCTACAGCCGCTCTCCCCCTCAGGTGGGAGCGTCCGCCGAGGCAGGTGCGGGTGTCGCGCCTGGGCCGGCCTGCTGGAGATGCGGTGACCCGAGCCACTTCCGGGATCAGTGTCCGATGATGGAGGTGGGGACGGTGGTTCGGGTCTCCGATCCCCCGCATGTCGCCCCCGATCGGGCTGGAGCGTACCGGATTCCGGTAAGAATCCAGGGGGGTACACACCAAGCTTTGCTGGATACTGGTTGTAATCAGACCACCATCCATCAACGCTTGGTTCAACCCGGGGCTTTGAGCACGGCTAAGCGGGTAAGGGTGAGGTGTGTGCATGGGGATGTTCACAACTATCCGATGGTGACTGTGTTAATTAAATTACGAGGGAGAAAACATAGAGTAGAGGCAGCGGTTAGTTCCCGCCTCACCCATCCTCTGATTTTGGGGACCGATTGGCCTGCATTTAGGGAATTATTGGGGAGTATTTGTAAGGATGGGTCCTGCACTAAAATAGGGAGATGTGCGATGTGCGATTCTTTGGCAGGGGAGGCGGAGCCGGGGCCGTCCTCGGCTGCTCCAAATGGGGATGACGAGGAGGGGGGCGAGGTTTCCGCCCCTCCTCTTCGCAGGGAATTCCCTGACGAGGATTTCCCGTTGGACCAGTCGCGGGACGAAACCCTTAAGCATGCCTTCGATCAGGTGAAAACGATCGATGGTCAGCGTCTTCAGCCAGACATCGCTCTCGCACACCCCTATTTTGCAATTATAAATGACCGGCTGTATAGAGTGACGCAGGACACTCAGACTAAAGAAAATGTAACACAACTTTTGATTCCACGGAGCCGCCGGGAAATGTTATTCCAGGCGGCTCATTATAATCCCATGGCAGGTCACCTAGGAGAAAGAAAAACACTTCTCCGTCTAATAGCCCGTTTTTATTGGCCGGGCATTGGCGGTGACGTCCGCAGGTGGTGTGCGGCGTGCCGCGAATGCCAGCTGGTAAACCCACCGGCCACCCCAAAAGCGCCATTGCGCCCTCTTCCTTTGATCGAGGTCCCCTTCGAAAGAATTGGAATGGACCTCGTCGGGCCATTAGAACGGACAGCACGCGGACATCGCTTTGTGTTAGTCCTGGTGGATTACGCTACGCGATATCCGGAAGCGGTGCCGTTAAGCAACATCTCAGCACGTAGTGTTGCTTCGGCACTCTTCAAAATAATCTCCCGGGTGGGGATTCCAAAGGAAATCCTCACCGATCAAGGCACAACATTTATGTCACGCACACTTCGCGAACTCTACGATCTGTTGGGTATTAAATCGATTCGCACTAGCGTGTATCATCCACAGACAGATGGCCTAGTGGAACGTTTTAACAAAACCCTCAAAAACATGATTCGTAAGTTCGTACACGAGGATGCTAAAAATTGGGACAGATGGCTCGATCCCCTGTTGTTTGCAGTGTGAGAGGTCCCGCAAGCCTCAACCGGCTTTTCTCCGTTTGAGCTGTTATATGGGCGTCGCCCGCGTAGCGTTTTAGATGTCTTCCGGGAGGGCTGGGAGGAAGGACCTTCGAATATCAAAAGCGAAATTCAATACGTTCTTGACCTCAGAGCAAAACTTCACGCTTTGGGAAAACTAACACAAAAAAATTTGCTCCGGGCCCAAGAACGTCAACGCCGACTGTACGACAGGGGAACGCGGCTGAGGGAATTTGCACCGGGAGATAAAGTCCTTGTATTACTCCCCACATCGAGCTCCAAATTACTCGCCAAGTGGCAAGGGCCCTTTGAGGTCACACGACGAGTGGGGGATCTCGATTATGAGGTTAAGCGAACCGATAGGGGGGGCGCGCGTCAAATATACCACCTCAATCTCCTTAAATTGTGGAGGGAGGCGGTCCCTGTGTCGCTGGCTACGGTAATTCCAGAGAGGGCGGAGCTCGGACCGGAGGTTAGTCCAAAACCCGATCACGATGCCCCGGTCACTTGTGGAGAGCACCTCTCCCCGTGCCAGCGATCAGAGGTTGCCGAGTTGCAAAGGGAGTTTGCAGACGTGTTTTCTCCCCTACCGGGTCGCACGAACCTCATCGAGCACCACATCGAGACCGAGCCGGGGGTGGTGGTTCGTACCCGCCCTTACCGTCTCCCCGAGCACAAGAAAAAAGTTGTTCGGGACGAATTGAATGCGATGCTCGATATGGGGGTAATAGAAGAGTCCCACAGTGACTGGTCCAGCCCGGTCGTTCTTGTCCCCAAGAGTGACGGGTCGGTGCGGTTCTGTGTCGACTATCGAAAAGTCAATGCGGTGTCTAAATTTGACGCGTATCCAATGCCCCGGGTTGATGAACTGCTCGATCGGTTAGGTACGGCTCGCTTTTATTCGACCCTGGACTTAACAAAGGGTTATTGGCAGATCCCCTTGACACCAATTTCCCGTGAAAAAACAGCCTTCACAATGCCGTTCGGATTACACCAATTTGTGACACTTCCGTTCGGTTTGTTCGGAGCCCCAGCCACGTTCCAGCGCCTGATGGACCGTATCCTCCGGCCACACTCCGCTTACGCCGCTGCATATTTAGATGATATCATAATCTATAGTAATGACTGGCAGCGGCATATACAACACCTGAGGGCGGTCTTGAAGTCGCTGCGGCGGGCGGGACTCACTGCAAACCCCAAGAAGTGTGCGATTGGGCGTGTGGAGGTACGGTATCTGGGGTTCCACTTGGGTCATGGCCAGGTGCGTCCCCAAATTGATAAGACCGCGGCGATTGCGACTTGCCCTAGACCTAAGACCAAAAAGGGGGTGAGGCAGTTCCTGGGGCTGGCTGGCTATTATAGGAGATTTGTGCCTAATTATTCGGATGTCACCAGCCCGCTGACTGACCTCACTAAAAAGGGGGCTCCAGATCCGGTCCAGTGGTCGGAGCAGTGCCAACAGGCGTTTACACGAATTAAAGCTGCACTCTGTGGAGGGCCGCTCTTATATTCACCTAACTTCTCTCTCCCTTTTCTATTACAGACGGACGCTTCAGACAGAGGGCTGGGGGCCGTACTCTCGCAGGTGGTGGAGGGGGAGGAGCGCCCAGTGCTGTACATCAGTCGGAAACTCTCCTTAAGGGAAACGAAGTACAGCACCGTCGAGAAGGAGTGTCTAGCCATCAAGTGGGCGGTCCTCACACTCCGCTACTACCTGCTGGGGCGGGCCTTCACTCTCTGCTCGGATCATGCCCCACTGCAGTGGCTCCACCGCATGAAGGATACTAACGCCCGGATCACCCGTTGGTATCTGGCTCTCCAGCCTTTTAAGTTCGAGGTGGTCCACAGACCGGGGGTGCGGATGGCTGTCGCCGACTTCCTCTCCAGAAATGGGGGGGGGGGAGTGGTAGACAGGCCGGATGACGCCCCGGCCTGAGTCGGGCGGTGGGGGTATGTGGCAGCGGGGGCGTGGTCAAGCGCCCGTCCGAAGGGAGAAAGCGGTAAGGGCGCTTGCACCTGAGCTAAATGATGTCTAACACCTGTCTCTAATTTTAGTGAGTATGGGGAGAGCGGCATAAAGTGAGCACCAGTGCCTCCTGGGAGGAGAGAGAGTGTGCGCCAGTCTCGTCGTGGCAAGCAACTTAGAAGCCGACATTTCAGTTTGTTCATGTGTCACTATTTTGGAAAGATTAAAAAGCCTTACCTTTTGAGTTTCACCCTGTCTCCGCGTCCCTTCCCTGAAGCTGGTTTGTGCTACAGTAGCTAGCTACATTGAAGTTACTTAATGAGGCAGTATATTTTTTTTAATTTTACTATCAAACCAATAATATTAATAACAAAATTTAATGGTAAATGATCTGCACTTATATAGCTGTATTCAAAGTATTTTACACTGTGACTCATTCACCCATTCACACACACATTCATACACCAGTGACGGCAGAACTGTCATGCAAGGCACTAGCCTGCCATTGGGAGCAACTTGGGGTTCAGTGTCTTGCCCAAGGACACTTCGGCATGTGGAGACATGTGGGCCGGGAATCAAACCACCAACCCTGCGATTAGTGGCCGACCCGCTCTACCACCTGAGTCACAGCCGTCCTGGCGACAACAAAATTATAAATATATAATAAATATAAATTTAAATGTATTAAATGAAAAATGTGTGTCAACAATTTTATAAGTGCCCAAAGTTGAACAAACAGCTATATACAGTATATATAAAGTAAATACAGAATTTTACATTAATAGTAACATTAATACAGTTAATAATGGCCATAAAATAAAATACAACAGTATAAAATAAAAACAAAAAAATATTTTTTATAATATACTTCACACTTTTCAGTCCTGCTGTGGCCAGGTATAACCTACCTCCATAAAGATTCAATTTTTATGACAAACTCTCCTTGGGCTGGCATTTTTTGTTCTTGTCACATAAAATTTAGTGTGGATTATTTGTGAATAAAGACTCAGGGCTTGTTTCTCCCATCACCTGAGTGGACATGCAAGTGCCAGCTTTACAGGTCACATACAGAGGTTGCTCTACAAATATTTGTTCACTTTGTTAAAGTCCAAAAAAAGTGGACGGATGGTCATCCTAAATCAGGTGTCGGGAACCTATGGGTCGCGAGCCTCAAGTGACTCTTAAAAATCAAGTGGCTCGTTGGGTGTCTCACCATTCACCAACACATGATCCTTTAAAACTTTCTAGGGATAATTTTCCAGCTGAAATTGTGGGTGCGATTGCAAAGTCAATGACACAGTTTTGATTTACTTTCTCCCAAATTTGTCGTACAGCCTTCTCCTGTTGAACAAGGTTTGAAATGAACACCTGCAAAATACAGATTTTTCATGCAGAGTATTTTGCTGATGTACCAGCCACTGTGGAAGACGACCAGTAAGACTTCTCGGAGTGATATATTACAAGAAATTAGACACAAAGACGTGCATTTGATGAAACATGATTATATTTTGAAGAACAGTTGAAAGAAAAGCTGCCGATGCACGTCTGATTTGATATGTGTGTACAGTGAGCTCTGAGTGCTATGAAAGCGCTTCTCCAAGACACACACATTCTTAGAGTTCTGGGCCTCGTTTCCCAATAACTATTGATCTTAGCTGTTAAAAGCATTTTCTACGAGCGATTTTATGAATGCGCGTTATGAAACTAGCAACCGCCACCCGCAAAATGCGATGAGACTGAATCCAGTTTGTGAGCTCTTTGTCTAAATATATTTCATGTGCGTGAAATTTTGTTCATCTACCCGTAACATTTGGATGACCTGTAAGACATCTCAGAGTGACACATGACAAGAAATGCTGTTAGTCACAAAGACTCGTGCTTGAAAAAACACACTTTATTGTATTTTTAAGAACAGACAAAAGAAAAAGCTGTCAATGCTTGTGTCGGATTCTCTGTTTGTTCAGAGGCGTGCAAAGGGACCATGTCTCATGGAGCAAGCGCATGTAAAGAGTTAAAACTCTTTTTTTTCTCTGTTTCATTTGAATAAAAACTGTTTGGAATAATGTAGTCTATGAGAATGCTGCAAATGATCTCTGATCATCTCGTGAGTTTTGCTTTATTTCCACGGAGCAGTTCCCTCTTTCACATATTTGATGCATATTTGATCTTTTAATTAATTAAATCAATTTGCACCTGTTGCTGCATACTGATATCTGCATGATGGCAAATGGGGATGTTGGAGATGGTTATAGAGAAGTTTTTTTAATCACTTCGTTATTTGAATAGATTTTTTCATTTCGTTTCATTTCGACATAAGTTTCAATAATTTTTTTTTATTTTTTAAGTAAAATCCAAAAATATTCACTGACCTTGGGGATTGACCATATAATCAGATATTGCGATATTTTAAATGCGATTTATTATTAAAATATGTTTTACATATCCCTCATCCCAAAAGCGGTTACATTTTTCATGAACAATTGTAAAATGAATTTTAAGGAGACCCGCACAAATGCATGTACTCAATTCCATATTGCTATATGTTACCTATTAATATTTGCATATTTTGTTTTTGAGTAGTCTATGGGCAATATAAACATTTTATTGAATGTTTTTGAAAATAGTAAATTATTAGTTTGTGGTATGACTCTTTAGAAAAAAATGCATCAACCAAAATGTTTTAATTGGTTCCTTAGTGAAAAAAGTTGAAAGATTGTTGCATAATAATACAAAACATAAATGGTTACTTTTAGCAATAATTGTATTTATTTTACATGAAAATAACAGTTCTGCATGATAGTAATTATTATAATAATATACTGTATACTGTATATTTATAAATATTATAATAATAACTCACTCGCTGCTCCCAGTAACGCACAGATGATAAGCAAAATAAGCATATTTAGAACAGAAACAAAATCCCTCAACATGATGTAGCATTTGGTCATGATACACTGCTACTTGCTGGAAAAAGTAATTCGCTAATGGAAAAGCTACTCTTATTTTAAAAGCAGCTGAGCTACTGTTAAGCTACTGAAAATGTTCCATCACAATCATTTCCATTACTGAATTCTATTACTCACAAAACTTGAAAAATTATAGATGTGGTGGGAAATTTCATGAATTTTAGAAAAAATAAAGACAAATTTATTGTGATGCATTCACACTCACTATTGTACATTTCTTAAATGTAAAGAAATTGTGTGTCAACAATGTTATAAGAGCCCAAAGTTGAACAAACACCTATATACAGTATATATATAAAGTATATACAGTAAATATGAATTTAATAATTATTTTGAGGTTTTACCAAGCAAACTGTCTAACAACTGAAGCACAGCACTCTAATTAAAGCACCACACATTGTATATTAATATATGGGCCTAACATCTGTGTACCTCAGCAGAAATCGAGATTTTTTTCCAGTCTTTAATTGTCCAGTTTTGGTGAGCCTGTGCCCACTGCAGCCTCAGCTTTCTGTTCTTGGCTGACAGAAGCGGAACGCAACACGGTCTTCTGCTGTTGTGGCCCATTCGCCTCCAGGTTCGATGTGTTGTGCATTCTGAGATGCTATTCTGCTCACTACAGTTGTACAGAGGGGTTATCCGAGTTACAGTAGCCTTTCTGTCAGCTCGAACCAGTCTGGCCATTCTGTCCTTTTTTTTTTTTTTTAAGGCAAAAGGAATCTTATGTTAACACCCCCCAAGAAATACATCTGATTGGTATGTTGAAAAAAAAAAACAGCCTACTTATACAGTGCTTCCTTAAGACCAAGCTGTCGACTAGTTGCTCAGTCAATCAACGGACTAGTTGATTTTAAAAAATGTAAGTTTGCACATCCCCTACCTTTTACATGACAAATTTTGCCACTAGCATTAATATGACTGCTTGCTAAAATAAATGGTTACAAGTCCAGCCGTGTACACCGCACTGAGGAGCTTCCTGTCACTTCCATTGTGTTTATTCTGCAGCTCACCGAAGTAGGGAAATATCCTGTCCCTGCATGCTTTCTCACATCCATCTGCCTCACTTTCTCTACTTTTATCGGAAACCCAATAATTGAACCATGAAAGTTGTATTTTTTTACCCTGTACTGGAGCTGACAGAGGCTTTGAAGGAATTCTCTTGCCCTGTCACCTGGAAGGAGGCTGATCCAATCCGTCTATACAGCACTTTGAGCACAGCACTTAACCGCGGCTCTTAGACAAACACCGAGGGTGCGGCATGGACACGGAACATCCGTCATGGCCAAGTAGCGGAAAATAGACCCCTCAAGCACTATTACTTTCTCCACTGTCAGGAAGGAGTTAACCCCGCAAAGACTGAACATTAGGGGCAAATGTTAACAGAGCGTGAAATTAATGTCATGAGTCCCTCTGACCAGTTGGGCCAGCAAGGTGGGAGAGTTCAGGAATTCATTTAAATGTCTTGACTTAAAAATAGATAGGCCTACCCCTTATCAAAAGAGGAAGTAAACAGGTTTAACTAATTCAGAACACCCTCTACTTTCAAGAATTTTGACATACAAGACAACACATGCAATGCAACTTTGCTAAACTCTATTAAGGATTATAAACAAAGACACTGAATCAGAGTTCCTGTAGATGAACTGATAGACCATGGTGCTGGCAATGCCAAGGTCATATAGATTACCAGGGAATGCACATATTAATAATACGTGTACCTTGAATGCACTATAAGTCTCATGGATAAAAGTATCTGACAATTTAACAAATGTAATGTAAATTAATCAAAGAAAAAAACTAAAAAAAACATGTTATTGTAGCAATTCTTTTCTGCATTTTGGTTTGGGTTTGGATTCTTGAAAATCTCTTTTAGAGCATGTTAGGAGTATTTAACACTAATCGACATGTTAGTTTAGTGTGATTTAGCAAAACTATATTCTGTAAATATGGAAAGAGCTGTCAGAATGTGCCCTCATGCAGCTCAGAACCAAATGAAAAATAATAATTGTGCAGCACATTTAAATTTAGTAAAGCATTTCTGTGCAGTTATTATAATTATGGACTTTAAATACATTTAAAATGACTGTTAAATGTTATGAGTGGTTTCTTATATGTTGATTTGATTATGTAATGTTAAGCTAGATAAAAAGGAAAATGCATGCATTTATTTCTGCAAAAATCATTTTCGTACACTGCAAAAATACATAAAATAAAATGTAAACAGCATCCTTATAATAAATTTGCTTGAGAAGCAAAATCTAACAATTTTGTTTTCGTTTTTTCCCTTTAAGTATAAAACTCACACAATTTTTATTTCTCCAAAACCAACACAACAGTCATTTTGCTTCTCAATTAAATGTATTTTGTTATGAGTTTTTTCTTCTATAAAGTTTCACTGGAATATAAGACAAACATTTTTTTTTGTGTTATTGGTATAGCTTTCCTTGTTTTCTAGTAAAAATATCTAAATATCCTTATAGCCAATTAAATCTACTTGGAACAACAAAATAGCATAAGATATTAAGACTTATTTTTAAATAATGTAATAGATTTTATTTTACTTACCACATTGGGAAATAATTTTTTGTTGTTTTAAGCACAAATGGAAGACAATTGAGGTTTAGGCTTAAAAATGCCTTTGGGGTAAGATATATATTCTCTGAAAACAAATCTCATTTTCACACTTTTACTTCTCAAGTAAAATGATCATGCTTTAAGGATGTTTCAGTATTTTTACTGGGAAACGTACAACAATACAGTTATAAAATAATATTTTGCATTGAAGATTGTGGGTAAACAAACCAAGCATTTTTTTTGTTATTACTTGTGTACTGCAATTACACATGTGCTTGCATTTCACTTCATTTATACGAGTGATGGAACTGTGAGAAGCTTACACAACATTGTGATTGAGACCTGCTTGGAAACTGACATGCTTTCATTACATAGAGAAATTAGTCTCCTGGGGCTCACCTAAACACTGATAGTGATCACACATTTGATCAAATTGGTGTAGTATTCCATGTGCAGAGAGAAGGGGATCTGCGTTTCCTCTTTAAGAGCTGTCTCACTGTGTGGCATCAGTCACACACACAGCTGCTAGGCTTTATCTCACCTTTTGCACTCATTTCCCAGAACCTCTGGCACAGAAGGTCAGCTACATCAGCCCAGAATTTTCATTCTTCATTCACCAAGATGTCTGGCTTATGTATTCAAATTGTTGACTCGCTCACCAGAGGTTTACTGATAAAAGTATCAGAGAACACTTAAAATATGTCCAAATGTTTGTTTTCAGGGGTGAAGCAGGAGCAAAGTCTTATTCTTTGTGACAGACCTAAAGCTCTGGTTGAAATTTTATTGGTGAATTCACAGACCATACCACAAGCGCTTATCACTACAAGCGTTATATTTGGAAACGGGTTACGAGTCCTTACTTTACCCCATGTTTTCCTTCATGCTCACCTTTTTTTCCACTCACATCCATCTCTGGATGCTGAGGCTTTGGAAACATTTGTCTTGGGCCAAGAGCTAATCAGTGTTAGTTGTTGAACTAGAAATATCTTGGTGCTTATGAGATGTTGTACCATTTCTGGGAAATGTCCGTTCAGGATAGCTGGTCCATGTTTATGGCTCTTAAATTTATGCACATTTACA
This sequence comes from Moxostoma hubbsi, assembly GCA_032164185.1. NCBI lineage: Eukaryota > Metazoa > Chordata > Actinopteri > Cypriniformes > Catostomidae > Moxostoma > Moxostoma hubbsi. Next base: position 11,450,122 of record JAVLUX010000021.1, read on the forward strand.
TTTAATGCATTTGGCAGACAATTTTATCTAAAATAATTGACAGTATATTGAAGGCAATGGCGTCAAATGGACCCCTTACACATTTCCGGGTTTGAAACACCAAAGTAAACTATAGTAGGTTAAACTTCTATAGAGGTAACAGGGAGACCATAGCAAATATAATTTTTCATTCCCCTTGCTCCAATAGTAAATGAAATTCCAAGACTTTCCAAAATAGGGACGAAAAAAAAAGAGATTGATTACGGCAGTCAGACAGATCTTACAGTGAAATCAGAAACAGTAGGTTGAATTTTCATTAGCTAAAATCGGTCTGTGCTTACCGAAACACTGCCTCCAGTGCCAAAATGGTAAAGGTTGTAAGTGGTAAATGGGCAAATGGGCATGTGTGAGCTCATAGGAGTAATGTCCAAGGAAGGGGTGCCAAAAGCAAGCTGTGAAGCGAGGTGTTTTCAGCAGTACGGGATGTAATACGGTAAAGAGGAATGCATATGTTATATGCATATGCAATGTTATAAATTGTACCCAACCCAAACCTAAACCTAACCATCAGTGGAGTAAAAAATGTATGTTAGAGAATACTAGAAGCAGCGCAACGAATAGTGCATAACACACGTGTCTCGAGATGTGTTTTTAACAGATGAAGTTCTTTTAACTTGAGATGCATTATAAAAGTGCAACACTCCTATGAGAGATGATAAAAGCACAGTAAACTTGACTCAGCTGTCAAAAGACATCCATCTAGCAAATGTTTACATGATCAACGTTTGAAAAACAGTGCAAGCGGATGCAAAAAAAATTAGGTGTGAACATTTGCAAGCCCGTTTGGTCAAATAACTGAAAAGAACAGACTCAAATTTGTCATCTCTAGTTCTTTAAACAGCCAACAAAAAGACGGGGCACATGTCATTATTGCTAAATGTTTCTCAGGTCTGTCGGAGTGCTCATGGTACACACAGTGCATACAAACGTACAGCTGCAGACACCACTGTCCCTGGGAATTGGGAATTGAACTCAAGGCCATGCAGTTGCTAGTGCCATGCTCTACAAGTTGAGCAACAAACCCCCTGCAAACTCTACAGGATCTGTTACTAGGCAATGGCTGTGTACTGTGTAAGAAATAAGAGAGGGCAACTATTCCCACTCTCATATAGAGACAATATGTCCCTCATATGTCACTGGCCTCCAGTGATGACGAAAGAATCCTTAGTCTCTTGTCAATGGTGGTTAGTGGCTGGGCCACATGAGAGCATTCCAGAAACCCTGCAGTTCCACCACAAACTCATATTTACTGTGTGTGGTAGAAGCTCCATATTATAAACCACAGAAAACACATGGCCCAAACATAAACTGCATACACAGACACACAAATACACTATTTGTGCAATTTGTGGAAATGCACACTATTTAATACAGGCTGCTGTCATACCAACACACATACACACAGTCTCTCTTTCTGGCTAACTCTGTCTTACTGTTTCTTCATGTCTTTCCCCAAACAGATACCCCAAACCAGGCCATGTGGTAGAAAACAAGAGGTTTCAACATTCTCAAAGTTAATGCAAACAGATCTGTGGTTTTGCAGTGGGTGAGAGCATAGAGTTTAGGTACAGAGTCTACATCTGCAATCTTGAACTTTGGGCTTCATTGTGCTGACATAATCCATTAGCAAAACTGCTTTCAATTTAGCTGCTGAAAAAAACAACAACAACAACCACTTAAACCAGCCTAAGATGGTTTAAGATGTTATTGCTGGTCTCCCAGCCTGACTAAACTGGTACTCAGCTGGTTGGCAAGATGGTCTGTACTATCATCAAAATGACACCAACAACCTTATCATGTGGAATTACTAGAAACCGGGTCTTAGGAAATTTAATTGACCTTTGTTTAATTGGGTTTAATCGCTTTCACAGAAAATTTCCTCTCCTTTACGATGACTGTTACCCATGTTATGAGATGACCATGCTTTCCCATCAAGCTTTCCTTGATATAGACATCCCATTAGCAGCCAGTAATAAGTGCAGGGAGTCTTTCCTTTGATTGTGAAGTGTCTCAGTAGTTTTTAGTGGTCCTTGGCTATTATCATTCTCAGAGGTAACACGCAAAATCCCCTTTTATGTCTTCCCTGAACTTTGGCCAGCTGGATGTGTTTAGGAGGGTTATAATGTAGCAGAGGTTCAAAAGACTTCACTACCTTCCATTTACCTCTCCTGCCGTTCATGTTGTGTGGTTTAATATGCTTCCATAGGGGTCTGGCTCTTATAAAAGCCAGATGGGTAAAGAAAAGAGAGGATGGAGATGGGTAGTGATGAGAGAAAGAGAGTGCATGGTTAAAGAAGATGGACCTTGTCTTATGGCATGTGCCATCAAAATGATTGGAGGTCAATGGGAAAAATCAGCATCATGTGGCCTCATGGATAAAGCTCTGGGTCTAGCAGCTAAAAGGTTGTTGGTTAAAACCCTGCATTGGGCAATCTGTGATCTATCACCATTGTGCTCTTGAGCATTGCATTTAACCTTGTATTGCTCAGGGAGATTTTTGCCAAAATAATTGTTGTAGAACAGTGGTTCCCAACCCTTATCTGATGCACCCAATTCAGTTCCTGGAGTCTCTACTAACAAGCTAATGAGTTGAATCAGGTGTGTTTGATTAGGGAGATATCCAAAATGGGTTTGGGGGGCGCACACATGCGCCTCCAGGAACAGGGTTTGGAACCACTGTTCTAGAAGTTTCTTTGGAAAAATTACAAAACATTTAAGATTTGTTATAGTTTTTATTTTTAGTTTTTATGTTCAGATCTAAGAGATCACTGTCCTGTTCAGGACATGGAGAGTCCTATGGGTGAGTAAATTATGAAAGAATTTTTGGGTGATCTCTACCTTTAACTCCTGGCTTCCTCAGAGAACTTTGCACTATGAGTCACGTTGGCAAGTAACAAAGTATCTAGCTTTTTGACAACCTGCAGTCATACTGCGTTCTTGCAGAGGCTGTTTAGCCCAAGCTGGACCACTAGTAATAAAATGAATTGGAGAAACTGAAACACCTTATATGGTGGGATTAGAAAAGGAAGTCCTGTTTTACAGCTACAAGAGCCAATGAACTTTTAGATACAGACATTACATGTCAATTAACCTGTGCATTAGCAGGATTAGCCTGAAAAATAGCATTTTTGTGTGTGAACTGAGCTAAAAAAGCACAATTTATAATGCAATTGTTTCTTAGATTTTAATGCTGATTTGAAATGTTATTTGATTGCTATCTTGATCAACTGTTTTGGAGATTTCAGTCTTTCCCCATTCAAGTAGATAGGAGCTATAGTTTTGTGCCACTTGTATCTATAAAAAATAGCTGCCCGGGAACATTCCCAAGATGGCCGCCGAGTGGACCGACTTACCTTGAAAGGGACTTTGATTCATATTAGTAATTAATGTTCTCATGAGTTGTCACTTTAACCAGGTTTCCATGGAGACATGACGGTATCCAGTAAAATTTTATTACAGCCTAGTTGTGTGACGTGCCTCATCTCCATTATAACACTGTAGACCAGGCTGCCGAGGCATTAAAAAAAGTCATAAATAAATGTATAAAACACCTAATTTTTTTTCACTGTCAGCAAAATGTGAAGCTGTAAGAAAAAAAAGCCTGAGAGAGGGAAGTCAGATACGAACTGGCTCCAAGAACACTTCACTGGAACCACTAATGCTCACTGGCCTTCCATTTGCAGCCTAGTGTTTAAGCCAAAACCCCACTCTGAGGCAAAGAGGGCCACCAAAACAGTTATTATAACCATTCAATGTTTATTTTTCCTAGTTTACAGGCAAACAGGGTTATGTCAAACAGACTGAGAGGCCCTACCTGTGGAGGTTTATGGACTCTACTTTTAGTTACACTACAAAACGTTATTAACATGAGTAAAACTGGCAGCCTCTTCCATTAGTTCCTTTTCTTTTTGCTTTCAATCAGCTGTGAATGTTCACTGGTTGTTCTTCAGAGTAATTTTTGCTTCACTTTCAGTAATTTCCTGACTAGTTTGAAGGCCTAGGAACCTTCATAATGAGAAAAGGAGGCCCAGACATGTTCTCTGACATGCTCAATGGCTGGGATTCTTGAAGGTTAGATTGGAGTAATGTACAGTCAGGGCTGACTGCAAAAAAAGATACAAAGAGGGTTGATGCGGTGCAGTAAGCTGCAAAGGGTGAGCCTCTGGTTTTGGAGCACATCATCTGTTGTCTTGTCAAACAATGCCATGAAGTGAGATGGATCTATACTATTTGCCAAGCGTAACAGCCCTGACAGCGAGAAGAATGAAGACTGACGGAGCGGCTAGCTGCCTCACTGTGCCAAGAGTTCTTCATCTGCGCTCGACGGAGGGAGTGAGAGGGCGAAAGTGCGCTGTGTATTTACTCAGGTGTGTTCCTGTGCTTGGCAATTGCGTTACAGCAATATTGAAAACAGGCTGCTGAGCTTCATGAACAAACTGAATGATGGGATGATGTTTCAGTCAGATCTCAGGAGCTCTCCCTCCATCCCAAAACTTCTCTTTATCTGAAACACAAGTCATGGAATGTCTGGCAATAAGAGCAGTCTTTTTTTTAAAAAATGATTATTATTACAATAGTTGCTAAAAAATTCCGTAGTTGTTTTTTCTTGATCACAAATATGTTTGGGAGTTCAGTTTGTCATTTTATTGTACAGCTGTATTGCTGTTCCTTTGAATTTTCAAAGAGACAAGCAAATGTTAAAGAATAGTTCACCCAAAATGAAAATGTACTGATTTTCAGTCCTGTATGACTTTCTAGACAATGTGAAAAAGCTTGTCTTATCGTGCTCATGATCGAGCAATGGAAAATTTGGGTTGTTTCTCACCAAAACATTTTGTATGTCCTCAGAAGGCCTGAAATATGACACACAAGCTACGTGGAGTACTTTGTGATACTTTAAAGTGAGGTGCTGTCAACTACCATTGAATTAAAAATACAAACCAAGATATTCTTTAAAACATCTAATTTTGTGTTATAGGTTTGTAAATCATTACAATTTTCATTTTTGGGTGAACTATTCCTTTTACACTTCAAGATTGGGAGAGGTGGTGGCGTAGTGTGCTAAAGCACATAACTGTTAATCAGAAGGTTGCTGGTTTGATCCCCACATCCATCACCATTGTGTCCTTGAGCAAGACACTTAACTCCAGGTTGCTCCGGGGGGATTGTCCCTGTAATAAGTGCACTGTAAGTCGCTTTGGATAAAAGCATCTGCCAAATGTATAAATGTAAATCTTTATGTAGATCTTTATTACTTAGCCACTCAATATTACAGTATTCAGTCAACTAAATTGTGACATTTAGATCTCAAAGGTCATGACTTAAATTGGCATGATTGTCTAAAAGACTGTGTGCCCCTTTACAGGTTAGGTTCTTGATATTGTGATCTTTGCAGTGTGGGGATACTTTTTTAACAGTCATACAGAATGCCACATTTTATTTAATGACATCATTGTCTGGATGGAACTTCAATCGGATGGGGTCTGCAGAATTGCATGCCCCACACAATGCGACTGCAGACTGCCAATGAAAATACATGTTTGTTCTGCATCTCCTCAGAGCTATCCAGACCATTACCCATCCTGCTGGATCAAAGTTTTCCTGGAGACATACTTTTCCAGGAGGACTTACTTTTAAAAGGAAGCACACACTCTTGTATAACATTGTGTACTCTCTTTTAATATGCAAAGCAATCTCACATATTCAAAAAAGCCTATGAAAGTATACAACATTTGGTGCTGTTAGTGTGGTCTGTGTTATCATAAGCACAGACATGAGTGTGTTAATTCTGTCACTTACTGTTTTGCTCATTGAATATGTGTACAAGTCTTCTAAAAGTGTGGAATTGTTTAAAGGGATAGTTCACCTAAAAATTTAAGTTAATTTAATAATTAACTCAACCTCATGTTCCAAAACAAACCTGAAATGTTAGCCTCAGTCACCATTCACTTTCATAGCATCTTTTTACTATACAATGGAAGTAAACGGTGACTAAGACAACATTCTGGCTAACATCTCCCTTTGTGTTTCACAGAAGAATAGAAAGTCATATGAGTATCGAACATTATTGGTGTATAAATGATAACTGAATTTCATTTTTAGGTGAACTATCACTTTAACTGTACTGCATATGCCAGAATGTTGAAAAAAAATAAAGCTTATTTAATTTACCCAATTGCTTAATGATAACGATTACTTAATGTGTTGTTTCATTGGAATATTTTTGCATTGCTTGTGTTAATGGATCATGACATTATATGCAAATAACATTGCTAATCCTGATATTTACAGTATTCACATGCTGAGAACCCAGTCAGTTTAGCAGATTGTAGACTTTCACCAAGCATAGATGGAATGCAGAGGTGACTGACTGTCAGGGTGTGTATTCCCATTGAGACGTTTTAGTGTGTGGGGTTCAAGCTTTGTGTGAGGCCATGACTTCTGTCTGGTCATTGATGAGGACCTCTGCTGGTATGTAGACCTTGCCACATGGGCTGTTCGATGGCTGCCTATGGGAAATCGGAACAGTGGCTCCTTTTCTACAGTGGCCTCTAGACTCCATAGGGAGATCAAGACTTTTCAAATATTTGCTTTGCAAGCCAAGGAGGTAATTTAGGATGGAGAGCTAAAAAGAAAATAAATGAATAGTTCACCTAAAAAATGAATATTATTTACACACCATCATTTTGATCCAAACCTGCATTATGCTCTGCATGTAAAAACCTTTACCAGTGTTCTTACTGGCTTATCTGTGCACATGTCTGTTTATATTTTGATGTCAAAAGCAGAGAATAACCTGATCATATCAAATCTCATGTAAGAGTAATTTTCTTGCATTGTCGACTTTTCTTTTAATAGGCTGATTTTTTTTTAGTTATCAGCATATTGGTGTGCATGTAATTGGTCATTGAGTCAGTGATTGAACTTAAGAACTGGATCTGTTGATTTATGAACAAATCCTTCTGTGCAATTTGTAAACTAGATCAATCGATTCATTGAAAAGAACCAGCTCAAAAGAATTATTGATTAGCGAATCATTGCAAGCACAGAGGACTCTATAGTATGGACTAACATGAGTTAGTGATAGATTTGTTTTCTTTGACGTAAAGGCCTTTTCACACCAAACACGAACGTTCGCCGCAATTTCTCACCACGATTAATATTTTTTTACGGAAACAATGGATTACTAATGAGCCCTTCTCACCTAGAATGAATGTTTGTGCCAAATTGCACACCAACAAATCTAAGCTTTTTTTTTACGGCGAGTGTGTCAAGTTTTTTATTTGCCTGGCGAAGTAATGCCCCGACCAATAACATTTGATCTCTGAATCACGTGACGGGAGCTGCTGCAGTTCCCAAAACCAGCTGAACAGGTGGCACTAAAGCACAGAAAGCTGTTTTTACCACCAACATTAATCTTGTGTGACCCCGCGGCCTTGTGTGAGGACACACTATTTTTGGATTCGCTATACGCAATGCATAATTTAAATCCATTTTAAACCCTTAGCATACCTTAGTTCAGGACATTCTAAGGAGCAATTAAAGGGTTAAACGTCTGACGCACTGAGTCGCATGACCAATCACCCTGGCATCGATTTCTGTGAACTGCCTCTATGGGTGCAGTGCCAACAAACGTGCCTCTGTTAAGAAACCTCTTCAATTTTTTTGCACTGAAATCTATTTGGTATGTCCTTTATTTTGATTAACTTTTCACAGTATCAAGTCTGTGGGTTGTTTAGCTTAATTTTAATATAAATTTTGTTATTTTATCTTGTTATCACTGTACAATATTGTTGTATTCGATTTGATATGTGAATTGTTGTGTAGGTATGTGTACATTTGTTATGTAAATTGTGTTGTGTAAATATGTTGTTATTGTAAAGTGGTTTATGTCTCGTCACTGTCATTACTGCAATGTTGCTTGGAACTGCACACAAGAATTTCACCTGCTGTTGCATTCGTGTACACATTAGTGTGACAATAAAGTGATTTGATTTGATTTGATATTCATTAACATTTACTGTGCACATTGGGAATACATTTATTCATGCAAAAGCGGATACATTTTGCTTTTAGAGTCTATGTGTAGTCAGGATGAAATGAAGGTGCATTTCAAACTGTTCTGAGACCAGTGCAGATTGCAACAAATTGCTTGTCGATTAGCACCACCTATTGCAAAGTCATGAATGTGATAACAGCGGTCATTTGTGTCGCTTTTTAATGTTCAAGGGCCATTTGTCGGCAATTCACCTCTCATAATTGCGTCATCTTTGGTGTGAAAAGGCCTTAAACCCTGTCAGAACCATCAGATCCTGCCAGAAGGCAGGGAAGAAGAGCTTACCCTTAGAGCAGGACAGGACCTAAACTGGTTGGTGTAAGGGTGGAGGTGAGTGAAGGTGCTTGTCGAATGAGCAAAGGAATACAGCTGTGTGGCCTGATAAGACATAGGCTAGATCGTAATTGGATGAGATGCCGGAACTGAATGAATGATGCAATGCTACCACGAGAACTATCGCTTACACTTTCATTTCCATGTTATATTTCAAGGAAAATGCAAGGCACATTTGTAGTATTCTAGTTTATTTTAGTTAATTTCATAGCTGTTTTTACCATTGCCTATACATTTAAGTGCTGAAGCCATGGTGGGCTTTAAATATTTTATGCATATTCTGGCCTCCAGTACAGTTAGGAAAATGATACTCTAATGTGTGCACTTGGCAGGAAGGAGGCACTAGTTCTCTCAAGGCCAAATTGACTCTGACATTAGGGAGGATATTCCTTAACTCTTGGCCATTGTTGGAGATAATGGGAGCCATATTACATCAACACTACATCATAGGCAGCATGTGACCCCATCTCATTTCCAGTGATGCTGCTTAGTGGCACTCCCAAGACAGCAATCACCCGTGGGGCCCAATGGGATATACTTTCACCTCAAACCCAGCTGAGAGCTGGCAGAGGTCCCTTATATGAAGGATGACTGACCAGAAAGTTGGGGGAAAAGCAGAGGTTTTGGGGTGGACACACTCAATGCAAAAACAAACCGCAATTTAGCAACTGAGGGCAACTTTGCCGGAAAGCTTTATTAAACATGAGCTCAGCTAATCAAGGGCATAGTCGCTGTGTCTGTGACTGTGTGCTTGATAGCACAGTCGTCAGAGAAACCAAAGTCTGGAGCAGCTTAACACTATGCCCTGTGTAATCTATCAAATGTTCTCTGTAACCAGGGTTCTGGTGAATACTGGCTCACTTGCTTTGTCTCCAGATTCTAGAACTTTTTATCTGTTTTGTACTGTAGTTTTTTTTAACGAGACATGTTTACAAGGTTTGTTTGCAATGATATAATCAAAGCACTGCAGCAATGCAGAGAGACTTCGCCCTGTCTGTGGTTGGCTGTGGTTATTGTATGCAGATTTCACAAGCTGTTCTGGAATTCCAAAAAGTTTGCCAACAAATTTTTTGTCAGGATTTATTTAAAATAATAGCCTTGAAGATACTGGAGTAAAATCACAATATACACTGGTGGCCAAAAGTTTGGAATATTGTACAGATTTTGCTGTTTCGGAAGGAAATTGGTACTTTAATTCACCAAAATGGCATTCAACTGATTACAAAGTACAGTCAGGACATTACTGATGTAAAAAACAGCATCATCAATATTTGAAAAAATGTCATTTTTGATCAAATCTAGACAGGACCCATTTCCAGCAACCATCTTTCTAACACCTTATCCCTTTTCTGTGTGTTTTTTTTCAAATCCTAGTGGTGGCATTGTGACTCGCCTCAATCTGGGTGGCGGAGGAAGAATATCAGTTGCCTCTGCATCTGAGACCGTCAGTCCACACATTATAAGTCACATGGCTTGTTGAGACCTAGCGCGTGTGGAGGCTTCAAGCTATTCTCCCCGGCATCCACGCACAACTCACCATCTGCCCCACTGAGAGCAAGAACCATAATATAGCGACAACGAGGAGGTTAACCCAACGTGATTCTACCCACCCTAGCAACCAGGCCAATTGGTTGCTTAGGAAGCTTGACTGGAGTCAATTAGCATGCCCTGGATTCGAATTTGTGACTCCATGTGTGGTAGTCAGTGTCTTTACTTGCTGAGCTACCCAGGTCCCCCAAAAAACATATCCTTAATAATCAGGATAAATTGCTAATTTGTTACAAGAAAACCACTTGCCATTATATCAATCACAGCATTAAATTAAGCTTAACATTGTCTTTGTTTTTGCGTTTTGTTGAATTTAATTATTCATTCATTTTCATAAAATAAAACAGATTTCAGTCTCACAAGTGTTACACGGTATAATTTTGAGTTGGACATGACAAAATGAATGACTTGTTCAGTGATTTTAGGTTACGTCAGGGTTGGGTGTAATATAATTACTTTTCAGTACAAAAAGTAGAGTAGCGAATTAAATTTCACTTTCTTGTAATCAGATTAAAGTTACTGACTTTCAATTAAGTTAAATACTTTTAATTAATTGGGTTAAACATTTCTAAACTAATATTATATACAACCCCAATTCCGAAAAAGTTGGGACAATAGAAAAATGCTAATAAAAACAAAAAGGAGTGATTTGTAAGTAATATTCAGCCTTTACTATATTGAAAGCACTACAACTACACAATATATGATGTTTTACTTTGTGAATTTCATAGTTTTTTTTGAAAACACATCAGCAATGTCCAGAAGCGCTGCCGACTCCTCTGGGCTTGGTCTCATCTAAAATTGAAAGTAAAAGAGTGAAACTGTGTTTTTTGGCCTTAAGAGTCGACATTTCAAAAAGTTTTACAAAAACAAAGATGTCATGTTATCTAGGCCAAAGAGGAAAAGGGCCATCCAAGCTTTTATCAGCGTCAGGTCCAAAAGCCAGTGTCTGTGTGGGCCAGGGGTTTGTCAGTGCCCGTGGCATGGGTAACTCACACATCTGTGAGAACACCATGAATGCAGACGGAAATGTAAAAATTTTGGAGCAAGATATACTGCCATCCAGCACCGTCTTTTCCAGGGATGTCCCTGCATTTTCCATCAGTGCATGGCTATGTAAGCAGAGAGTGTGGGTGCTAGATCACTGACCTGTCTCCAATTGAGAATGTGTGTTGCATTATGAAGCACACCATACGGCAATGAAGACCCCCTACAATTGTGTAGCTAAAGACCTACATAATGGATGAATGGAGGAAAATTCTACTTTATCTTAACAAACTTGTGTCTTCAGTGCACAAATACTTAATAAGTGTTATTAGAAGAAATTGTGATGTTTCACAGTGGTAAACACTCAACGGTCCCAATTGTTTTGGAGTGTGTGCAATCATCTGATTTGACATTACTGTGAAATGAAATTCACAATGTTATGACATCATATAATGTGTAGTTGTAGCGCTTTCAATATAGCAAAGGGTGACTACAATTTACAAATCAATTATTTTTGTTTTATTAGCATTTTTCACACTGTCCCAACTTTTTCGGAATTGGTGTTGTATGTACAATACATTTAAAACATGTACAAATGTACAAATGTTTGTGTTTTGTGACAGCAGAAGGGCGTGTGCCCCCTATAACGAGTCAATGAACAAAGAGGAAATATAAACATTGTTGAATTCTTTGAGTGGAAAAACAAAAGATTATCTGTGATAAGTGTTTTAGAAAGTATCTTAAACATAATTAGTAATGTGATAATTTTTTATGATGATGAATTAGTAAATTCAGTAATCTGATTACAGCTTTAGAGAAGTAATCAGTACTTTGTAGAGAATTAATTTTTTTGAGTAATTTACCCAACACTGGGCCACATACACACTTTTAAATGCAGAAGTGAATTCCCTAAATGTTCTTTCCATGTATACGGAATTCAGGACTGACATCCGCAATTGTGATGAATTGCGATGACAAGTGTTGCCAAAGCAATGCTGCAACATCCTGTGAAATATGAATGCCACCAGTTTAACCCGTTTTGAGATGTCGGCACAGCCATTAACCAGGAAAAAAAAAACTGCGGTGTGGTGTTGATTCAAAGGAACCGACTCATGAGGGTCATCTGTTTGGGAATTTGACTTCATTGGTCATGTTGTATATTTCATGCTGTAGATTCAAAAGAACAGAATCACAAGATTCATTAGTTTGGTCATCAGGCTACAGTGGTCTTGCTGCATGATTCGCCCTATAGATTTAAAAGAACTAAATCATAAGATTCATTAGTTCAGGAATCGGGCTACAGTGGTTGCTGTATGTTTCGCGCTGTAAATACAAAAGAACCGAATCATGTTGCAGTGCCGCTTAATGGCAGTGGCGAAAACACTGTCAGAGAATCTTAATGTTGTCCGCATCGGCGGAAGAATGCATGTTTGAGAACTGTTTACAGAACTGGAAGTCACGTACATTTTTCGGTTCTGGTATTTAAAAAAATATATCATTCTGAACCGATTCTCGGTTCCCAACCCTAACTGTAAGTCACTTTGTATAAAAGTCCAATGGTCTCTGACATATACAGTAGCCTACCGTGCAAAAGTCTTAGGCACTTCTGAAAAATGTTGCATAGTCAGGATGTCTTAAAAATAATGTCATAAATATTTTTCATATACATCAATTTAAATTGCTTCTGTCTCTTCATGTAATCCTAGTCTGACTCGATGTTGAGATCCAGACTCTGTGGGGGCCATACCATCTATTATAGGGCTCAGAGTTCTTCGGTTTAATTCTGTTTGCAAAGGGAATGTTGAAATCTAAAATGTATATTCCCTAATGTGATAGTAGTGATGTTCTACTAAAAGATGAATATATAAAATAACCATTTTAAGACAAATGTTTTTGTGAAAAATATAATGTGCTAAGACTTTAGCAAAGTACTGTATATAAAAGTACTGCACAACAACACTGTCTTCAGTTCCTCTTTAAAAAAACTTGTCACACCATGACTTTATAGAGTAGATGTTTTACATTTGTATTATTTGTGAAGCTTTACTGTATTTTGCTTGAATGCTGCTAACTGTTTATAATCCATTCAGGTTTATTTATCTGTTTCTGTTTAACCATTTAACTCTGAATCATGATGTTGTTATGCTTTATAGCTATATTACCCAAGTTTTGTAGTAGTGTTTTGATGCATATATAGTACATGTTGCTTTACAAAACAAAAACTGCTAATGTACAGTGGTTATATTTTACAGACCTGATGCAGGATATACCTGACTCCAGCAAAGCCTGCTTTGAAATATGGAGTTAAAATTGAGTTTTCAAATTGGGATACTAATTAAGCCAAATTTGAATATCCCTTTCTTCATTGGTGTCTTCACCTCAGAGGTCCCTGTTAGTTATTAGCATTTACTGAGTACAGCGAAAACAAAACCTCAAAGCGTTGTGTGTGTACCCCCCAGACCGTGAAAGTTATTAGTTCGGTTAGACGTGTCTATAATGGTTTAAGCACCAGAGGCCTCTGAAAGAGCCATTTTGCTGTTAATTAGAGGGCAGTGATTTATCCCTGTGGAGAAGCAGCCCACCAGAGAGTTCACTTCCCCTCATCTGTACACTCATAGTCACTGCTCCTCCCGAGCGATGAGTCAGCCCTGCCAGCAGATCCCATACCAAACAGGAAGCCCCATCTGCCCAGTGTCCAAGAGTTTGGGCAAAACTGATTAACGTGAAACAACAAAGGAGCATGAGCCAAATTCCGCTGACTCGGTTCTTGATGTTTATAACTCTTATACATCGTCTTTACATGTTTACACATGTGGACACATTAAACAATCTTACTTGCTCCCAAAATCTCAAAATGAATGGGAGAAATTTGAACACCCAACATTCAACGGATGTAAAAAGGAAGTCCCACCTTACAGGAAAAAGAGCCAAAGCACCTTTTAGATACAGACATCAACTTGAGAACGCGCAAGTACATTTGTTATATAAGCCAGGAAAATTGTGTTTTTCTGTGTAATCTGAGGTAAAGAATCACAATATATTATACCAATGTTGTCAGATTTTACTACTGATTTGAAATATTTCCTTTGATCGGAACCTTGACCAACCGTTTTGGAGATTTCGTTCTTTCGCCATTCAAGTAGATAGGAGCTGCTCATGCATGCTGCTTGATTACATCGAAAAATAGCTGCCTGAGAGTGTTCCAAAGATAGCCGCCAGTGGATTGACTTGCTAGAAAGACATTAACTCTGTCACACACAGGCATTGTTAAAAGACCCCAATTATTGCTTGGAGCTTTGTGGATTTTAGTTCATGTCTATTAGTTTTGAGGGCATATACAGTATATGCTAGTGTAACCGGAGCCAGCTGGTACGTGATAGCTGTGCGGTATGTGTAAACCTCGCTCCCCTGGCCTCATGAGGCACACTAGCGACTGATGCTAGGAGCTGTAGCCTTTAGCCTCCTTGTTAGTTGCCTGCTGACGCCGGTTTCAATCCTTATCGGAGCAGGTTGAGCAGGAGCGTTTACACTAGCATACTCTTAAAATTTGACTAAATTAAGGATATACAGCAGATATACACATTTCCAACTTTGCAGTCTTCCTCTATAAACGGACCAAAAATATTAATGACTCATCTTGCACTACATTTTTGTCTAATCAAATGTTCTTTAAAATGAGAATGTCCCTCCCCCTTTAACTCAAGGATAGGCCCATGGGCTTTTTTTTTTTTTTTAAAGGGACAATCTCTTCTATATATCGTGCTAAAACGTCATGCTTCAATATGAACCATTAACACAGAAAAGAAAACTGCACTCGTTAAGCAATTTCTTGGGGTCTTTCAATATTTTTTTCAAACCCACGCTAAACATGTTTTATAAATACTTTAATGTTTCGCTATGGAACACAGGTTGCTTTTACGATTACTTCCATCCCAGATGCGGTAAGTTACATGAGATGATAGCTGCCTGTCACCATGGATTGATTTTAATCATTTTTATATGTTTTAGGGGTTCCATATGTGGCCTAGGGACCTGCATTTCCCCCTTCATATCTCTCCTCTGTTTTCACTACAGGAAAAAACATCATCAGATTAGAGTTGTCTGCCTCATCTCAACTGCTCCCACATTACTGTAGAAGTCACTTTTAAAGGATTTTTCTTGAGTCATCACATGCAGGTGCTCCAAAGATCAAAAGAGTCCAAAAGTAAGCCAGCTCAGATCGTGATCTCAAATAGCCTGGTTTTATCCCATCATGTACACTGTAAAAATGCTTTCTGTCTCCAGCTATGAATAGAATCCAGTAGAGAACATGAATTTCCTCCATGTGTTGATATGGCTCACATGCAACTGGTTCTAAAGGAGGCTCTTGTGGATACAGAGAATGACTGTCATTTGACCTCTTTATACAGTTTCAAATTGTCTTGTGCCTGATTCCATTTGGCATAACTGTAACATTATTTTTACTGCCAGTAGCTATAAATTATGAAGACATTTTGTGTTTAGATGCAACTTGTAATGATAAAATGCAGTAATATGTTCTTTATACATAATCATAAATGAGAGCTCCTTTGTTATGAAAGAGCCACCTTTGAGCAATACAAATATCATCAGGGAACTACCCCCTAAAATCTGCAATCTAATTAAAAAATGGGCTCAAATGGTTTGGTGTAATATAGGGTCACCAATGGAAATAGGCAAATTCCGTATCGTCTTTCATCAAACTCGCCAAACGAGCCACGGCAAAGTCCAGCAACCAGTCAGCAAACATAAATTACAGTTTAGGCTTTCTGTTGAACTTTGTTTCCATAGTTTCTTGTTGTTTCATTGAAGAAACCTTTTTAATAAAAGCAATACGTATAACTGTAGTGTAGTAGGCCCAAATCGTGTTAAGCCAATAAACTTCGGACAGGAACTTGGAATCTCTCTTCCTTCTGGAATATTCAAGGGCACCTATTGCCAGCTGTACCATAGTCACACCCTGCTAACTGACTCTAGCTGCCAAAGTACTCTCCAACATTGACGTCATCGTTTTGACAATGTTACAACAGCGTTATCCTCTTGAGTGCGTGCAACGTCTTTCCTGCCCCTTTGTGATAAGTGGGATCTCCCAGAAATCAGTGCACTTTATTTATATCTTTTATATTGACAATCTATTTAACTCTAAATCCCTCATTGGGAATGAGCCAAAATGTCCTGTTTGAGGGTATAATCCTATAATCTGTGAGAGATGGAAAAATACACTACCATTTAGAGCTTGCTACATTAACCATGTCATGCAGGAATCGTTAATGGAACCATTAAGGAATCAGAATTTTTAAGAGGAATCAGAATCAAAACCAGAATATTTAAATTCCTTACGATTCCCATTCCTAATGGAGAATGGGGAACACTTTGAAAAACTTATTTTTCTGACAATAGTGGCACAGGAATGACACACTTCACCTTTAAATACAGTGCTGCACTCCTCTTTAGGTGTATGGTTAACAGGTAGAAGAATATAAGAGGTAAGTAAACCAATTCTTTTACTGAAACCACTGCATGGACCACACCATCTGGTGTCCTGTGGCGGGGGATCCCACATGACTTGTCTTGTGTTGGCTCTGTAGCCGCTCTAACACCACTCTGGACCACAGTCATTAATCTTTGTGCTTTCAGGTTAGGGCCTCCTGCTGAGGCCAATAAACATAAGTTAGCCCACTTGAAGTATAGGAATTTGTTTTTCTTAGTACGTGGCTTGTTATAAGGTACTTGGTTGACGTGAGGAACCATGAACATGCTCGTGAGAAATTATTGGGCATGGTTACATGAAATGAGGGAGTGAAAGCAAGACTGACTATGTAAGTTGTGGTTTCCTTGTTTTCCAGACTTTGTCTAATGCTTCTAAACTCTTTCCATCAATGACCTTTCTTAATAAGAAAAAAATTGCCTTTACAGATTAGACAACTACAATGTATCTATAACCTTGTATGTGGTAATTGATTGAAATAGAAATGAAAAATGCCTTTCATGTGACAATATAAACCTTACTAAAATAACAGTGCCATTCTGTGTAATTGCTTCTAGTTGGATTTTCTACTAAATGGCTCACTGCAAATAGGTAAACACAACTCTTTAGATATAGGCTAAACCATTGAGCAAGAAAAAGCATTAAGACTTGCCACACCCCAGTCTGACTCGAGCATTAAGGTATTTGAATATCTTTGGGACTAAGATATGAACAAAGCAGTACATCATTACTGGGTTTAAGGAGCATAATCTTACAGAGCTGGTACAGTCATACAGTGCACAGAGCCCCCACCACATCCCTTAATCTGAGAACCATTAGAGAAGGGCCATGTTTTCATGACTGAGTGCTCTTCAGTGTCAGATAATGGCAGTTCTCAAATCAGGGAAAAAATGATAAATATGTGTATTTTCTGGTTGGATTGACTCTTAATACAACCTACTTTTAACCGTCGATTTGCGTTGAGTGAATGTATTACAGACGCTTTGGTAAGAACTGACACTGGCTGTCGCACATGAGCCTCTCCACTTGGTATGTTTTTCCATGTTTCCATGGACAAACAAACATGGATTGGAGGCACAAAGAGCTTCTGGAATGTGGCAGGATGTCAACACTGCTGTGAACTTCTCAGAGTTAAAACTTTGAGATGCAGATTAGGCTGACAAACGAGATCCAGAAGGAACAGATAAATGCCTTCTTGCTCTGTTGTTACATGTATTCCCTATTATACGAATGACTGGCTGAATGTGAATGAAGAGTTCAAGTTCATTTTAAGTTAAGTTTTTATCTGTGGTGCTGCATTTGTCAGCGCTCTTTTTCAGTAGCTTTCTTACAGTATGTAACCATGCGTTGCACAGGCTGTTTGGCTGCTTCTCACTCTTTTTTTCAGCATCTTGCACAGGAATGCCATTTTTTGTAAATTAAAAAAAGAAATAAAAAAAAAGGCTTTTTGAGACACTTGCGTTCCGCTCTGTTTGTGACGCTGTGTCTAACTTTTTTAGCGCAAGGACACATTTGGTCTGAATGACCCCTAAACTCTAATTCTCCAGAGCTTAAGTCACAAATTATTTGAAAGAATTAAAGAGTAGAAAAGTGATTTTTACTATAAATTCTCCTTCCTGCTCAATCTCCACTTCACTTTCACATTCTCCTTCTGTTTTGGTGATTCACATTCTTCATGCATATCTCTGAGAAAAAAATGAAAATACAACTTTCAAGTGTATCGAAAAAAAAAATGCCATCAAACATAAATTGAAGGAATGGAGAAAATCAAGAAATCGTCATGGTTACTGTTGTAACCTCTGTTCCCCGATGGAAGGAACGAGACGTTGTGTCGATTGTAGTGACACAAGGGGTCTCTTCTGAGAGCCTCGCGTACCTCTGAACTTAAGAAAAGGCCAATGTCAAGTTGGCAGATAGAATTTGCATGCCCCGCCCCTGGACATACGTGTATAAAGGGGAGCGGGTGAGCAAATGTCAGAAAGGTTTTCACTGAGGAGCCGAGAATAAGGTTACGGTGCATTACAGTGTAGGTATAGTGACATGGAAAGGGGAACACAACGTCTCGTTCCTTCCATCAGGGAACAGAGGTTGCAACAGTAACCATGACGTTCCCCTTCTGTCACTCACTCAACGTTGTGTTGATTGTAGTGACACAAGGGGTCCCACTTCAAAACGCCATGCACTACCCGTGTTATGTGACTGCCGAACCAGGTGCAAGCAGGTTGCTGCTTGCTAGAAGCAGCTGGGTCGGCTGCACGTAACCTACCCCAACGCCCCCATAAAAGGTGTCATATACCGCTCTTAGGTTCCCAGCACCTGTATGGGAACAGGCGAGATGACTTTTATTGGAGCCAACCGGCCAGACGCGGCTATCTTAACGCTATAGACGCGTCAGGAAGGTGTCCTTTTCTGTTCCTATTCTTTCAGGGGGAAAAGGCCCTGCGGAGACCACAACCTCCCCAGACTGGGGGGAGGTAACTTGTGGCTAATACACATGGGTGTTGTCAAGCTACCCGTGGTAGATCCTGCCTGACAAGGGAGGATTTGCTACAGACGCGGCGGCCGGGGGCAGCGAGCACTGCCCAAGGGAGACGCAGGTCCTGCCAGCAGGGGGACCGTATTGTGGAAAATACATCACAGGGAGTTGCCTGAAGCGGAACTATGCATGTGAAGCCCAAGCCCGACACAGAGCACTCGACTCGTGGTGTGTCTGTCTGAATTCAGCAGGGAATTCGCCGGTCAGAGGGTTAGGGAGGAAGAGCATCCAGGAAGCGAGAGCTTAGTGGCTAACCTGGGAAAGGCGGTGCACTGGATCATCTTGGTGAAGGATGCAAGGTGCAAGCAGAACACCCGGTCGGCTGTTCCGTATTACCGAGTTCAACCGGCTCGGACCTGACAAAACACGGGACGAGACCGACACAACCCTGAGGCTGTAGAATCTAGCAAAGGTGTTGGGTGTTGCCAGCCTGCTGCTCTGCAGATGTCTGCTAGGGAGGTGCCATGGGCCAGTGCCCACGAGGATGCCACACTTCTTATAGAGTGTGCTCGAACCCGTAGGGGGGTGTGGGGCACAGGCTGGGAGTGATTGGCTTGGGGATAGCATCAACAACCCAATGAACTACCTCTGTTTGGATACGGTGCTCCCTTTCCGCTGTCCACCAAAGCAGACAAAGAGCTGCTCAGAGCATCTAGAGCCCAACGTGCGGTCCACATGGATACGCAAAGCACATACACCGGACACAGCAACAAAGAGGAAGGGTCTGCCTCCTCCCGGGAGGCAGCTTTGCTTGCAGGTTCACGACCTAAACCCTGAAGGGGGTCGTAGGAACCTTTGCAAGTGATCCAGAATGCAGCAGCATGTCTGGTCTTTAATGAACCAAAGAGAGCACATGTTACACCACTCTTTGTCTCTCTCCACTGGCTGCCGGTTCATGCACGTATTAAATTCAAGGCCCTGATGCTGGCATACAAAACAGTCACTGGGTCTGCTCCAGCATACCTAAAAACATTTATGCAGAGCTACGTTCCCACCAGAAGCCTGCGGTCGGCTAAGGAACGTCGCCTTGTCGTACCAAAACAAAGAGGCACCAAAACACTTTCCCGGACTTTCAGTTTTATCATACCACTTTAGTGGAATGAATTCCCCGACTCAATCCGTGAAACTGACTCACTCTCTATCTTAAAAAAACGGCTAAAAACACATCTTTTCCAAGAGCATTTAACCAGTCACTAAAAAATTAAATAAAAAAAAATCATTCTTGTTGCACTTAAATTGGTTTTGTATACTATTCTGATGATAGTGAAACTTTGAAGTATGTCACTTTTCGTACCACTGTCTCCTTAAGATGATTCACTTAAGTTTTTCCTCTTTTGTAAGCGTCTGCCAAATGAATAAATGTAAATGTAAATGAACCTTGGGCATGTAGCCCAGTCGCGGTATTAGGATGAGGTGAGCATCTGCCGGACCAAACTCCAGGCAAGTGTCGCTGACAGAGAACGCTTGCAGGTCCCCAACCCTCTTGATGGAAGCGAGCGCGATCAGTAGGGCCATCTTCAAGGAGAGGGCTTTGAGCTCAACTGAATCAAGTGGCTCGAACGGGGGTCTCTGAAGGACTAAGAGGACCACTGAGAGATCCCGGGAGGGGAACAGGCTTGGCCGGGAAGGGTTCAACCTATGGGCGCCTCTTAAGGAACCTGATAATCAAGTCGTTCTTACCAAGGGACTTGCCGTCCAATTCGTCATGGTGGGCTGCAATAGCAGCAACATACACCTTCAAGGGGGAGGGGGACAGCCTCCCCTCCAACCTCTCCTGCAGGAATGAAACACACTGACCGAACTGCGCATCTCTGCGGGATCTTCAGATCAGGAAGAATACCAATTTGTGAACAGACACCACTTGAGAGTGTACAGCTGCATGGGGGAGCTCTGGCTTGGTTGATCGTGACTACGACTGCAGGTTGTAGACCGCTTAAGACTTCCGCCTCCCGGTCCAGGGGCCAGACATGGAGATTCCAGAGGTCTGGGCGCTGTGCCAGAGGGTGCCCCATCCCTGAGAAAGGAGGTCCTTCCTCAGGGGAATTTGCCAGGGAGGTGCTGTCGCGAGGAGCGTGAGATCCGAGAACCAGATCAGAGTGGGCCAGTAAGGAGCCACTAAGGTGAACAGTTCCTTATCCTCCCTGACCTTGCACAGCACCAGTGCAAGAAGGCTCACTGGGGGAATGCGTACTTGTGCAGCCCTCGGGGCCAGATGTTTGCCACTGTCTGTACCGAGAGGGGCCTCCATTAGGGGAGTACCAGAGCAGGCAGTTGGAGTTTTCTTGGGAGGCAAAGAGATCTATCTGTGCCCTGCCGAAGCGGCCCCAAATCAGCTGGACCACCTGGGGGCCTCCACTCTCCGCTGAGTGAGACCTGTCGCGACAACGCATCCGCCGTCATGTTGCGGTCGCCCGGTATATGAGTGGCGAGCAGTGACCTGAGTAATGGCTGACTCCAAAGGAGGAGATGGCAGGCGAGTCGTGACATGTCACTGGAGCATACGCTGCCTTGGCGATTTTTGTATGCTACCATGGCGGTGATGTCTGAACGAATCAAGACGTGCTTGACTCAAATCAGCGGGAGAGACCTCCGCATGGCAAGGTGTACAGCCGACAACTCGAGGCAATTGATTTGCCAACGCAGGCGGGGCCCCGTCCAGGAGCCAGTGGCTGCATGCCCGTCACACACGGCAACCCAACCCAGTTGAGAGGTGTCTGTGGTGACCACGACACATCTGGACACCTGCTGTAGGGTGACTCCTCTTCGCAGAAAACAGACATCTGTCCAAGGGTTGAAAGTCTGACGGCAGGAAGGGGTGATTAACACACGGTATGTGCCGCAGCGCCATGCCCACCTCGGGACTCGAGTCTGAAGCCAGTGCTGAAGCGTTCTAATATGCATCGACCCAAGCGGCGTGACCGCGGCCGAGGATGCCCTATGCCCCAGGAGCCTCTGGAACTGTTTTAGAGGAACCGCTGTGCCTGGCTTGAAGCAAGCGAGTCACCTGAGCACACTCAGTTGTGAGGCCATCGGACACGAGCCGTAAATTCTGTCTGCCAACTTGACATTGACCTTTTCTCAAGTTCAGAGGTACGCGAGGCTCTCAGAAGAGACCCCTTGTGTCACTACAATCGACACAACGTCGAGTGAGTGACAGACGGGGAACCTTGAACTATAAGTCGCCAAACTATAGACCAAACTTGTGGAAATAAAGGATGAGGTTAAACTACTTAAAATGCTTATTAAGGCAAAGGATAAGAAGATTGGCTTGTCATACACATTCCCAAAATGACAGCAGAATAAAGCCGGCAATCATTGTTCGTTTAGTGAATCGAAAGCGCAAGATTGAGCTATTAAGACAGGCTAGGAAGCTGACAGGGACAAGAGTGTATCTGAATGAACATCTCACAAAAAAGAACGATGACATTGCCAGGCAGGCACGCATTCTACGGAAGCAAAACAAAATACAAGTCACTTGGATAAGAAATAGCAAAATCATGATTCACCTGAATTGATCTCCCGAAACCGCAAAAGTGGTCGTGTTGAGAGAGCTAAAAGACCTAGATCTGTACAGATGATAACATACAATTTTGCTCTGTCCCATGGAACAGAAGTCATCAATAGATAATGAACATAACACAGCAGACATTGGAACAAACTATGATCAAGACAGCATAAGTAATACACAAAGTACATGGAAAGGGCTTATAAGCATAATTAATAAGGGTAAAGGAAAATTAGATAATCCAACTTATTTTATTAAAGACAATCAACCTAACTTAACTAAATCAAAAGAGATTAATAATGAATTGAATGATTACTTTGTGAATGTTGGCTATGATTTAGCAAATTATACTGTGAACCCAATAATGAAGGAGGGTGTAGATGATTATTGATATGAATACCAACACCATCTTTCTGAAGAAAATTGAAGAGAAGGAACTAATTGATGCAGTACATAACTTTAAAAATAAAAGGTCCACAGATTGTAATGATATTTACATGACATTAGTAAAAAAAAATATTATAGTGTATATAGTGAAACCATTGGCCCATATCAATAACCAGCCACTCCAAACAGGCATATTTCCAAATAAAATGAAAATAGCAAAGGTAATTCCCATCTACAAAAATGGAGATAGGCACTCTTTTTTAAATTATAGACCAATTTCTCTCCTCAATTCTCAAATATTTTAGAAACAAATTTTGTTCAAAGGCTCTATCAATTTATAGAAAAACAACTTTTGAGTGACCATCAATATGGTTTTAGATCTAATTGATCCACCGCAATGGCAGTTATGGAGCTGACAGAAGAAATATCCACAGCAATAGAAAATAAGGAATATACTGTAGGGGTATTCATAGATTTAAAAAAGGCATCTGACACTATTGATCATAGATTATTAATGAGGAAACTTGAAAGATATGGTATTAGAGGGTATCTCTATAGATATCAGTATGATCAAATAAACAATGATAAATCTGAATTGCTGAGGGTCACATGTGGTGTACCGCAAGGTTCAGTTTTGGGTCCTAAGTTGTTTATATTGTACATTAATGATATTTTTAATATGTCCAAGTTGCTAAATTTGGTTTTGTTTGAGATGACACAAATGTATTTTGTTCTGGAAAAGCTTCTGGATACAGTGGAAACCGAATTAAAAACTTTAAAACTTTGGTTTTATATTAATAAATTGTAATTTAATTTAATTTAAATAAAATTAAATTTTATAATATTTGGAAATAGAAAAATAAATGATCAGGTACAAATTATGATAGAACATTTTGAACTAGAAAGAGTTTATTAAAATAATTTTTGGGGGTTGTTATTGACCACAAACTATGCTGGAAACCACATATAAATCATGTAAAGACATAAATGTTAAAGTCCATTGCAATATTGCACAAAAGACAGTATAAATTCAAATTCATTACACATATTGTACTGTTCCTTAATAATTCCATGCATTACCTATTGTGTGGAGGTTTGGGGACGCACATACAGAACAATCACAAATCCAATTTTATATTACAGAAAAGAGCAATAACAATTATAAATAGAGCTCATGAACCAACAAACAATGTATTTATATAAATATTTATTCACATGCTCTCAAATATAAAAATTGGATGGAGTTCAAAACTGCACAAATAATGTATAAAGTAAAAAAATAAGATGCTTCCAGACTGTATCCAGACGTTGTTTTGGTCAGTATGAGCTAAGAGGAATTTTCATATTTACTAAAAAAAAAGATGTATATCAGTTTGTGTTAATTTGTGGAATAGTTTTGAAAAATAAATGAAATTGTGTAAAACACTAAAAAGATTAAAAAAATAATAATTAGAAATAAGATGATGTATGTATATTAATGTTTGTTTCTGGACTTTTTGGTATATAAAAATACATATTTTCAGTGTATAAATCTAAAGGGATCTGCACAAAATAATAAATTAAAAAATGGTAGGTGTAATAAGCTAAGGCTTCAGCCTGACTTAAATATTGATCATATAAAGTTTGAGCACATGGATTTAACAATTAGAGTCATATGGATTACTTTTATGCTCCCAATACATAGACTTTGCAGCTTCAAAATGTTGATACCCATTCACTTGCATTGCATGGACCTACAGCGCTGAAATATTCTTCTAAAATCGTAATTTGTGTTCTGCAGAAGAAAGAAAGTCATGCGCATCTGAAATGCCAGGAGGGTGAGTAAATCATGAGAGAATTTTCATTTTTGGGTTGACTATCTCTTTAAGCTCTGTCAACAGTATTTGTGGCATAATGTTGACTTGCACTCCTTTAAACCTTAGGGCCAATTTTTGGAGGGTTTAAAGTCAGAAATGAGAAGTTTATACAATTATATGTCGTTTACCAAGATTTCAGGGTTTCTGGCATTACGTTGTCATGGCAATGAAGTTGTAAAATTGGATTGGACTTTACACAGAAAAGGTTTGTAAGTGAGTTTATCACACTAAGATCATGTTAACACGCCTATTGTTTACGTCTTCTGGCGTCTTGTGTTTTAACTTTTACTGATTATGCATAATTCCCTTCCTTTGTAATTTCCTCACTATAACCCAGATTTTTACTTTATTTTTTTTTTAAGGGGGAACAAATCTAAATGAATTTTTCTAGGAATCAACATAATGCCACAAATGGTGTCGATTGAGTTTAATTTGTTTTGAATCAGAAAAATTCCTTTTAATAATTTCATGAGGTGGTCCAGGTGTTCCACCATCAACCATTTGAACTCAGTCTAAAGGGTCTTTGTCTCTCTCTTAGTCTCCCTTATTGTCAGTCACATTTATTGTCTGTGGTTGTTTTTTTTTTTTTTTAATTCCTCTGTATATCTGTCAAACATTCCTCTCCCCTCCATCGCTTACTCTTTTCTTGTTTCTCATTAAAGTTCCAAGGAGACAGAGGGAGAGAAAAAAGCTTGTTTGGTGCTGGCCTGGGGGCCCCACGCTCTGTTGTGGGAAGCAGCATGAATGGTTAATAGAGGGAGGTCTCACACAGGGGGAGATGACACCCACGTTTACAGTGGGGCCAACAAAGGACTGAGGTACAGTATCGCACACATGCACACAAACAGCTGGCACGTTGTTTCCTTATGACGTCAGAAAGTGAAATGGCAAGTATTGTGACCTTTCGGACCAGCAGCATGACTCAGGTGAAAGGACAAACTAAAATGCAGTGTTAACTCTTTTTATAGCTCTGGCTGGACCGTTTCCCGACCTCCTGTGTCTCATAATGAAACGGAGCAGACCTTCCTTACATGAAAAGCCATAGTGACAGCACCTGGTTGTTATTTGGCCTAATGGACTGGGAGCTTACTCACAAGCAAGCAAATCAACTTGGGGGGGCTTGTTCCTTTGTTGCTCACTCGCCCGCCACCTTTTACATCTCTCCCTTGTTTTCATTTGCTTTTTTCTCTCTTTTCTTTTCCTTTCCTCTGTTTATTTCACATTGTCTCTCTTGATCGCTTGTATCTCTCTGTGTTCAACTCCTTATATTTGAGTCCATCTCCTAAGCTCTGCAGTCCATATATTGTAATGCACCCATGCAATATGTTCAAGTGAGATTGTACAATGGCCACATGAGGTATGGAGCTCAGGATCAATGACTTGCACAGATACAGTAGACCTCCTACTTATCCTAAAAGAGCATGTGCACACACTAACACATATTTCCACCAACAATCCTCTCACATTTAGGGATGGAAAACCAGAACCGCTTCTTATTCAAAACAAGTTTGATAAAAATTTTTATAAATACTGAAATACAGAATACTATACTAAATAATCTTAACAGTGTTCCCTACATCAATGCTGAATCTGCTGCGCCACGGCAAAATAAATGAAGTTTTTGATGAGTTTGGAAGCTTGCAGTGTGAATTGATTATAATAAGAGAGAGAAAGACTACAAATAGAACTGTCATTTTATTGTAATGTGGTTGCTGGTTGCATGCTAAAACAAACATATATCAGAGTAGTTGGATTTATGAATAAAGACTATTATGAGATGAATCTTTTTAATGTATCGGTTCAAACAATGGTCTTATCTGACTTAAAAAAAATTGTTCTGTTTAGTTCAGTATATAAAACAAAAACAAAAAAAAAACAAAAAAAAAACAATATATATATATGGTAAAGCTGTGTATTGATACAGATTTCTCCATTCTGTTTCCAATTCAAAAGATCTAATTTTTATTAATTTTCATTCTGATTCATATGGGTGAATTTCAGTTAAAATGTCAATTTTGCTTAAACATGAAACAAAACAAAAAAAATCTCTCAGCAATTGAAGTTAATTATACATAGGACCTTCTAACTCTGTAACAAATATATATATATATATATTTTGAAAGAGTCTTTTTCTATCATTCCCACAGTGAAATCTGCTGGTGGTGAAATATTTACCTCAGCCATTGATATTAATAATACTTTTAAAGAAGTCTATTTTGATCTTTATAGTTCCACGTCTTCGTCTGCTGATGAGGATATTAGAAACTTTGTGAAACCATTAGAACTTCATAAACTGACGGCTGAGCAAATCAATTATTTTCATTCTAAGATAACCTTGGAGGAGCTTGGCAAGGTAATTGAGGCCTTGCCTATATGCATGGCTCCTAGGCTTTGCCGCTGAGTTTTTTTAGATCTTATGCTACAGAACTGGCTCCACTTTTGCTAGAAGTTTATACAGAATCATTAAAGAATGCAAAGCTTCCGCCAACCATGACGCAAGCCCAGATCAGTCTGATTCTTAAAGTGAGTGTACGAGTTACCATCCAATTTTCCTGATCTAGCTAGA